>OU383776.1:57319967-57594967 GCA_910950805.1 Acrocephalus scirpaceus scirpaceus
TTCTTCCAGGACATTTCTGGATAATTCTGATGAACATCTTCCTCAAGATTTTTCAGAAGTCTTTTATCATCCTTTACACTGGTTGTTTTGCATACCATCATCATGCTTTTTCTTTCTGAAGTGAGTATTAAAAGTTGATTCTTTTAAATGGATCACCAGATAGTATTACATTTTGAAGAGTATATCTGAATAAATGTCTAATTAATATTCTGATTTTTAAAAGCCATAGAAGCATTTTTTAATTCATTACAGATTTCTCTAATCTCTGAATTGAAAGAAAAAGAAAAGTTGCACTGAAAGCACTGTATTTTGCTAGTCGATTAATTATTTTTGATATTTGAATTATCTGTAAGGTTTTCTGGCTTTAATTAAAGAGTATATAGTTCTTGACAACAGCGCAGTTACTGTTCTGAAGGGCTTACAATTAAAGGGGAGGTAAAGAATGTTTATCCTTTTTGTTTAGGATTGCTGTTTAAAAAAATTAGGTACATAAATAACTCATTGAACAATGTGCTGCTTGATTGTATTTGAATTTTTTGAAGATTATTGAATGATAAGAAGCAAAAGCTTAACATTTCTGTGTCAGTGCATATAATATAATACCAGGTAACATAGAAGATAGATGCTACTAGCTGTGTTGTTTGCTTTGTAATTTTGAACCTGAAGCACTCCCATACCTGTGAAGATCCTCTCTTAATGCCTCCTTCAGCTAGCCCTTGTCCTTTTTAAGGTTTTCCTGAGAGGTTTTCACTCTCCATTTGCATGAAAATATGCTTTTCTAAGATGTTATTATGTTTTCCAAGAAAGTATTTTTGTATTTTCGAGGAGTACATTATGAAATGAGTGGTAACCTATGAATGACCCATGTGCTTTGGATTTATTACCTCTTTCCTTGTGCACACAGTATCTTTTACATGCTATATGACAATATCTTTTCTATAATTTTGCCCTATAGTACACAGAACATGCTGATTTCTAGCCTATGGAGATAGGCTCCACTCCTAACTACAGGTCATCAATCCTGTTCTCTCCTTCCCTAGTGCCTCTGATATCTGCTGAACCAGAGACAATATATGTTGTGACTGCATCAAAATAATGTGGTTCACTAACTACATGCCAGAGTTGAATAACTGGTGAATTCAGAATGTGTCCTGCTTGAAATAGTAATTTAAGTTCTTATAAAGCATGAAAGATTATGTGTGTTTATCAAGCTTCAAGGAACTTTGTCAGTGATTTTTTAAGTTATGCATGGTTGCAGAGAAAGAAGAGAAGGAGGGATACAGTAGAGGGAATGACTATGTTAGAAAGGAACCTAGTAACCCATTTCTGGAAAATTTATGCTCCATTAAGTTCTCTTTGTAGAAAAGACAAAAAGTTTTTTGATGCCCTCATGCAAGGCCAGATCTCAAAATTTAAATTATACTGTGAAGTATGAGTTTTGGAAGATGATTTCACAAGTGAGTACCCTATGCTGTGTAACAGTATGTCAAGGAAATGCTGGTACCATTTCAGTTCATTTTCTCAGGTGGAATTAAGATATGTTATAAATATATGGTTTAATTTGAGTTTTTTATTAAGAAACATGTTATTTTTGTGTGAAATAAATTGTATCCAGAGATACCCCCTTGTACAGAAATCAATGCGCGGGTGGGTAGGCAGCTGGCATGCCAACCTTCCCCCTTGACAGAACAACAGGACTACATCTCCACATCAATGTGGGGTGGACCGCTACCGGGGAGAAGTTGATAACATTAAATGACAGGAACCAGCACACAGATAACAATCACAAGGGCCCATCAGAGTCAAGTCATCCCACTCGACCAACAGAAATCCAATCAGTCCACCTTCCCGGAATTCTGACACTCACTGAGAAACCAGAAACCAAGACATGTTTGCCTAGTGAGAACTTCAGGAATAATTCATAGACAGATTCAGAGATGAGACCAGATTTACCAGAATTCTATTTTACGTACGCACCAGCTGTACTGAAAGATGGGCTGCTGAAAGCCCATCTACATATTCAAAGAATGAACTGGACAATAACCTAGCCTCAAGGCACAAATTCCCTATAAAACTGGCCCTCAAGAGATGGCTGGTGTGAACCAGGGCAGGGGCTACAGTCCAGTGAGGCTGTGTCCGAAATTTTAGTTCACCCGGTTCTGATTCCCGGGGTCAGAGCTGACCGTTGATTGTGGCTTTACTTGATTTTTCACTTTGTCGCTTTTCCAATAAATTTCTTAACTGAAAAATATTGTGGAAATTGTCATTTATAACAAGATAGATTTGAATAAATAGCAGAAAACTATTCTAGAGCTATGCCCTTATTATCCATGGAAGAAAGGTACTAAAATGCACAAGTTCTTGATCACCACATAGGAAAATATGAAGTACAAAAGAAAGTACATCTCTGAGAAGATACACTCAATGTACCTTTGTGAGAAAAGGCCATATATAGAGAGAGCCTTGCATACTGTCCTGGTGATAATGAGTGAACTATATTGGTAAATATTTAATGTTGCCTTTTAACAACACACCTTTCAGCTACTCAGAGAAAAAAAAAGTGAAGGATTCTGTATCTAATGAGTAATTCTGAGGTGTTCTGTTTTTTTCATTGGTTTTATACTCTATGTGAATGAAACCTTTTTCCCCTTCAAATACTGCCTTTAGAACATTATAAAGAAACATATTTAAGCATTGCAGAAAACTGTATTTCAGAGTTCAGATCCTAATTATTCATGAGTTGTTTTCTGATTTTACATCTTATATCTAATTAAAATGTGTGTTTACTGTCTGTAACAAAATTAGAAGCACAGGCCCCTTCTTCTCAAGTGTAGCCACTTAATTTTTAACTGATGACTCTAACCTGTCATACATTTAGCTATTAAGTATTTCTTCTTCCATAGCTTGCTATTTAAAAAAAAAAAGTTTTGCTAGTTCCTGAAATTAATTTTTTTACTATGTATCCTGATTTCTGACATTATTTTTCATTGCTGAAAATGGCTACAGTCTGTTAAATTTTATCAATTTGACTCCAACATCAGTGTCAAGATTGTTACCATGAATTAGCATATCTACTTGCCTTATAACATCTTGAACTTAGCACGAGGTTTTCTTTCTTTCTATCTTGAATACAAACCAAAATAATATACTTGGTTGTCAAACTAAATAATTACTAATAATTTATTTTACAGTTCCTTCAGTGGTAATTG
Organism: Acrocephalus scirpaceus scirpaceus; assembly: GCA_910950805.1. Lineage (NCBI taxonomy): Eukaryota > Metazoa > Chordata > Aves > Passeriformes > Sylviidae > Acrocephalus > Acrocephalus scirpaceus. Next base: position 57,323,177 of record OU383776.1, read on the forward strand.
TGGTTCCTTCAATAGTAATTGTGATTCATTCTTTGCCTCATTTGGGGATTTTAATCATACCATTTGCAAATCAAAGTTCGGATTTTTTTTCTTCTACTGTAGAAAACAGGACATTTATATGTGTGATATTTATATGTACTTCACCTCTTGTCACTTTTTATGAGGCTAGTCTTATTTTCACTAGTACTGAGCTATGAGGATGAGAGAACATATGTCTCTCCATATGCACGTTACAAAACTTCTCAGTGCATTTATTGGTGCTAGCTTCATGGCTGTAGGGAATGTCTGCTATATTTTATTTTTCCTCCAAGTGAGTCACACCATTGTACATTTCAATTTGCAAGATGCTTTAAGAGCCAAAACTGGTGTATATTAACTTCCCATCTGGTCAATGACAGGTTTGGGTTTTTTTCAATTCAGATACTCTAAAAATGTGATTTATTTCTATAGGAATTCAAAATATTATTCTTCATAAATCCAATTGACCCAACCTGTTACTTATCTTTTAGTTTGAAGGCAACGAGTGGCCATATTAGGATAACATGAGAAAGGAAGAGAAAAAAATTAAACTGGCCCAAATATTTTAATTGAATTAGTGAAGAGTTGAGTTTGCTGTCAGCCACAGCATTAATTCTAATGTGAATATAGTACCTGTTTTAACTTTAGTTACTAACTATTGATAAGATTATACATGCATTAGATTATATATATATAAAAAATCTTGAACATACAGAAATTAGGTTTATTATTTAAGAATCCAAAGTCCTAATGTATGAATGCAGTATGTATTTTAAATATGGAGAATTTACTTTGACTGCAAGTTCTATCAAGATTTAAATATGTATGTGTATGTATTTTTGATAAATGTTACTAGAATCCAGTATGTGCTAATATGCAAATATAATTATAGTCAGTGCTACACTGTTGGCAAAATATATAAGGTACCAGATGAAAATCACAAAAGTGGTACATAAGGTTTTCTGGCACAGACTTTGCTTATGAAGTTAGAGGTATTTGCTTTAGTGTTGAAAGTGCAAAGACTGAGGTGTCTAAAATCTTCCTTTATTAAAATGACTATAATAGTGGAGTCTTGTCATAATAGTGGAATGTAAGGGCCCTGCTGGAAGGTGGTGCTATGGTTTCCTTAGGTGACTTCAAGGCTGTTCTGCAAGATATGTGGCATACTCCATTTTCTGGTAATGGAAACATAGACATGTGAGGGACTAAACTGGAGGAGTGTATCAGCTGGCAATTCCTTTTCCAGGACTTGTAGGTTTGTATTGAGTACATTGTGTAAGCAGCAGCTTTGACTCAAGTGAAATACTCGTGCAGTCATTCTTTTCTTCATGTGTGCATTCAAGCATAGTTGGAAGGTGGCTAAATTGGCTAAGTCAGAAGTTGTGAAAGTATGCAACTTAATGGAGAGGTACCCCTATGTTAAAGCAACATGAGCCCATTTTAGTTCTGTTCCAAAAGTTATGTGTAAATGGCACATAAAGTGTTTGAGCAGAGGCATATAAATACTTCTCTAGCCTGAAGGAAAATGTCAGATTGAAAACCTCCCTATGAAGAAGTTTTTAATTTATGCTGAAGGTGTTTTTTGCATACTAACAGATAATATTTATATCTGCCCAGTCAATGCATCAGTCCATATGAAGTCCTTAAAATCATGCATATAAAATTCATGTGCATAAAAGTTTATCTATGAGGTGCATAAAGTTTCAATATTACCAACTATTGTATAAACTTGTAACCAAAAAAGTAAATACAGTGGCTAAACATTGCTTGAAATTTAATTTTAAAAGAACCTTCAAACTACTGAAAACTTACACATTAAAAAAAAAAATTTATCCACAATCCAGTTTTGAAAATTTGTTTCTAAAAATGTTTCAAGAAGAAAATACTAAATACAATAGGTGATAAACATTTGGCAGAACAGATTTGTTTGCTTGTTTTTTCCTTAACTGTAATTTGAGTTCAGTCTTTGGAGTTGAGTCACTGGCTGTGTTCAGAGTAGGCCTTGGAATAGTATTTGGAAACCTCAATTTTTGCAGAACATGGAAATCACAAACAGAAAATAAACAGCAGTCTTTTTAAAAGCTAATGAATTTGTACTACATGTTCTCACTTCTCTCTCGACGAAGCAGTAAATCGACCAGTTCAATACTGCTTGTGGGTTTTTCAGGACAACCTAAAGTGGAATTTTGCAAACCCTTTGAGCATTTTCACTGCCTTTTACTTGAGAGCTTTATATACTTCATCAAGGACAGATACTTCAGATCTCTTACTCAACAATACCTGCAATAATAAACTAAAAAATAATACCCTTACATTTATCCAAATGCAGGGAAAAAAATCCTTTTTGCCTGGTAGAACAAGATATACAAGAATACAGTTCCATGAAAGAGAGAAACACAGTTACTTTGTATCAGATGTAACTGTGGCAGACTAACAAATGTCAATTTTCTTTTAACTAGTTGAAATTAAGTGTCATTCTTTCTCTGAGCTGCCTTAAAGTAAGGAAGCATGAATGCATTTCCAGAGTAATCTTAAGTAAACTTAAGGGAGTTGGTGTTACATCTGCAATTTAAGGATATTAATTTCATAGATAAATTAACTATTTCTTTCTGTCTTTATCTTATATTTTGAAAGGACTCCATCAGCCAGAGAAATGGCAGCCCAAGGTCTGCTGAAGCTGCTCTTATCCCAGCCATACTGTAATCTGACCTTGCTTTTGGAAACATTGCTATACCATGATTGTCTCTTAGTGAAAATTTTACTAAGAAGCTCAAGTAAGTATTGATACTGTCAATCCATATAAGAATATCAGTGAGAAACACAAATTCATTTTTAACTACTTAAATGCTGGAGGAAGGCTGTCAACCATTTTGAGAGTTAGGTACCCATTTACTTACCAATAGGACACTTGAATGCATAAAAAGATAGAAAAAATCATCACTTTTTAATGAGAATTTACACTTAACCAGTGTATTAATAATTTCAAAGCAAACTGCAATTTGATAAAATAGGCTGCTATAATAAATGAAAAAGAGTCAAAATTAATTTGAGCTTAATGGAGCTTTGATACCACAACTACTGTATACGGGTTTTTTAAAGTGTGGATCAGTAGTCTAAAAGACCACTTTCAAAATTACACTTGAACAGTGGAAATCTTCTTAGATGTTTTGTTGAAGTTATTATATACTTGTCACTGTAGGCATTCTAGAACTACATAAATATGCTTCTGCTTGTTAGTTCATCAATGCTGTTTTGAAAGTAGAATAAATAGAAGAATGTTTCTACAAATTTTTACTTGCATTCTGATGGTATCTTGTTTGAAGAGACAAACTTTATCACATTTTTCATTAGTAGTTTGCAGATCAAATGATCATATTGTTGAGTAGCTAATGGTATAATCACCTGTTTAACTTAATTTTGCAGGAATATGAGAGTCTTGGTTTCTTTATTTTTTTGGCAAATGAATTCTTTCTATTTATCAAAAAACTATTAGGTCTACATAATATTTCATATATTTTTATTTATGTTTATATGTATTTATCTACCTAAAACATGATTTAGTTCTGTCATTTTAGACCATTTTAAATGGTCTAATATTTGTCAGGAGTACAACATCTTCCTCTACTGTCACACATCTTATTGAGAGCTGCGGTGCATACTTGCCTACTCGAACAGATGTCATCTTTTACGAAGGCTGGCAAGTGTTTGATCAGGGTCATAGTCTTACCCTAGTGTTATCCAGTATTGTGTTTTACTATCTGTTTAAGCTGGCTGACCAACCTCTTAAGCTTTAGGGAAATCTCTGTTACTTTGAATTACAAAACATGTTATTCACACAGGCTTTACTCATGTAACTTCAATATTGGAATGAATAAACTTTCAGTTTAGATAAAGTCAATATCTGTGATGATCCATATCTTCTAAATTAATTTCAATGGGGTTAACTGCCTAATGACAAAAAAAAAAAGTATTCTTTATTCTTCTCCTATACAGCTATGTATACCACAGTTTTTGAGCAATTTGCCCGAGTGATAACAAAACTCCGTGGTATTTAATTACATAAGAATTTTTTTAAAGGAAAACTCTTATCACATTTTTTACATTAAGTCTTACCTTTTCCTTCTAAAAGCAGGCCAGAAGGCAAAAAATCTTAGGTATTGATGAATTTTTCTATATTAACACTTTGAGATACTCCAAGTAGAGATCATTCAAACACATTAAATTTCATTGTAGTCCTATTGTTCTCATGGTTGAACCATGGGGAAATTCAGAAGAAATGTATATTCCCCATCATAGTAGGGAGTATTGTTGGGATTGCCAAAGTTTTTCCAGTAGAAAAAGTATTTGTAGAGAAGCTAGGTATGTGTGATTCATGTTGCTAAATATTTTAAGAAGGATATCACATTTGTTGAAGCTATTGAAACTCCATGTATATAACTATATACTATCTGGACAGGAAGATGACAAAATGTGCACTTTTGTTATTTTTTGTGCAATATGGTACATGAAATGCACATAAAAATTAAAATACTGAAATATGAAGTTATTGTGTCAAAAAATACTAAAGGTAATAAATCAGGACTGAACATTCATTTGTCTTCAGTGGGTATGACTACTGCATACAGGCAACTTTGACAAATTTTTTGAAAATTTTGGTTTGCATATTTGACTCTGTAACAAGCTATGAATCTAAATAACCTAGGTTTGTTAAATTACAGTGCCATATAATCCTAGAGTTTTTTTCTATAGGTCCAATATCCAGCAACTTTCTTCAAGACATGTTCTTGAATGAGTAAAGGGTATAAGGTTTCTGCTGTGGCTTTCCAGAGAGAAATAGTGAAGATAGCCAGTACTGTGTTAATTTTCTGACAAAATAAATTATTTTGCAATTTACTGGACAGACTTTTTTTAACCAATATTGCCTTATCATTCATGGATGTGAAATAGAAATGGATTATTTTGAAAAGCAACAAATAATAGAGGAAAAAAGGAAGTGGTGTCTGTATAAAATAAGTAGCTGAATCCAACAGACGCTGACATGAAAACAGGAAGGATGAAAGTGAATTCTGAGCATTTCTGCTAGATTTGCACTAAATACACAACATACCAGTGGAACAGTCTGTGACTTCTAGTTTGATAATCACTATTTCCAGGAATCAGGAGTTTTTCTTTGCATAATAAAGCAAACAGCAACAGCTTTATTGGATTGCATTGGCCCAACACAGGGTTAATACCAGAGGGGACCCCATCAGACAATAGACACCTGGCCACTTATGAATAGCAGATAAGATAGTCGTCTCTAAGAAATTGTCACTGAGAAATTGTCAACAGGGCTCATTTCAGACCTTCAGTCAGTCCTTGGGTCTTATACATTTGTTTAAGAAGAGATAGTATCAAATTGATGACGAACAATAGAAAATGCAATGTATTGCTTTATAATCTTATAAAGAATCTTACTCATTACCATAAAAACTTGAGACTCCAGTTGTTACAGAAATTTAATTTGTCTTTCTACACACAACCTTTAAGTGAGTATTGGCATGTGGAGATAAACTGTAAGAAAACTGCAGTCACAGCAGAACCAGGCCATTAATAGTTTCACCTAATGTTTTTGGCTTGCACAATACATGTTTGAAAGACTACTAGAAGACAGTATTGTTTACTCTGAACATCTCAATATAGATGATATTCTAGGTACAAAATTTTGAAATAAGAACTGATAGTAATATTTACAAATATTCTGTAATAAGTCCAAGGCTGCAAATCTGAAATTGGACCCAAATAAATGTGATATGCTTCAAAAAGAGATCAATTACTTTGTACATGTAAGGGAGGTTGGGGAATAGAGGATTTCCACCAAGAAAATACAATTGTGTGGTGCACCATTAGACGACTTTCTAGATACTAATAGATATGAAGAGTTTTCTAAGACCATTCTTTTATTAACCATTTTCTGGAAAGAGAACTTGGAAATGTATTTATAGAACTGGAAGATTTTTTTTCCCCACTCCAATTCTTTGCCCTCTTTGAAACAGTTCTCTAACTGCCACAATGTATAATGTGTCATTTTAAGGTAAATTTTCAGTCCTAATTAATTTTTAATCAAGCTTAATTAACTACATTTTAGACACAGAAGAGTAAATAGCACTTGTTTGAGTTACCTAAAAGAGCAGTGAAAAGTGGTAACTTCACCAACTGACCTCATTGAGGAGACTGAACTATTAGTGGAAGTAGTGAATTATTACTGAAGAAAATGTACATGCCTTACTCAAGTTACCAACTCCATCAAAACTCTGGCATTGTTCAAATCTGTAACAATATGACGCTTTTATTTCAAGTTCTTGAGGGTCATTCTTTCTTATTGTACTTTCTTGTACTTCATTGTACTTTCTTCTAATGACTCCTTGGATTTAATAATACTGTGTCATGGTCTATCACACAAGAGAAAAAACTAGCAACTGTTCTAGTCTCATGGCTCAACCACACACCACTTTGGAGAAAAATAGTCTTACAGGTTTTGGACACAAAAATTGGATGTTAATCTGTAACTCTGCCCTCATTAGAAGAGCAGAAGTAAATCTCTTAGAGTAATGTATATCTTTGTGCAGAGGTAGATCTCTCTTCCAGGTATTTGCAATATAAGGCTTGTAGGTACCTCTGAAAGATTTCTTTGCCTCTTCATGATAGCAGTCTGGGTCATGGTAGCCCAATGGTTAGCAGATTACTTTAAAAGTGGCACCTCCTCAAAAGGTCTCTCAGACCAGTAAGCTTATTGGATTCTGTACCTGCATAACTAGTGAAGGATGTACTGACGTGATATACTTCTAGCTGGAAGATAAGTAAAAATGGACCTTAATACAGATATCCTTTTCTGTTTGATGATTTTCCAGAGATAAGCTAGAGAAAACAGTAAACAGATTTTATGGAGTTTCTGAAAACCCAAATAGGATTTTGTGTTTGGACTATAGTGGACCCCTGCTGTGAGTCTTAAATCTTACCTTTTCTTGACAGAGTGTGAAGATAGTGTCAGATACATGTGTAATAGACTCGGTGTCATATGGATAGCTTTTCAAAGACTTAGTAATTTCTGATAGGAACTTCTTGTTACATTAGAGCTCTAGACTGAATAAGTTTTAAGAACTTTAAGAACTTTAAGCCTGTTCAGTATCTATCCAATACGTGGAGGAACACAAGGGAGCTAATGTGGCCATAGGACTACATTCAGTATTGTCTTTTCAAATTTTGGCTGTCAGAATGTCACACTTTCTGCATACTATCCCATAAAATTAGTACTGGAGGTATTCTGACAGTAATGGGTTTTTTTTTTTTCTATTGGCCATAGATAAAACAGGTTCTACAGAAGTCACTAACTCAGCAATTCATTAATGGAAGCTTCTTCTCAGATAGTTGAAAATAAATTGTTTAGGGAAGAAGAATGCTAAATGGAGTTGAATGAAATTAAAGACTGTGGCACTGCTGACATATAAATATATAGCTACAGAAATAGTATGCGGATATGTTAATAATTTATGGGCAGAGGATATAAGTGTTGCTAAAGCTTTTTCTGCCGTGTTGAGCTTTTTAGTTGTCATAAATTGAGGATTTATTTGTTCACAGGTAGCAGCTAATACAGAGCTTATTATTATTTGGAAGGTATTAAATTAAAATGGCTAGGTTTAAGATCTGGGTTTAATTCAGGATAAGAATAATATGACCCTGAGATCAGCTTAGTTGGTTAGAACATGGTGCTGTTAGCAACAAGGCTGCGGGTTCAACCCCCTTATGGGCCGTTTACTTAAGAGCTGGACTTGATGACCCTTGTAGGTCCCTTCCAACTCAGAGTATTCTATGACTCTTCCATGAATCTATGATGTAAAATTTCTCCTTGGAATTTAAAACTAAAATAATACACTTTCTGCCAAAATGAAGCCATGTTCAAAGTTACAATAGATTTTAGCTGTCATTGGAGAGAAGCAACTCTGAAAGAAAAGTAAAATTATCTACCAGGTCAGATACAGTAAAGGAACAGAAAAAAAGTCTGTGACAGAAGAAGCACTGAGGATGTAGTGTACTGCAGAGTGCCTGCTGAAGTATTTGATTCTATAAGGAGCTAGAGCATATCCTTTTGGCATTCTTTATATCCTAATCAGTTGCTGTGATTTAAAGAAACCTTTCAATTCAATAAAGAAGGCAAAAGTTTCATGGTCTTTGCAAATTAAAGACCAGTATCAGAAATAATTTTTTCCATCTTCAATTCCTCTTCCTAAATGAAACAGCATGTATGAATTTGAGTTTTCACTACCCCTTTTGGTCAAAAAAGACAGAATAACTGTTTGTATCTTGGTTGTTGTGTATGGATTAACTGGGGAGAATGAAGTCTAGGGTAAGTAACAGAGGATTTTTTGAATGTGGCAAAATTCATTTTATGGCTAGACTAGTCAGATAAGTGCTGGATGAGTGATAATGTTGGCAAATTACTGGGTGGTATTTCTATCAGTAAGAAAGAAATATGGGTAAATTGCATTTGTAAGTCTGCCTTTCTGAAGTTAAGTTTTTAAAATATGTGGTAGTATCCCAAGAGATTTAGTGTATTATTTTATTGTAGGAAGAATGATTCATTGTGAATGGTTAGGGCATAGCTGTTATTCAATAGATACAAAATTTTCTTATAGAGATATTTATTAAAAACCATAGTATTCTAATATCTTCTGGTATCTTTTGTGCATATAGAATATCATGCTACATGGAAATAACAAACAGCTGATTTATTTTAGCAGGTATCTAAATACATAGCCACATTTATGTATGAATGCTAAGTCTTGCTAAAATAATAAAGAAGCATCTCCTTTGAGCTACCTATGGGAGCTTTAGATTCCCTTCACAAACTACCTTTTGCTATAAAAATGCAGTCAGTGAAAAAAAGAGAAATATATAGAGGAAAGCATCACAGGGCAGTAAGTGTAATACCTATCATATAAATTCTGTTCTGTGTAATAATTAACAAGAAGGCTGCATTGAAGTTCAAACTGAGATGAATATTTAATGTTATGACAGGTGAGCTAATAAATGTAGAAAAAAAAATCTAAGGCAGGAGAAATCTGCACATCTTTCTGTAGACTCCTAATTCATAATATTTAACCACCTATACTGATCTCCTAGATAAACTTTTCAAATTATATTACCCTTTAAGGTCCTTTGTGACTCAAAGGATTCTGTGATTCTATGATCTATGCCCACTTACCCATCAGAAAACTCTTTACTTAACTTGCACTTTCAGGTTGTTCTTACTACAAGGACAACATTTACTTCAGAGTAAAGCAAGAAAAAGCTGATGAATAATTATATATCTTGTTGTATTTAACTACAGAATGATTTAGTGGTGGATCCATGAAGATCTTTGCTTAAAAGTGCAAAAGTTGCATTATACAGTAGTTATAATAAGATGTATGTATAGCCCTTTCTACAAAATTCTTTTATGTTTCTTTCTCCTTATCTAAATCTTTTGGTTGCACTAATTGATTAGAAAAGTTATTAGTAAGTTGTGACTCAAACTTTCCATGCGGCATGGTCATAGAGAAAATTCAGGCTTAATTTCAAGTCATAAGCACCTTAAGCAAATTTCCCATCATGTACTGCTAAGACAGTTTACATAGTACTTGAAATCTTAGCAAACCTCCCCCTAGAATTTGGTTAAATTAATTTTAAAAATAAATACTTACAGTAACAGAATCAAAGTTCATTTCAGATTTTCATTGCAACATTTGAACTGCTTTTTCTGCTTTGATGATTATTTCTTTGTCATACATATCCCTGGTTTGAGTAGATAAGTGGAATCCCTTTGATTCTTCACTTAGAGTCATCTGGCATTGGAAACAATATATGTCAGCTCACTCGGTTCTTTTTCATAGGAAAACAGCTGATTAAAAAACTGTGTTATTGCTGATCTGTCTGCTACCTTGGGGGAAAAAACCCAAACCACAACTTGTTGGTTATGAAATCATTGATCATGTTTTTCAGCTTTCTACATCCTCTGCTTCTACTAAGGTTGCATACTACCTAGACTGAATGATTTACAGTAATGTGTGAATTAGGTTGTAGGAATTCAGAAGAGAGTGAAATGAGATTTCTTTTTAGTTCTCAAGTCATTCAAAAATGTGTTGAAAGCAATGATTTTCTGTTATAATAGATTTTGAAGGCTTCCATTTTTCTCCACAGTTGCAAAAGATAAAGACAACCAAACTGGCAGAAAGCAATGACATTTTATAGTATAATTTTATCTAAATACTTTTTACTGAAACAGTTGTTTCTGAAAACTAGAAATCTAAATTAAGAGTATTTAACAGGTTATGGCTCTGGGCATTTCTCATGGTTGTTAACATTGGAAGCATATTTCACAAACAGGTGGGAAGCTCAGGTCTTCAACATTAGCACAAGTTAAAATCATTGAATTGCATTGATTCCTGGAGATTTAAATGCATCTTTATCTTTCAGCTGGGAGATTGTGTTATAATGCTTGTCAGGAACATCAGTAAATATTTGTAAAGAAATTATCACGGAACCCTGTGATAATCACTACTTGTCTTTAAAATCTGTATCTTAGCAGGGCTGAGATTTTGTTTTGTGAAACCGTTTTATTCTGAGTTTCATCTTACACTAAAAAACAAAACCAGCACATTTTGGGGAATATGGAGCTGCTACTTTTCTTAATTTTTTATATCTAAATAGGATTTTATTATTTCATATGACTATTACATAAGGAAGAGGAGTTAAACAGTAATAGCTTTTTACTGTGATTCTGCAGTTCTGATTAATCTTCAGTAAATAATCAATTTTCAATTACAATCAATTTCAATTTAATTTTGAATTAAATAAGTATATTCCATGATTTGAAAACATGCTTGAGTCTTTTTTTATTGACTACACATAATTCAGGAAGACAGTCAACTGTAATTTGCCAGAGAAGGATCAGATTTCAGTATCTGTAAGTTTTATTGTTTGAAATGTTATTCCAATACACTTTGCAGTTTGTTTTGATTAATACTATCCATTACTGAGACCTTGAATTACTTGGAAATTATTGGAACCATGTTTTTGTTTATTTTGAAGGAAATGAAGCATCAAATTGTGATGAACAAAGTTCTCTCTTGGAACGGAAAAATAACCAAGAGTCTACTCTGATTGAAACAGTCTTCACAGTATTATCTTACTGCACTTTATCACCCAAATCTCTTGGCATTGCTTTTGAGTCCTACATGGAAAAAGAACTGCTGTGGAACTGCTTATACAATATGACAGGTACTTAACTTATTAATAAGCATTTCAAATCTGATGTTAGATGTTTGTTTTCAGACATGTAGTGAGTATTATTTTTACCATAATAAATCAGATGAAAGTATGTTAGCTTACTTCAAAATTATAGTATTATAGAAGGGTTCTGTGCAGTCAGGCCATGGTAGGAATGGTGAAAATTTTGAAGAATGCAGAGGTTCCAGAGCAGTGTTGTTGACCAGGAGCCTGATGACCTTAAGTGTTTGTGTTACCAGCAGACTGGCTGCAGAACATTTTTGTAGGTCTCTGCCAGTAGAGGTTCTTCATCTCTCTGCATTTAAGAGCTCCAGACCTTTGCTACAATTTAAAAGTAAGAAGAGTGAAAAAGAAGAGTGGAAAAAAAGAGGGAAGGACTTCTTCTCCTACTGAGGGAGAAATAATCTGAGGAGCATATAGTCTCTACTGTCAACAGGCACTTAACCTCTTAATTTTCTGTTGAGGGGGAGAGCTGCCATCACAAATTAGAGCAACTAATTCTATCCCCAAGGAAATAGAGTAATCAACCAGAAAAGAGAGGTGAAATTTAGAAGGGTGATATTGCAAATTATGAATTAAAAGCAGGAGGGCTCAAAAGAAGAGGATGGAAATGGGAGAATGCAGGAGGAGAAATAGAATTATGAGTATCACAAAATAGAAAACAATTATAAAAGTGCTCAGGTACTTCTCAGAGAAGAATGGGATTGTGAAAAGTAGTTTAACATGTAAGAGGAGGAAAAAGAGAGAAGTGGCGCATGGAAGCTTCCAGAAAGGCCATGATGAGATCAGCAAAAAGTAGAGGGAAGCAAAAGTATGAGCAAAGGATCTAAAGATCTAACATGTCAAAACTCATCTCTGATATGCTCTGCAACACTCTGCCTGACAATTGCAGCTTCATGACAATGGAGAAACTGCAGTTTGCTGGGGTATTAAGAATGTGGTGAAGATTGATACTTGTTGTCATGTCAATAACTGTATTTAGGATGGTGTGTTTTGAACATGCAATCTCTGATGACATGCTGTGTTTCTGTTGATGACTATTATTTGTATGTATTTTTGTTTCCAAAATACTTTTCATTTCCCTTTACTGTCTGTAGTATAGCAGTTTGGGTATCTAATAAATGCAACTTCATTAATGCTATCAAGATAAGGACGTAGGAAAAAAGGTATATCTGGAAACAAAAATACATACAAATAATAGTGTATCTGTTTGCCTCATTGCTGTCTAACAAGTAATTAAATGTTTTCCATATAAAAAGGAAGACATCAATCAGCTTAAATAAAATTTTTATAAATATATCAGTGGAGAAATGAGAATTAAGGAAATAAATTGATTTTTTTTTGTGAGTACTGTATTTAAGATGCTATATGTTTTGCGTTATACTCCTTCTTCATTTGTAACAGCCCAATAGGTCTAATTTATTATGAACCATAATGTTACTTTTTTAAAAATAAGAATTCTTAAAACATTTTCTGAAACAGATTTACACAACTGACTACACTTACTGAATAGTTAATAATTCTTCCTTCTGAAGTTTCCAGTTGTAGTGAGTCGGAGCCAGAAGTTATCAGATGCTTGAAGTTGACTTTGATTAATTCAGTCAAGGGTATAGTGAAACAGATAATTTCTCTGATGCATTCATGGGAGGCAACAGAAAACTATGGAACATACCAGCACAAGCAAATAGTTCCCGAAAGTTTACTGAAAACTGTTCCAAAGGAATGGAATTACACTCCTCGGGAAATGAAGAGAAAAGAATCTGGGAAATGTAGGTGAAATTTATGTGTAAAATTTGTATATGTATATAATAGATCCTATAAGCTTCTCATAACAACTTTTAAATCCTTTACTCTTTTACTCCAAAATGGGGTGGTTACATTTTGAGAGTGTTCTAGCTTGACAATGAACAAACTATGTCCAAACATCCTGTGGTGATTGGAGTTTTTAAAGTATTTTGCATTAAAATTCAGTTATTCTTTCTTGAGGCTTACACAAATACATTTACAAACAAGGTTTTGAAAATAATCAGTATTGTAGTACTGATAATAATAGTACTGAAGATGTTTTCAACATCTGGCAGTAGTCAGATGGGATTCAAAACAAAGAGAAGAATAATGCCTATACTTTGGCTTCAATGGCCATAAACAGTTTTCGTTATCATCTTTTCATTCAGGACTGTCATTTATCCCATCTTTACAACAGAGCAATTTATGGTCAAATTAAAAAAGCACTGAAACTGTTGTGGAATGTTATACTGTTTGCTTCTTGAAACAGTTAGTAAAGAAAGAAAGAAATCATATAGAACTGGAGGTGTTTTGAGGGTGATTAGATGTAAAACTGATTTCTGGTATGTGTTTTCATGGCCAACAGTGCTTAAAGCATGTCACTTCAGGTCATGGTTCAGAAGGCCAACTTTTGGAAACACTTCATAAGAAATTATTGACATCAAAATATTACCTGATTATTTTCAATACTGTAGTATATTGTGGCACAGTGTTTTGAGTATGTAGATTGTGGCCAAGCCAGGGCATCAGTCCATTCTTTTTTTTTCATACATCTTCACTGCAGTCTCATTTTAATCTAGAACTCTTGTATGGCTATTTTAGGCTAATTGCTGTGTGTGAACTGATATGCAAGCTGAGAGGTAAGACTCTAGGCTTCAAGACAATTTAAATTTGTATGTGTGATATCTAGAACAGATATGGTTTCTTTTTTTAACAAAAGAAAAACATTTGGAATACAGGTGCAATGACACAGGGGTTTTTTTAATTATTTGGAGATGGGTACTTTTTTAAATCTTGACACCTTTTGCTGTATTTTTCATTTTAGATATGTTTTGGGTTTTGAGCAGCACAATTTCTCTGTAGTTACTTTTACAGCTACTTTGATTATCTGATGTCTTTAAAATGCAATGCTATGTGGTGTAGATGCTTATAGGAAAGATGATAAACTGAAGTAATTTTGAACATAGAAAGGGATATATAAACAACGAGAGTTTGTAAACGTATGTAATATTCTGATACACTTAGCACAATGCTTCAGCTGTAAAGTTGAAAAAATGCTACAATTTTGAAGACAACTTTTTACAATTTGGAATACCTGAGTACTGTGTTTCTCATGAATCCAGTAAAGACTGGGCACAGCAGGACTAATTGTTAAGAACATCATAGTCTAAGTTCTAAATTTTCTGCTTTTAAGTAATGTAGTTGTTTAGGTTTTGTAGGATTTATGTGCAGAAAGGATAACACAAGTGAAACTACAGTGTTGAGTACTTAAACTTTTTACCCATTTTCATTAGAAAAGAAAGTTAGAAATTATCATACAACATTCAAAAGCAGTTAGAGCTCTACTGTTAATGTTAATCATATCATATTTTCTTTCTATTTTTAAGGCTTCACAAGGCTTGCAGCTCAAGCAGTATCTATTGTAATCAGCAAGTTACCTACAGTGATTGCATGTTTGCCTCCCCCAATTAAATACTTCTTTTTTCTGGCTGAGAGAAAAATGTCAAGAAACTTTGCTGAATTGAAGAAAGCTGGTCTGCTTGTCTGGAACTTGATTGTAATTATATGTCGGATATTTGAGGATGGAAATACTGCAGAATTTTTAACAGGTGCAACGCTTGACAGATGGAGCAAAGAAAAACTCAGTTTAGTTCGTGTGTGCTTAGAAAGTATTATGGGAAAACAGAAAAGTGGTCCTAAGCAAGTGACCCAGAAGATTATACAAAGCATTGAACAGCAAAGACCAAACTGGATTGAAAGCCAGTTACTGAAGGCAAGAAAATTGAGCATAGACTGGTAAGAACATAATATTTTTCAAATGCTATTATTTGCTTTTCATCTTACTGGATTATTGGCATGTTTATGGCTACTGCTCAATTTTAAGGAAAAGAGATGAGCAGTAATCTTAGATTAGTCCTTAATATTGATGACTTTATACCACGGGTTTTTAATTTAAGTTCATTGCTGAAACACTAAAGCATGGTTGTTTCATCAGAATGGTATGTTCATAGTACTACAAGATTTCATGTTTTCTTGATGAGACAAAAATGTGGACAAGTCCATTATTATATCTTTCAAAATGTGAACAGGTACTAAATATATTTATAATTTAATTTTACTGTGGTGATTAAATTAGGAGGAATTGTGGGAAGCTTTCATTGTTCATCTGTGAATAAAAAGTAAGCATACTTTATTCTAAAACATATCAAACCCTGAGGCAAATAGGGTATATCAAAACAGGACAAGAATAATATCGTGCTGTGCCTTTCTGAGAAAATACCAATTTTTCCTTCAGATTTGACATTAAGATCTTTACAGTGATTTTTCAAGGAGCTGTGTACATGTCAGTGTGTTTGTAGTCCAGTCTGTTTTAATGTTGCAGTCATGTATCATTCTGTAAAAATACCATTCATCAACTTTGCAATATTAGATTTATTGGAATTACATGATTTACAGAATTAAATTGTAACTGCTGAGAGTAAGATTGCTGGGTTTTTTTCAGTGAGTACTCTTTAAAGTTGCATAGTTGCTATCATGTCAGGATTTGTCCATATAAACAAAAGATACAGTGATTGTAGGTTGGAATCAGTGATACCAGTGAACAAGTTTTCATGCTGTGCTTTAAGGGACAGTGTCCTGTTTCTTTGAGTAGTCAATGTATAGTCAGTAGCAGTGAGCAGTAATAGTGTCACACAAACGCTCATTGACACTGACCTTTGTTATCTTTACATTTCCATTTAATTCTCATTTACAAGATCTAATCTAATGATTAAAAGCTTAAATCCAGATTCCAGTGACTGAAGGAGTTGTAGAATAAAAAAAGCATAATGATAATTTGTAAATTGTTGGTTAACACAATGGTCCCATAACACAATTTCTAATGTCGCTAAGAGAATAGGTAGTTCTTAAAAATACAAATACAGGAAGACAATATTGTGGATGACCTCTAAAAATTAAAACTTTAGTTAATTTGCATATCTTCTGAAGCTGAGAATTTTAAGTTAATATAATACCGTTCTTTCTTTTGTAAAAATGCTGTGTTATACGTTAGGTATCAGACTGTGAAAAGTAAACACGGGAAAATGTTTCTGTATGTATACAGTGTCAACCAAAGACAGAACTAGCTTGTGACTAGGCCTGGTAAATTTAAGCTTAGGATAATGAAGAATATATTATCTGCTCTCCAAGTGAGCAGTTATTTGATACAGTTATGAAATTGACTCCCCTAACTTCAGTTGCGTTTCTTCCAAGTGAAATCTAATATGATTGTTGTTCCACTTTTCATTCAAATATTATGAGTCAATATCTGGGGTAAAAAAATGCAGTTTATAAATACCTGAGGTATGAATTCTAGAAATAAATGTTATTATTATATGCAAATTACAAAACTAGTATATTAGAGCTGAAATTCAAATATTCAATTAAAGTAAGTAGTGGCCACATAATTACTAAACTAAAAGCAATCTTTCAATAAGATATTTATGATTTTCATGAATGAAATTACTACATTGTAATTATATGTGATATACTGAGTTGGTGTTATGTAACCATTCAATAATCAAATTATTTTCTGATTTAGCTGGATGAGTATGCATGTATGTATTCATATTTATAAATGTTTGTTGACTTCTAATAAATACATATGAATGAAAAATTCTCTATAACTTTCAAAAATTTATTTGGGACTCACCTACACAACCATGAAAACATCTTTGAAGTGCAGTGGGTTTTTGTAAGTAAAATTGTTGCTTGATTTTGTGTTATGTTATTATTATCAGGATTGCTACTTACATAAAAAGTCTAAATAGTATATATTAACTTAATTTTAAAGAATATTTCAAAAATTATAGCCTTTGTTGAAAGGTTCAGAAAACTACAGTTGCACTCATTACCTGTCTTGTGTACTGCCTGAAAGTATTACTATTCATTAAAATAACCTTCACTTTATGGTAACACCAGAGCTGTAAACAGTCCCGTTAGACTCTAAAACACACGTCCTGAGAAGAAAAGAAATGTGTTAGCAAAATAATTTGTTGAATTGAAGATTATTGTTTTTCATCATGGTGACCCTGACCTTGCTGGCTGGGTGCATATACAGATTAAGATGAATGCAGTTATTCCTTGGCTGAGGTCTGCCTCTCTCAGGGCACATTCTTGCTAATGACATGATTGATAGGCAGTCCCAAATCCAGAAAGGAAGTCATTAATCATAGTGCTGCCTGAATCCAATCATCTGCTTCACCTGCGCAGTAACGGCAGTAAAGGATACAATTTGAGTGCTGGCACTGATAAATTCCTTTGTCAGAGATCTTTAGCTTTTTCAATGTTAGTTGCTAAGAATTTTGACAGGAAATTCAAGTTGTATCATACATGGGATCAAATATCAGCCTTAAGTGTGCTTTTATTTAAAGATCAATTTCTTTGAAGCTTTTCTGTAAAGTACATCATAATAACATAGTATCACTTACTTACATTCAGCAAAGAACAAAATTATAGTTTATATTTTGAAACTGTTGGCTCTGTAGGACATTCTGAAACTGCATGTGGAGGCAATACCAGCAATGTCCAGCAGCTTTGCAGCATTTCAGAGCCTGTAGGTCAAATAGCAACTTTCCGAAGGACTGACGTTGTGGCTGTGGCACACTTTAAACAGTAAACTGCAACCACAGTGGTTTTGTTTTCAGATTTCGGAGGGGGTGTTGATGTTTTGGTGGGGTTTTTTTACTTCTAAATGAATATGATATTGGGGTTTTTTAATTATTTGAGAATGCTTCTTTGGTTTATTTTAAATTAATCCCATAATGTCTGTAGAAATGACAACATATTCTTGTTAATCTTTCGAGGTCTTGACACATATGTGTCAAATACCTGTGTTTGAGGAAAATTTTAGTACTTTTTCTTTCTTAGACTATTGGTTGCAATATTAAGATAGTAACTTGCATTTGTGTGCAGAGTCTCACAATGATCAGAGATTTGAATGCGCAATTGTGGAGGCGTTTGGGAATGTTACAGTCAGATTTTCCTTGGTAGAAGTTTCACACAGATACAAAAAAAGTGAGGAACATTATAGGGCTAAAAATGCAACAACTGGCAAATAGGTACCTTTTAAGCGGTTAACAACTGTTATATATGTGTGGTTAATTCGTGTTTTATTAAAACAAGTATGTATGTTGTTAAAATAAACTGTATCCCTTAGCTACCCCTCCTGTACAAATTTTGTTCCTGGTTGAATGCCATCCTCCTCCCGAAACTCAAAAAGATAAGGGATTTTGCAGCACAGTGCAGGGTGTAGCAGGACGTAGATGGAGCTGGGGGAAGCCAAGGACTCAGCCATCAACACCTGATAAGCATCATATCTACTCATCAAGGACGTACATCCGAATGCCCTGCCCAAGAAGATGAAATCAAGACAATGTACCTTCCTGGAACTCTGTTCATCCAGCAAACCTCAGAAAAAAAATCCTATCTACAAATCCAAAAACTGGATTGAACAATGGACAGCCTCGGGACACAAAGAACAGTATAAGAACTGGCTTTGGAAGACTGCCAGTGTGAACCGTGGGGGACATTGGTACTGGAGAGACTGTGTCTGTGGTTCACCCAGCTCCAATCCCGGGGTCAGAACTGCCTTTTGATTGTGGCTCTGCTCGATTTTCGTTTTGTCATTTTCCAATAAATTTCCTAAACAGAAGATTGGAGAATTTTCCTTTATAATGACGACATATCAATGAGAAGAAAACTACTCCAATTTAAAACTTCTAACCTATACTTAGAGTAATGGCTACCTTTCTGGCATGTTAATTAGGCTTTAATATAGGCTGTGACAAGCAAAGAAAAATGCACAAGAGATCGAATGTAATTGCCATTTCTAGTAGCAAAGATAGTTCTCTATGGGAAACGAAAATATTTGCTACTTTTATATCCTTAGAGTAAAGAGTGTTTTATGTGTTCATCTTTCCAATTAAGGTGATTAAAATTAGTATAATAATGTTATTTAACATGTACTATGTGAGAGATATACATACAACAACATTTGAGTAAGTCAATTGCTTCCAGGTTTTTTTGAACATGTAGTTCTAGCTGAGTTCGTATTAATATTTTGCTTTTTAGAAATTTAACTTAGAACTGTATCTTTTCTATATTCTAGTGCCTCAACCACAGTTAAAGGTGCAATGTTAGAGGAAGGAGGTATTGCACTTGGACTCACTGAGCATAATATAAACATGATGGTCCTGGATATCTGCCACAAACCAGGTGGTAGTGAGTACCTGAGGCAAATTTATCACATCATCCGGCTCAATGAGGTAGGGAAACGGCCTTTCCACAGAGCAATTAGGTGTGTACTGGTCTGGGGCAACATCTGCTGGCAGCTAAGGGTTAGTCAAGGAGGTGATAACAGTTCTTAAAGTCAGTCTAGAATCCTATATTGTATTTGAATAGCATCCATTCAGTTTAGGCTTTTGTGCATTTCTTAGATTCTTTAAAGTAGTTACTTTATAGGAAACACTGTAGGTTTTTTTTTAGGTACTTAGACATTAGTATGGCTCATAAACTTCCTTCAGTTTCATGTTTTAGACCACAGATATGTTTTAGGAGTCTGAGTACAGTAAAAAAAATTAAAAATGTCAGTGAAAGCTGTTGAAGAATTGAGTGTTACAAAATGTAAAATTACACATGGTAATTAACTCTCTTGATTTAAACAAACAAGCAACCTCTGTAGCTGTACTGAGGAAGTAAATACATCACATGAAATCTTACTCAATTTAGACAACTGTTCAGCTAAAGTGCTTTTAAAATTACAAGAAACAAATTCAGATTTATTTGCTGCATATGGAATTTTGGCAATGTAAAAGAATTATCGCATTATTTCTACGGCTGTTCTAAATTGCCCCAAGTTACCAAAAGCATTCTGATTTTATTCACTGAAGTAAACATAGGTTTGTTTAAATTGTACAATAACACAGATCTACACAACTTAATTTAGGAAGTTTTGATTTTAGCTTTAATTACTAAATTTCTTGAATGCAGAAGCAGGTGCTGTTAAGATCCTTGCAAATGTACAGAAGTTTATAATAAGATGATACAAAATAATACAAATATAGGCAGAGGCCAGGATTTTTCTTCTGAAAAACCTGATAGCAAAAACCCTGACTAGACAGCTATGTCTGTAGGAAGGCCACAGAGACCACCTTAATACTGACACTGCTTCTGAAAATCAGATCCAACTGTTTAGCTCCTAAGAACAGGCTTAAAAACAACCTCTATGAATCTGCCTTTGGAAACATTAGAAGCAATGTAAGCATATATGGCTTATATATATGGCAACCTAACATTTGTACAGTACAGAATCTTTCCAATTTTTCAATTTCCTGAACAATTAACTTGTTTAGGAAGTTAAGTGAAAATTATTTCTGTAATAAACAAAACCTTTTCACCTGGAGCACATTCACGATTACTCTTAGGTATAAAGGAATGAGGAAAAGACCAGCAAAAATAGCATAAGTCCAGTAGTTAGGATAGTTACCTAGGGGATAGGATATGCAGGCTCAAATCTTTATACTTCCTGGTTTATACCAGGGAATTGAATTTGCATCTCCCACATCTGAACTAATTCCCCAAACCTCCATACCATTAGCTATCAGCATGGAACTCCTTCTTTTTCTCCTGCGGGAGTTGTTTTGCCTTGTAGAAATAGTGGTAAAAACACATTCTGTAATTTTTAGGGTCAAAAATAGAATCATACTCTAGCTGAAGGAATAGAATGCACATGCTGGGTTTTGGAGACCATGCTCTGAGATCTGACTCCTGTGAGTATTTGGTTATTTATACAAAGTGGAACAGCTCCAATAGGAGGTATGAGGCTAAGAGAATTAGGTGGAAGAGGGACTTCAGCCTGACTTTCCGCATCCCGGGTGTCTCTCCTTGAATTTCTGCTGCTAGCAAGACTTTTTTAAAAATAGAACATTTCTCAGTGGAAAAAACTGTATTTTTTAAAAAAGAAGAAGAGAGATCCTGACCAGCTTGAGTTACAGAAGGATTTAACTGTATTACTTTCAATTGCCTTTGAAACCATTACAAAACTTTTTAATGCTTAGCTTGGTGTTATGATAATGCCCTTTTCAATATTATTTTTCAAAACCTAAATTATGTTTTATGTGCCTACTTACCAGGAAATAAATTTGGTTGCCTCTTCAAAGGTCCTTTCTTTTTTTTAAAGACTCCTAGGAATGTCAAACAATTGTGTTCTTAAAATTAGTTTAGAGATCTTTATGTTACACAGCTTAGTAATCATCTGTTTAAAAAAAAAGATGAGGCAGAAAATTGTTCTCAGTAGTATTCCTTAGAAAAGCAAGTGAAATGGATTCTTGGAAGCTGGATTTGAAAACAGAGAGATGATTTTATAAAAAATTTTAATAAAGTACTGTAGTACTCAAAACAGCTTAAAGCCCTTCACGTGTTTGCCAAAAACAATAATAATTTTAAAATTTTTTTTTGTAATGACAACCAAAGAGATAACTCTTCAGAGCTATCAGGCTCAATAATATTCTGTATACTTGGTTTGATGCCCAGTCAGTGTAGTGAGGATATAGTTCTCATGTTTACAGATGTGATTTCATATTTTCACATTTTTGAAATACGACCCTTTCAGAGCCTACAATATTTACTATACTAAAGGAAATCTTAATGTAATATATTTACCATTGTTGAATATGTCTCTTCATCAGAACCAAATCCACAGTATTTTATCAAAAACAGAAAAATACTGATGGCGGCTGTATATCACTGAAATTTTTTGGACCCTGGCAAGCAGGTCAAAATTGGTCAAAATCTCCTTCCTAACACCACTGTGGAACTAAGAAACAGGTATTCTTTATTATAGCGCCATATGCCGCAGGGGTATTTCCACCAAAATTGTGCATGTCAAGTACAGAAAAACTCCTGCTTTATGTACTGTGTTTTATATACATATTCATTGATTTTCCCAGAATGAACATACATATAATAATAATTTCCTAGAGACCCATAACATGTTCCCACCTTCCTTTGCACGTGTTCGTCTGTCACAGGGGTCCCTCTGGTGGTCTCTGGTGTTGCCAGACCCCAAAGTTACCCCTTCAGTGAACTAGTGTTGCTTACCAAAAAGGAAGCTGAGATGGCATACCCAGGCTGGTTAATTATTTTGTTAATGTTTAACATGACTCTACAGAATACATATTGTGCTTTTCTGTAGACTACTGGTTTGCAAAATAAGTATTGTATTTTCCCACCAGCTGGGCAAATAGTTCTTCATCTGGCAACACATGGACAGCTATTTCCAGTATTGCTTCTGAAAAAGCAACACAATCTGCTCCAGCTGGCTCTGCTGCATCCAGAGGGCTGGATTGCTTTAGTCTACAGATTTTGTTAAAATGTGTACATGGAAGGCAGTACATTTATGAAAGTTTGGTAGATGTACAGAAATAGCTTTTAAATAACCTCTTTCATGGTGGCTTTGAAATCTTTGTTATGGCATAAAGGAATGAATGAACGAATGAATGGGGAAATAAAAATCCAAATATTATTGTAAAGCAGAGTAAGAATAACAAAAGGAAGGTGTGTTTTCACAATTGCTTTGTGATGTTGTTTTAAGCAAAAAAAGCTTAATTTGTTTTTCTTCTTTTGGTTGGTTGGGGTCTTTTTCCATACAATAAGACAATTTTGTGATTCTCTTGGGTCAGACATGACATTTGACTGCACCAGCAGAAAGACAGCCCTTCTCTTTCTCTTGCCCTTGTTCTTTTCCACTCCTAGGCCCCCGCTTTGTACTAGTACTAAAATCATGTGACTTGTTTATCTGGATGAAACCTTTTTGTCCCCCGCTGGTTTCACAACATATGCTAGTGCCAACACTAGGGAGAAACAGCTACAGTCTGTGTAGCCTGAAAGTGAACTTGTGCCTTTCAGGTCAGGCCATAATTGGGTAAGTTTAAACAGATGATGAAATTCTTCTTTTAGGAAGACCTACTGAGAGGCACAGGATGCCTTAGTAGGTAGTTTACATGTTATTCCATCTCAATAGTACTGCAAATACGAGGAGCATTTGCATCCACCCATCCTAATGACTCACCTTGAGTACTTGCTCCATGTTAAGGACTTCATTTTAATAACAATAAACTGTTTAATCACAGTAGTCCTTCCAGCAAATGGATGTGTAAATGTTTCATTTTCTAGTTCTTCATAAAATGGTTCTATTTAATCAAAACACTCTATTGGCCTGCAACGATGATTTCTTTACATAGTAGTCCTAGAAATGAAAACAGAAAAGATTGTGTCCAAAATAATCATGCATCTGTTACAATATAGTTTCTAAAACTGCAATGCAAATCATACTACTTCTAGTCCTTTAATGCTAAAGCAGCTAAAAATAGCTTTGAAGAGTGGAAGAATGTTTATTTCCTATATTTAAATAACATGTAGAACATGTTAATCAAAGAATTGATTTATAGTCATATAGTAATTGTTGACTGTTTTCCAAAAAGTTTAATTCAAAAGACATGAAAAACATTTGTTGTTCACTTCTACATATACCTAGCATATATGTATATATTAAATGAGGACTTATACAAAAAATTTCAAAACAATAGGTTAGATCATTCTATTTTGCTTAAGTTTGGATACATGTTTTTCAAGATTATTTCTTGTAAAATGATGATATTCTTTAAAAGGTTTCTATTTTTTAAGAGATTGTTAACTTCCCACTGTGTTCTGTAAACTTATGCTTGAAATGTAGGCAAATTTCACTTAGGAAGCTAGGTGGCCTGTATTATTCTGTGGTTGTTTTTTCTTCCAAAAGGAATATTTGAAAGAGCAGTTGTCTTGTGAGAATTCTTCTAAAGATGGTGTTACCTCGAGTCAATGCCTGCCTTTGACGCTGAGGGGCAGAGAAGAGCAGCCTGTCTTCAACCCTTTCCAGGTGTACAGACAGTCTTGTGCAAAAGTATTCAATCAGGTTTGTGAAAATCTGAAACCTTGGTTATAATATAATTTTTACTTGTTGGTCTTATTATGATTATGATAATGACAAAGACTGAATGTATGCAAACAGAATTATTTGTGTGTTCACATTTGTTGAAGCAGAAAGGAATATTATTTCTTAGGAGTCTAAGGGTACCCTCTACAATATAATGATGTTCAAAAAGACAATAATTTTCTCTTAATTATTGCATGTAAGAGCAATTTGCATTTACTTACTCTTTCTTAGTAAGTACTTTTTCAGTATACTGAGGGAAAGCCCATCATAGCAATGACATTCGTTACATCTGTGCAATAGTACATAGGGTTAGTCTTACTCCTTTGAAAAATCATGTCACAACTTGGAGTTTACATTTAGAATCTTCCTCATTGATCTTTCACAGATATGTTGAACAGTTAAGTAATGAAGGCTTTAGAAATACAGAGATTTTACAGAACAATGAGATTAAGCAGGAATAAAATGCAAAAAAAACCAAGCAAAAAAACCCATCAGTTTCTCTGTTTTTCTTTAAATCATGCTTGTAATATGAAATCTATGCTGGAGCATCCCATGACCAATCAATTACACAAAATGCTACCACTTTGATACCTAAAGAATCTTATGCCAATCTTTCTCATATATTCTTAGTACGTTATCAACATTTTTGATTGCAGCATTCATTCAAATATTTGAAAAAAGTGGTATTACAGTGACATGAAATTCACTTTACAGACTTGTGTGGAAATGCATCCTTTTTCAGTGTAGCCCTGCTTATACACAGTTAATCTCCTAGCCCAGTTTTGACTATTTTGGTCTATTTCATCAGCTATATTGCTGTAAAATATACTTTTCTTTCTTACTTGTTTAATGAAGGCTTAATCATTGTCATGTTGCAATAAATCCTGAAAAAGGAGACAAATACCAATTCCACAAGGCTTCTCAAGGCTTCTCATTCCAGAGAAACATGCTTTATAGAATCTTTGAATCAATAGAATCATAGAATAGCTTCAGTTGGAAGGGACCTTCCAATCAAGAAGCACAGAACCACATATTGGGCAAGATTGGAAGGGACCACATTGGGTCATCTGGTCCAACCTCTCTACTCAAGCCGGGTCATCCCAGAGCACATGGGCAGAGAATTGTGTCCAGACAGTTCTTGAGTATCTCCAGTGAGGGAGACTCAACGGCCTCTCTGGGAAATCTGTTCCACTGCTTGGTCATCCAGGCAGTGAAGAAGTTCTTCCTCATATTCAGCCCAGAAAGCCAAGTGTATCATGGGCTGCATCAAAAGGAGTGTGACCAGCAAGTCAAGGGAGCTGATTCGGCTCCTCTACTCCATTCTGGTGAGACGCCACTTGCAGTGCTGCGTCCAGCTCTGGGGTCCCAGCACAGGAAGGACATAGATCTGTTGGAGCCAGTTCAGAGAAGCAAGACCAAAATCATTAGAGGGGTGGAGCAATTCTCCTATGAAGAAAGGCCAAGAGAATTGTTCAGCCTGTAAAAGAGATGGCTTTGAGGTGACCTAATTGCAGCCTTGCAGTACTTGATGGAAGCTTACAAGAAAGATGGAGAAAGACATTTTACATGAGCATGTAGTGACAGCACAAAATGGAATGGATTCAAACTGACAGAGAGTAGATTTAGATTAGATATTAGAAAGAAATTATTTCCTGTGAGGGTAGCAAAGCACTGGAACGTTTCCCAGAGAACTTGTGGTTGCCCCATCCATTTAAAGCATTCCAGGCGAGGCTGGGAAGAGCTCTGAGAAACCTGATCTAGTGAAAGGTATGCCTTACCCATGGCAAGGAGTTGGAATGAGGTGATCTTTCAGGTCCCTTCAAACTCCAATTATTCTATCATTCTCTTCTCTGAGTCTATTTCCAAGCTTAATGATGTTATTGAATAGTTCAGCTTCCTTTACCATAAAATTGCACATTTAGTTAGTGGCATGGGACCATCCATTTATAAAACAGTGATCAGTATAGCTGAGTGTCTGGTTTCCAATGAAAATTATTGCCAGTGCCTGTAGAAAATGCCAGAGTACTGGCAAGGAACCTTTTATTATTCTCATTCTCATTCACTTTCCACTTTCTCAGTATTTTTTTTCTTGTTATCCTTATTTCCCTTTCGTACTCTGTATTTCACCTTTATTTTTCTACTTTACTTTAACATGCATGGCAAAGATGAGGGTAAGGGAGTAAATTAAGTGAAGTGAAGGAAAGTGATAAAATATATATGGAAGGAAGAGGAGGGATTGCAATGATTCTGCTCTCACAGAGGAACCAAGTGCTGTCTGTAAGAAAAAAAAAGATGCACTCCAAGTTATTCTTTACTGTTATTTGGGTTTATTTCCATTGTTTTGACTTGCTTAAACATTTTTTTAGCTAGTCAGTGCTATTTTAGTGTTATGACAATAACTTTGTCCTTATTTCCTTCCAAGAAATTGAATTATAGTCACTACTTGACAATTGCTGACAATGAAAAGGAATATTATGCAACAGGATTTACTGTTTTTTTAAAATAAGAATGTTGTATATGATCTTTAGTCTGCCCACTGGTGATGTAAATTGCTTTTGTTTATTAAATAAGCACTATGGAGTTGTATTTGTTCATATTGTCTAGATTTAACACTGTTTATAATACAACATTAAAACTCTAATTATGATACAGGTTACTTCTTGAATTTCAGCTATACCAAATTTTTCATGACAAAACTTTTTGCTGACAGCAAAAAATGCAGATTGCTGTTACATAAAAAGTTACCAACTATTTTGCTTTTCGGACAAAGAGTAAAGCTCTCAGACAAAATAGTTGATCAGAATGCCATCAACAGTTGGAAGAATATGGTTCAAAAATATCTTTTTATAAATAGTGGCTATGCCCCTAATTAAGTAATTACTGTTCTATTGGAATAAAAGCTTTCTTCTGTGGACATGATTGATATCATCTTCCTAAGTCCTCATTATAGACACCCCTCCTTGGTTAACATATTGCAGCTGGAGCTTTAATGTACTGATCATATTAATGCTGATTAATAACTAGCTCCTTGCCATGTATCAACAGTCAGCCATTACTGAATGGAACTGGGATTGGTCAAGCTTGCTGCCAGGTTATTTGGGACGGAATCAGATGGCCTTCAGGGTGCTGCTGACACACAGGTAACAGAATTTTGGCAAATAATCAAATCTTCCCTTTGTATTTTTGGCTTTGCAATAGTGAATACACAAATATTTTACTGGTGTAATTTATAAAACAAATGCTGCATTACTTTTTAAATACACAGTTTTAAAATGGAGCAACATTTTTTGTGTATTATTTGATCCATACTCAAATGGCTTTCATTTCCTGTTTTGAGGTGTATAATTTGTTCCTTCTGTCTGAGACAGCAGTGTGTGAATATACGTTGATATTGCACTTAAATAATGCTTTGGGAAAAAAATGGGTAACTTTTGCAAACCTTAGAGAAATTTTGGCACAGAATTTAAGCTACCTTTATTCAAGTTGCAAAGTTTAAATTGTATTGTAAATTCAGCTGGGGGCATGACAAGTGTAGTTAGAAATAGAAAGTGTTTCCTTAATAGTTTCTAATTAATGAAACTTATTCTCATATTTTATTGCCTTTTCACTTCTAAAATGTAACTGTTTAATTCAGAAACAGCAATTTCTTTAAAAATTAGGTGGAATTGGGGGGGAGGTGTTTTTTGTTTGTTTATTGTTTGGTTTTATGTTAATATTGGCCACTTGTGAAAACTGAAAAACTTACATGTTGCAGACTGAACTAAGACTCTCCTTAATTCTGAACTCTTCTGATGATACCTAGTAAGATCTTATCAGTCATCTTTGGAACAGGACTGTTCCTCTGTCTAGAAACTAGAGTGACAATTTCAAAAGTGTGTGAATTTGCATGTTATAAAGGTTTTGGGGTTTTTGTCCCATTTTCTCCATTTATCACTAGCAGTTAGTCTTAAACATTTAATTCTTCCTTCATTTCATATATAAAATACTTGTACAGTCTTGTTTTGAGTCTTCTGTCTTAATTCAGATAAGATTACTTCTTTCCCTATCCAAATTGTCCTTTTCCAAAAGTTTAATTGCACAAAAAATCATGCCAGCAAAAATTTGTTATCCAGTTCTCTTCTTGATCTTCTTTGTTACCAGTTACCAGAATGTGAAATTTGACAAACTTTTTGTGTTAAATGTCAGAGACAGTACAGTACTAACTTTTTTTCATTGATGGTTCTCCTGTTGACTGCTATCTCATGTCCTTCATTAAAAATGAAGTAGATTGTCCTTTTAAAAGAGACTGTCATAGAAACTAAAACTGGTCCTTGAACTTCACTTCATGTTATTTTCATCAATATGATCCAAAGGGAGCAGAGGACTGCTGTGATTTGCAGAGCAAACATTTTATGTGGACATTTCATAGTCACTGTTCCCCTAAAACACATTTTATTTTTCTTTTGATCTCTTTATAGGTGTTAGAAAGAAATCATGTGTATTCCGCCTCTGTCCTTCTCTGTATTTCACACCCTTGCTGTATCATCTGGTTTTTTTTTATTTAATAGATTTCCTAATTGTTGTCATCTTTTCTAATTTGAAAATGTGTTCATTTATTGCCCTTCTACATGGTAAGGAAATTCTCATCTACAAGTGACATTATGCAAGTAATTAATAATTAGAGCATGGATCTATTATTTTAGCCACTTTACAAACCAACAGATTGCTTAGATCCACTGTGATCATAAAGTAGAATAGCTAATCCATTACCTGCCATAGCAACCAGCATCATCAACACAATTTGTCTTTATGTGACTTTATTTTTATCATAGCTAAAGTGTGTCTGCTCATACATTCCAGCTGACTAGTACAATTCTAGCTGTTCTTGTAGCTACTCAAGCAAGCTTTGCAGTAAGACTCAGGTGAGCCCTGTCTTGAGGTGATTCTTCATGATCCTTCCTAGAACTGCATAAATTTCAGCCTTACTTGTGCTCAAGACTTAATGTTCAAGCTGAATAAGTGGGTGCTTATTTTGATCTCCCATTTATGGTGGATCTAGTCTGCTTTCTACTGTTTCCTTCCTGAGATGAGTTAAACAAAACCACAGGCAGTACTTGAACTCTGTCAGAACCATCAGTTTATAAAGTGGAGCACCATGATATTTTAATTACTCCTTTCTCTGACACATGCTAAAGCTTTCCCTGAATAGTTATGTCTGTGCAGGCAAAAATACTTTTTCACAGTGATGCTGTAGTGATATTTATTTCCTTCTTTTCATATTTAAAGAAAAAATACTGTTAGTTGCATATGAAGTTAAAAAAGCATGGTCTTTCTTTTGAGGAAAAAAAATGGAAAATGCTTAGGGGACTCATTTACGAGGCAAATGCTCCCCTAACCTAGTTAATGACTGAGTTAAGTGAGGAGGTATTATGAGAGCATTGTCCCAGAGCCAGCAAGTGTTAGGCAAATGAATTGGTTGGTGGTTAGGGGAAAGTAAAAGACTTTTAGGACTGGTTAAAAAGGGAATGAATTGTTGTCTACTACTCGTTGCTGGCTCCACACAATGATGGGAATCTAATTCATAGGTTGCTATGATCCTTAAAGTAAAAGTGTCCAGGAAATTTTTCAAATTAAAGGTGTGGTGGTTATAAGGCCCCAGAATCCTCTCACTGAGTCCCTCAAAGGGATTTACAGGGGTTTATATACGTACTCTGAGTTAGATACAAGGGAGGAATACCAACAAGATATTCCTCAAGAGTCAAAACAACAAAAACTTACCTGCCAAACTTGAGAAAATCAGGGGACTTTAGAAAAAGTTCAAAGCAACATTGAATCAATATAAAGCACTTGACAAAACATTAATTTAGCAGGCTCTAAGCCCATTCAATTTCACAGACTTCAACCCATCTGATTTTAATTTACACAAAAATAAATAATATGTATGTATATATATTAAATATATAGTTCGAGGCGCAAGAATAAAAGTTAAAATGTATTTCTCAATTATACTTGAAGCAGTATCTTTTAGTAATAAGACCGCTAACATTCAGCTAACTTATGAACTTGATTTACACAAATTTTAAAAAATATCCTGCATAATTACACAGATATGTGGTGCTTTTTCAGATGTTGGACTCACTTGTCCATCCTTAGCTACTCCAATAGCAAATGGCGGTTCCTTTGTTGTTTTAATACATGTAATAAAGCAAGAAGAGCAACTGTTATTTAATTAGATTTATCTCAACTTTTAATTAGTGTCCTGCTCATAAAGTTACAATTGTTATTGTCTGGCCAAATCAGCGTGTTGAAAATCTGCAACAAGTACTTAGTAGTTGGCAAAAAGCTGATATATTGTCAACACTGAGACACAATTCCAGAGCACAGTACCATGCATTATCCTTCTTGTTTATGTATTCTTCTTTATATATAAGTTAAATTTATGACCATTTGTTTTCAGAGGAGTATCGTGGCAACTGGTGCATGGTTAGAAGATATTATTATTTTGCTGGGCTTTGAGATGTGACCTGCCTTTTGCAGTTGTACAGGACTTTCAGGTGCATTGAATATATTACGATAATGTAAAGATATTCCTGTCGCTATAAAGAGGAGAAAAAAAAAGAGACATTTTTGTAACATGTGAAGGCATTATCCAATATTGCAGTAATTTGCAGTTCTGAGGAGGAATGACTGTGATTCCCTCCTCTGCACTTTAGGAAGTTTCACAAAGCACTGGTGTCTGTGCAGGGACAAGTATTGGTTTAGTTGGAATCATGTAGATCCTGCCACAGGAGCACACTGGAAGCTGTAGGAACAGACAGAGAAGAACTCATGACTGGCAAAGCCAAAAACAAGTCAGGACCTTCAGAACAGAAAGATTAACAACTTAATAACTGAGAGCAGAATGGGAATGTGTTATTTTTTACCATAAATGCGTCCAGTGAGAAAAAATAACAAGTTTGAAAAACTATAGAAATTAAAACTTGTATTTGTTCAAGAGATTAAGAAATGCTATAAAAAAATCTAGACTGAAGATTAGAATGTGATTTCCAGATAAGCCAGTGTAGCTCAAGAAGAACTTTATAGAAAATGTTTATACAGTGATATGAGCTTAAATAGTTTTAAGTTGGAACAGGATAGACCAAGTATCTAGTCAACTTTTGGTCGTGTGTTGTTTTAATAGATACTCTGAACTGCCCAGCAGCTTCTGGAAGTAGAAAACATGGAGATGTTTATATATTGGCTTTAGGAAACTGTAAAAATTAGTAAGTTTGTTTTTTACTAAAACTGGATAAAATCTGTAGGCTCTCTAGTAGGCTTTGTTGCTACAGCTACAAGTCAACTATTAATGATGGTCAGTGAAGAGCTAGGGTGCCATTAATACTGCAGTAATCATCACTTGCTTGGTGTTACTGTAATTGATGCCCTTACAATGCATTTTGCAATTTGCTGCAAAATATATAGAAACTCCCAGATCCCTTGGACCACAGATTTTTTTCATAATGTAGTCCATACTACATTCTTTTTGATGAACTGCTGGGCTGTTTACAAGTGAGTCTGCTTTTTGGGTAGGTAAAACCCATCATTACAAGCAGAGTGCTGTCCTAGGATTGAGAAAATCTTGTACCTTTTTATAAAGAGACCTAGTGTTCTTTCAACTGTACTGCCTTTTGCAAATTCATTTGTTAATATAGTTGTGGCATTTTTTACCCATATTAGAGCTAGGTGATAAAATTATGTGTTTTGACTTTGATTAAGCTTAATAAAACTGAAATAAGAAAATCTTTAAAATTTTGAATGATTGCAGGGCAAAATTTGCATAACTCTTGTATATTCTAGTGAATACACAGACACCATCTGTTGAGAATGACAGCCATATGGTGAACTATTTATAGAAAATGTTTATATTCATTGTGTTGTTGATTATCTAGATATCCAGAAAATGCACTTTTAAAATCTAGTTTATCAACATATGGAAAAATTTATTACGTGGTTTTGAAACTGAAAAGAATGGCAGCAAACTGCATATATTTTGTAGTCTGTCAAAGATTTTTTAAAAAACTTTACAAAAGCCTAAATCTGAGAAATGAGTGAAAAAAACCTCCATGGTATTAAAAGGTAGGAAGTTCTCTAACAATTTTCTCTGTGGAAGAAACAAATTATGGAAGAGCAGTTACCGACATGATGCCAAGACAGAGAGCTTATCTGCATGGCAGAGGATGGGAGCCTTATATCTAGTGTACTTTTAGATATGTTAATCCGTCTTCTAAGCTGGAGATGCTCTCAGATCTTTTGTATCCAAATTTTCTGGATATTGGAAACTCATATTGCTGCTACAGCTACATGCCAACTATTAATGGTGTTTGGTGAAGAGCTAGAATGCCATTAATATTGCAGTAATCATCACCTGGTTGGTCTTACTGTAAATAATGCCCTTATAATCCATATGAGAACAGGCTTTCTAAAATGTATAGGAGGCTATGAAAGGTAGTGTCTCTTTGTTCCTGTATCAAAAGAAGCAGGTGAAAGGTATTAATCCATTATTGTACATCTCTTGGTTAATCACGATGTCAGGTTTAGACTCTAGTACTGGATGTACCAAAAAAAGCCAATGGGATTTTATGGAAAATCTCACTTTGACCTTTCTGGGTAAGCAAGGATCCTGTTCCATAAATGAGTTGTTCAACAACAAGGTATATGTCACATCTGTCACCATAAGGATTATCCTTCGTCTGCTTATCCTCTTCTGACATAGCTAATCAAACTGTACTGTGACCTTAAAAAATCTGTCAGAAGTAGGCTTAGTTCCCTGCCTGGCACTTTTCAAGCATTGGTGGCAGAACATACATCAGTAAGCAAAAGGGAACAGTATTACACACTGTTTGACTGCCACTCAAGCCCCTATCATGTATACAGTTACAGCATGAATTTCACAAGTAAATGAGGTTAAAGATAAGGCTTGCCATATGCAATACACTTTCCTTATTGTTATCAGTCTCTCTCTTCTGCAGATGTATTGATTAACCATATGAAAAAAAAATGTTCTCTGGTGACAATCTCCAACAAAAAGTGCCAAAAACATAAGGATTGCCATATCCCATTTAACCTTACTTAATGCAAGCTACTTTTTGATACTTGGAAGTCCTTTATGATAAGGCCTTTGCTAGCCTTGCAATACAAAATTATGTACTTACCAGCTCTCTTTTAATTAACAACTATAAAATTGCTTAAATAAAGTTTCATGTAAATTTGATACTTTTTTCATTGCTCTAACCTGACTTCTAAAAAAAGTGAAAATAAAATGAATGAAGAAGAAGGAAGTATTGCTAGTACGTCTTTTTGCATTCAAAAGTGAAGTAAGCACAGCATGAGGGCAGAGGCCTGTGATTCAAACCTCTTTCTTCTAATAATGTCTCACAGTATCACTGTCTCACAGTTCCCCATTTAAATTAGGTCACATTTGTCCACATTTTTATATCCTTTGATATACTTTTATCTTGGTTTAGAAATGGTACTCCACAATTTAGTGCTCCCTCTGAGACTCTCCAAACCACTTCTTACTCTTCTTTCCCCTTCCCCCCCACCCTGTGGTGCTATGGAGAGGAGAACTGGAGGCCCAAAACATAAAGATCATGGGTTGAGACAAGAGTAATTTACTGGAAACAGCACTGAAAGAGGAATACAAGGAGTAATAGCAACAACAATACTAACAACAGAGGGTACAAGAAAGAGGTGAGCAATTCACATGGAAACCCCCTGACCAGATAATATCCAACTGTTCCCTCCACCCCTGCTATACTGACCCAGAAGAGAGCCATTTCCCCATCCCCAGAAAATTACATAAAGTGGTATAGGGTAACCTCCAGGTCTCAGCCATGCCCCTACCTGGCTACTGCAAAAATTAGCTCTGTCCTGCCTAGAACCAGGACAGCTTTGATAGGAATACTGCTGGGTATATTCAGTACATTGTATTAATAATGAATGTGTGTTTATTGTAGGATTCATTGGTTCCTTTTAAAGTATGTATCTTTTCTTCATAACTAGGTATCTTTGTGTGCTACAGATCATCACTTGGAAATGTGGCACTTTGGCATTTTTATCACTATCTAATTAACCTGGTGATTGCTATCCTGTGACTTGGGTGGCTTTTTTTAAAAACAGGTATTTCCTTTCATTTCCAAATAATTTGCCCTCCTTTCAATCTGTCTCAAATCCTCTTCTCACTAGGGATTTCTAAGGGGAGGTACTCATGTTTGTTTTTCTTATCTGTTCTTTTCTCTTTCCTCTTTCAGACCCCTATTGATCCAAGTTTTCATTCTTAATAGATACATATTTATATAGTGATTGTAAGTGTAATGGAAGTGTAATGTGTAATTGCTAAATGTGTAAATGTCATTTAATGTTTTCAAAGTACTGACTTCCCTGATTTTACACAGTGGTTTAGTTTCTTGTCTGACCTATAGACTTCCTTGCTACACCTGCAAGGGAAAGGGCTGCAGGACACAACCTGACAAGCTAAAAGTCTGTCTTGTCCATCAAGGCATTGTTTCTTCCTTTTGCTGTTTTTAGATAAGGGATATTTCATCGAAGTTTTAGTAATGTAAAGTAATTCATTTTCTGTACAGGGATCTCAATTTCTTTGCAAGCTGTAATGAGCTGAGACATGCAAGTCCCCTGTAAGGTAGAGGGGGAAGTATTAATATCAGAGTTAAACAGATGGAAAATCTGGTCGTGCAAGTCACTTTTAAAGTTTCTTCTACACTGCAAAATCAGTCTATAGCAAAGCAAAGAGTAGAACCTAGCTCTTTTGACTAAATTTAAGATACTAAGCTACCACATATTAGCTGATCTGTGGTGGCTGTTGCTATGCACAGTTCCTATGTGGCAACAAAAGGGAGGTGACTCAGCTTTAGTGAGACTCTAATGCTTATCTAATTTGAATTACCTTACATTCATTTTAAGAAGTGGTAGTCCCATTAGTTTTGCTCTGAGACCAAAGGGAAGACTGTATGCTTTCTCCTGACCTTGAAATATTCAGTGTTGCAACCACAAAGCAAGTATTGAGGGCTGATGGTGGCTGCAGTGCAGATCCCAGACCTTTGTAGCTGTAACTGTTGTCTCTTAGAGCTATGGCTTTCCCAAGTTATTGTCTTCTCATGTGGCTTTCCTGGATGTACTTCCTCTGTCTTGCCAGGCTGAAACTGCTTAAGAAAGGATGACAAGTCCCACAGATCTTACTGTTTCTTCCGAAGTCCAGTTGTTAACATTAAACTGACCTCAGAAGTTTTACTGTAATGATGCAGATAGAGCAAAGTTGGTCAGTTTTGCATGAACTCCCAATAGGTTTTGTGAAGTGAGTGTAAGTTTAAAATCTGCCTATACACTGTGATTTGAGCATTTTTGATGCTGACTGATGATTTGACCCAGAAAAACCTTTTGTTTGGGATTTATCTTCCCCTCTTAACTTCTTCCTAGGGTCTAACAACAAAATTTAGTCTTTGTGAAGAGTGGGAAACTATTGTGCATCCTGTCTTATATACCAAAAAGGGAATTAAGAATTGTCATTCTAATAGTTGACACTGTAAAATGTCACTGAAGAAAGCTTTTTCATGTTAGTGTTCAGATTGACAGGTTATGACCAAAATTGCCTTCATGTTGCTCGAATACATCTTTTGTCTAGTTTTACATGCTTTTTGACTTGTCTAGAAAATGACATATTAAGGTTTTCGTTAGCCTTAACCAGGTGTGATTTTCTTTATGGGAGATACCTTGGTAGGACTACAGCTGAAGGCAAGTAAACCAATGAAGCTTAGAAATGCCACAGCCCTTCTTCAGATGGTAGCAAAGAATTGAAAGACTCATTAATCAACAGCCAAGTCACAGATGTGATGGCTTTCCTGCAACAGCCAACGGACTGTGAAAGTCACATCCAACATGCAAAACTGTTAAACAAAGCACATCTATAAACATTCTTAAACTTTTGTCTTTCAGTTTTGCTTGAAAAAGGCAACTCTTTTCATGTTTTCATTATTGATTTATTTTTAAAAAAACAAAAATATTTGTTTGTTTTCTGAGGAATACTGTTTAGTTTAGGAAACAAAAATAAACACTTGGCACTGTTTTCACCCTTTGTTCATTTTAACACAACATATTCATTTAAATGCAAACACATTTTTAATTGCAGTGATTAATGTAAAGAATTTTAATATTATATATTTTTGTACACAGAAAATGTGCACAGAAGTTATGACAGAAAAAAAATTAATACAGGATTTTCTGCATATAAATGGCTGGCTATTTTCTTCATGATTTTCCAGCACTTTCCCCTACTACAAAAATTATCTGGAAAAAAGTTTCAATTATACTGTAGTGCTGCAATGTAGACAGTCATAAAATGTTTAAAGGGAAATTACTTAGAAGATTTTATTAGTTAATCAACTTGCACTGGATTTTTCACCTGCACTGATGAGAAAACCCCATAATAAGAAGCTAAAGAATGAAATCTCCGTACAATTTTTCCACATCATGCTTCCTTAAACTCTCTAGATCCCCTGGAATGAAGGAGAGTCTAGTCATAGGTCTTATACTTCCCCATCTTTTTTTTTTTTTCCCTCAGATTATCTTTAAATTTATATATTCCCCATGGATAAAAATTAATTTTGCTCTGTCAAAGAGCAATGAGTATAAATTTGTTAGAGGTTTTGTATTTGCTAATTCCTTGGTCTCCCTACTTTTCACATTTTTCCAAAAATAAATGTTCAGTATAGTAAAAATTATTCTTTAAAATCGGAGGCATATGAGAACAGTTTCCCACCCTCATCTGGGATGAGCAATTTCTTAATAGCTATAGTCTGATCTTCTGTTTCCCTCTTTAGAACATCTGTCTTACTCTTGATCTTCGTATCCAGAAATTGATTTTAATTTGTAATCCACATTCTTAACTTTTTTTTTTTTTTTGGCCAGGATTGCCGATTGCAAAGTTATTTTGTTCTTATTCAGTCAGTGCCTGCTGGCTCACTAACACCATAGTGCACGCAAAAGACAAGGAAACAATGGTGCTGCATTTATTGCAGCTATAAGGTCTTAGTGGTATAACAAAATTTATAACTGCTTTGCCTTTACAAGGGTCTGTAAGCAGATACTTGAATATACCTCTCTTTAAGATATTTTTGTAACAGACTTTTTCCATTTACTCAAATGCAGTGCTACTGCTTGTTATTGGAGGGCTGGTTAAGTCATATACAGCTATCATGTTATTTTAGAAAAAACTGTTGTTATTTCAATTTAACAAAGTTTTTTGCATTATAAAGAGATTTCAGTATTGGAATCAGGGACAATTTTAGTTTTGTTTCACATCTGACCATAAATCATTGCCTACATTTTTGATCATTAGCTTTCTGTTGTTGTTTTAACTCAGTAATTAAACACCTCTGTAAAAAGACCCACACTCTAAAATAATACAGAAATTATTCTTTAACTTGTACTAATAAAGAGTGTGATAGCTGAATTTAAATGCTACCAAACTCTTCCCACAAAAGTGTTAATGAAATTATATCAGTCAATAAATATAGTCCATAAAATAACTATAATGATTTCTCTTGAGATAATTACATGGGTAATTTAACAGCACATTTGGATTAAAACTAAGAGCATTATTATCATATAGTTAAATATCTGTAAATGGTATATATAAATAAAAGTGATTTTTGTCTTTCAAGAGAAAAAGAAAGCTTAAAAAATATGTAGTAGCTCTTTAGCATTGAGCTCTTAAATTGATTTTCCATTTCTGTCTTATTTTTAGCATTGCATTATTTATTGTTTCATATGGAGTCAGTCAGATCATGCAATAAAACAGTGAACTTTATAGCCTCTAAGTGAATGATAATTGGGTATTCTTTGCATATCTCAGTGGAAAATGGTTGTTGCATTAAAAAATTTGATAGAGCAGTTTCAGAATTTTTAGCATTAAAAATGAATGGTCATTGATCTCTGTCTATCTAAATTTCAGTGCCATATTATCATAGTTCAACATAACCTATGGGGTTCATATACTATGAAGTTATGCTCACAGATCATTCTCCAACATCATGCCCAAGCCTCAATGTTTGGACACAAACTGATCCGAGTTAACCAGCCTCAGACTATAACTTTCTGAGCAAGAAAAATTCAGAGATATTCATCTGACAAAAGCATGCTGCTTTTTTCCGTTACTTTTTCACCAGGAAAGGTGTGAGTCCAGACAAGGTTTGTGTGATCAGGCTTTCATACTGTTTTCACTATTGGTAAAAATTTTTCATAGAAAATGAACAGATTCTGAAGTATTAAAAGGACCATGCTTTAGTTCACAGTAACTTAGCAGAGTTTCTCTAATACTTCTAGAATTATATGTTGTCAGTTTGTTGTTTACTTATTTATATTTATTTCAGTGAAGATCATGCTTCCTTTGCAGAGGGAAAGCTCCTCCTTATACCATGATGTTTTAACTTTTTCATCAATTGATGACATTTTTAATGTGTTTTTTAAAATTTGTTTAGTTTTCTAATTTTAATCTATCAGCTGTCACATGCTGATTTTTTGTACATGGAGTTTAATGACTGGTTAATCTTTTTATTCCATATTAAAACATAATCCTGAATCTGCTCATTCACATCGTTAATGAATTGTCTCTAAATTCAGTACAATAACTTCAGTTCAACATGCTAGGCTAGATTGTTTGCCTGCAGTTTTGTGTCAGACTGCTTAGAATTAACAGTGTTTCTTTGGCCTGTGTTTCTCACATATTTGGTTACATGTTTGTAATCTGCAAAGAATCATGTGCTTGTGCCACAGGGCATGGTTTATATCTTGTCCATATAAGTAAACTAAAAGCACAGGCTACTGAAATTTTAATTAAAATGTGAGTGGTAGCTTTTATGGGGACCTACTAAATATTCTAATGATGCAGAAATCTTTTGTTGTAGAATAAGGCAATAGTAAATTACACCATTTGACTGTTCACTAGATCTAGTCCATGACAAGAGCAGTTTTGAGAGATTATTTTTTTCAATTTCATTCACTTATGATTTATTATTTTCTTGAATGTCACTAATACATGCTACGTATATGTTCATATGGGGACAAACCTATATCCAAACAATTTACTGTGCTACTCATTTTGGAACAGTAATGTATTTAACTAAATCTTTACCATGATAGCAGCAAAGTAGAATTTAAAGAATTGATGCTCTATATCTCAAGTAATATACGTTTAATCTTTGGTTACTCTATCATCTATTGGTTTGAAGTAAAAATTGTTATAACAAGTGAAGTTTAAATGCATTAGTTCCTCCTGCTGGGCTAAGAAATAGCAAAGTTACGGTATCACAAAGCTGATGTCAAATACTCCTGCAGTTACTGTAATAAAGAAATTAGAATGAGGTTTTCCTACTGCAGTGAAATACCTAAGGAAGAGGATAAAGAAAGGAAGATAATTTTGCAG
This sequence comes from Acrocephalus scirpaceus scirpaceus, assembly GCA_910950805.1. Classification (NCBI taxonomy): domain Eukaryota; kingdom Metazoa; phylum Chordata; class Aves; order Passeriformes; family Sylviidae; genus Acrocephalus; species Acrocephalus scirpaceus. Next base: position 57,362,968 of record OU383776.1, read on the forward strand.
TTGCTTATAATACTTTTCTTATAGTTTATTGAAATGATAAATAATAGAAGTGAAACACATCGAGCAAGCTTTGGCATAACTGAATTAATTTTAAAAGCTGAGTTCTTACAGGGAATGCACACCCTGTGAACTGAGTGGTTTTTTCTTTAATAAAATTTTCTCAGCATCCAATAATGACATAAAAATAATGCTTTTATATCTTCTGAAGCAGACTTGTCAAGTTCTCAGTGTCATCCCATAACTGTGAAAACTAAAGGATATGTTTTAACTCTCCTTGGTTATACGTCTACATCAGATTCTTCTTATGCTTATTCTTCTCCATAGTTTTAAATGCGTGGGAGAATTTGATCAGTGTCCTTTTTATATTCAAAATGAGTCAGCTTCTGTCTCAAAAGTGTCTTATTGTCATGATGTCACTGCGTCTCAAGATTTGTGACCTTTTGCTCCATATGGACTCATGGTAGACCTTATGTTTTTGCAAACTAGATTGCTTTTGTTCCCCTGCTAGGGGGTATCAAAGCCTTTTGGACTAGAGTTTTACATGCTGGTAGGTTCACAAATAAATAAATAAATAGAATAAAATTAGTATACTAAAAGTATCCAACAGCAACTGAAAACACCCAAAAAAGAAACAAACCTGAAGTTTATGTATAATAAGGACCGCCAGATGTCGCAAAGACATCGCTGATGAAGTGGGTTTTTATCCAAAATGTGGCACTTATATGAGGAACAGTAGTATTGTGTTGGAGAGTTGCAGAGGCCATAACAGGTCAGTGAAATGTCCTTCAAACATTTGATTTTTACCTTTGAGAATAGGCCAGGATGAAAAGATAACCACATATCTGACATTGACATTGCTACCATTTAGACAACCAATGCAATTGCCTTATTCAATGGGCTCAATCAGATCTTTATTACTTTGAAACCTACATAACAGATTTAATTTTGGTGGAGTTTTTTCTTATAAAAATTTAAGGTTCTGAGCATTACCAGATCACAGACTTCTGATGTAAATTTATTATAATATGTATAAAGTCTTATTTTCTCCTTGTTCTTTTGAAGTGTCAAATACTATTAAGAACATTACCAAGAATACCAAGTAGAATTGAAAGAGTTTGAACTGATTTGAACAGCATGTGTAAATCAGAGTAAAACAAGTTGAACTTGGAAATAAGTATCTGATGATTGATTTTTTTATTGACACAGAATGAGCATGATAGTGGATAAAGTGATTTTCCTTATTGAGAGAAAATATAGTGTTTTTAAACATGTCTTCAGTATGAATGGAAGCCCTGTCAAAAAAAATGAGCAACACATAATATCTTTTAAAAGGTAAATTAACATAAGTATATCACTTAGTTTATGGATCAGATTTTACAACTGAAAAATGTTGGGTTTATTTCTAATGTCATAAAGCTTACATTTAAAAGATAATGTTATTACCTTTGTTAGGTCCTGGAAAAGCCTAATTTTAACTGAGTTAGTGGCAGAATTTAAAGTATATTTAGAAGAAGAAATGCCAGTGCAGAAAATTAAGCCCAAAATATGTATTCATGTGCAGATCTTAGTCAAATCCCTAGTAATTTTCAGTACTTGAAATACATAATTCAACAAGTAAGCTGCTGTATACTTGTGTTTAATGGGTTCTGCCTGAGTATGCAGAAGCTGTCAAGATAAAATATGGAACATGCATCATTCTAATTTAATTATGACTTCTTAAAAAATAAAATAAATACTTGTCTATGTGGTTTTGTGTTATATGTGGAAATCTGCAATCTTTATTGCTAAGATTGAATTTGATTTTGTTTTGTATGATTCCTGCTGATTTCTCTGTTCCTTGGGCACATGTGCATACACCACTTAAACACATGATATATAAGTACAAAAATCATGTTGATTCAAATGTTGAAAATTTTCAAAATGCTTATTTAATTTATATGGAGTGTGTGTGTGTATATATATATTTACACTTCCTTTACATTTCTGCCTTTACATGTTATACATAAAGAAATAAATTAGTTATATACTTTTGAATATATGTATTTCCACAATTGTTATTAAACAAGATAAATGTGCCCTGGACTTCCCACTCACCTCAAATAAAATCCTTGTTGAGAACTGATTTGTGAAAGCAAGCACTTCTCTATCTCTGATTATGATTTTGATGAATTCTTTCTATTGTAATTGTGATGTTAATGGAGTTCTGAACTTAATAGGCAATTCCTAACTTAATAAACATAGTTTCTTAATATTACATAGATATCAAACTCTTTACCTTTGAAGTCTTTGTGTGACAATGGAGGGTTTCTTAAGGCCTTGGCTTTTTAAATGCAAACAGATTTATGTGTTTGTGTACTCTGCTTATCAGCTACATACATATGGAATACTTTTGTCTTGTTTTAAGACTTTATGTATATTTAACCTTTAGTTTAACTAGCAGGTTGTAAGATTTCCATAAAAAATAGATGAGCTTTGAACTTAGTGAATGTTATTGGTGTAGCACAATTAATCACTTCTAAGGTTAACGAGAACATATGCTTTATTTTTAATACTTATATTGGTAAAATTACTAGCATAAAAAAGGATTTTGTATCCTATTCTCTATATTAAATCAGAATTTATAGTTTTGGAATAACACATGATAGGTTTTGTTATCAAAGTTAAAGTGGGAAAAAGACAAATAAGTATTTATATAAACTTCTTGTACTGTGTTTAAGATAATTGGTGATACAGTAGCTATTGCATCTTTCTAGAGCTAAGCTGATCTGCAATGTGTTACAATTTTCTTGAATGATTTTACTTTTCTGCGTCCTGTTCTGTTATCTTTGAATAAAAGGTGACTTACATAGGTGGTACCCAAATTACATCACTCAATCTCTCAATGAAATAAAAAGCCAATACCTGAATGACAGTTTGGCAGGGGGAAGGGAGGATATACAATTTTAAATGGTAAAAACGTGCTGTGGTAACAAAGATGGAATCCATCCCTGTATTGCCTATAGTTTCCTGATCATATCTTTAAACCTGATAGTAACAAAGAATATTTATTTGTTGCCAAGCTATTGTAGGATTTATTTCTGAACTCAAATCCCATTTATCAAGAAAATTGCATCCTTTTGTCTCACAGAAGGGTATACGTCATCATGGCATATTTAGTTATTTGGTACTATAATATTGTTACCTTGCTTGAAACACATGGTCCCTCTTGATATACAAGAAAAAACTGAATCCATTTCAATAAATTAATAGGTATGAGAATCCCAATCCATCGTTCTTTTCAGAGGTTCACATACATTGTAATGAAATGCATTAGGAGTTTTCTTCACTTGAAATCCAAATGAGACCCATTTTGGCTCACACCCTTGACAGTCTCTATTATAAGCAGTGCTGTCTCCTGTTCATGTGTGGCCTTAGTAAAATGCTTCCTTTGTAAGATGCACAGAGACAATATAATGCCATGAAAGATGAAGGTGTCAAAACACAAAGTTAGAAGCAATCTAATCAATGCCTCCTGATTTAGCCTTTGAAGGCTCTCTTCATTAAAAGTCTTTAATTGTGAGGCTTATCTTGAGGTAGAGCTGTTACTTAATATTTTTCAGTGTCATTCTTTGGACAGTCATTTGTACCTTTTAAATGTAATTTCAATATTCATTGTTTCGTAAATTGGATGCCTTGTTAGCAATAGTGGTGGTGTGAATGACTTGCATTCAAGTGATTGAAGGTAGTAGTGTATAAATGCTTGGGTCTCTCCCCCTGAAGGGTAATGTGTTTTATTTCTCAGTATGTCATTATAAAATATATGGTTTTCATTATGAGTCTCTCTACTTCAATGTGTAGGAATGCAGGTTGGAATATTTTAAAATTATGAAAGAAAGGCTTCTAGCTGAATCTTTCTGAACTTTTAAAAATTTTCAGATCCAGTGCAAACTTTATTGATCCTATCTAAAAAGGTAAAAAAATGTGATCTCATATTATGTTATTTTAAATACATTTTGAAAAGGTATGAGATGAAAAAAGGTGGTACATAGGTTATTTTCTTCACAAATGATCATAAAGTTGGTAGTGGTTGCTAAAACACAACTTCTAGAAATCAGTTAAAAACAAAGTGGTTCTGATAAAAGATAATTTGGAAAATGCTTTTAAAATAAAAATTTTTCACATTAAAACTATCAACTTAAAAAAAGAAAGCCTACAATACAAGAAATCTCTTTTTATTGTGAGCCACGATAGATCTTATTTTTAAAAAGTATATCTATATGCATGTATGTTGAATTGTACTTAGTACCATGTGTATATGCATATAACACATGTATGTTGTATATCAGCGACTGCATTTCCATAGTACACTATTTATCTTCCACCCTATAAAAATCTTGAAAGATGTATTGGAAAAAGAACATTGCATGATTTTTAATCTGTCATGAAACCTTCAACTGTTAAATGCCTAGAATATCACGAAAGCTAAAAATCTCAGATGTTGCCCTTGTAAGAATCTACAATTTAAAAAAAATTAACACGCAAAAACCAAGACAAAAATATAAAACCTACAGAATTGTTTTGCGGAAATCTTTGAAAATGGAAGAAGAATTGAGGCAACTTTGACCTGATTTTTAAATGACTAATGTCATGAGTACAGCTGCTCTTAGTAATTATTTGTGATAGGTTGTTTTTGAATCCCATATGTATAGCAGCTCCAGGCCCAACTATCTCATTTTGCTGGCACACAGACAGATTCTTCCAGGTGATGAAAATTAAATTTTAATATATTATTTAAATATTAAGAGAATTACAGTTTCAGTAATTTACTTCTACAGCTGGAGTGCAAAGTGTGTCTATACTCTACACAGCTTGTTGCACAGTCTGCTAGAATGAAAATTCCCATTGGCTTGAAAGACTTTTGAGGAAGTAAATGTTTGATGTAAAGATAAAACCATATGTTTGCCACACAGTCTATTTTAAAAATATTGTTTGGAACTTGGCCTATTTATAGCCCAAGATTTTAAAATGTTACATTGTAGTTTTTAAAAATCCATATGATAAAATGGATGAAATTTCAAGAAATGGAAAGGATAAACTTAATTAGCCCCTGAGAACTTGAGTTAGACAATTCCAAAAAGCTGTAAAGCAGATAGTTAGCCTAAAACATATATTTAATTATGTTGATATATTTTCTTGATTAAAGTTCAGACATGTAACTTTAGTGTGTTTAATCAATGGAAAAAATGTGTTTCTGAATTGGTGATCCCAACACATTTTCAAGTTTTAAGGGAAATATCTGGAGCTAACTGACTGGTTTACTCCAAGATTTTGCCCTAAGAAAATTAGAAAAGTTATCATAAAAAGGTAAAGTAAGTGTTAAGTAAATTGTATGAAGGTGTAATTGCGCTAAACTAAAAATACCATCTAATAAAAAATGTTTTCAATTCCAAGATTTTTTTTATGCCCATCCCTTCTGCTTGGTCATTCCAACATTTTAACTATGTTTGGAATAAGCAGCAACATCCAAGTTTAAATGTGGGTCAAGAAGACTTGGAACGGACTTCTCAGGGATTTTTTTCTGATTGGAAAAAATAAAATTGAGTGTAAATGTGTGCTGAAAAAAATCCAGTGTTACTCTAGGCAGATTAGCAGTTTACAGGGTCATCATCTAAGAATGGTATCTCCTGTACTTCTGTGGTCTTCTAATAAATACGGCAATTTTGAATCTCTTTAATATGGCATCAAAGAACTAATTGATTGATTTTCACTATGCATCATTAGAAATCAGTGGCTCATTAGCTTTCAGCTTCACATTATACTCTGTTTTACCAAGTGAAAGTCCATTTTCACTTTTTATAACCTATTAGTTCTTAAAAAGGCCTATAACAGGACTATATTGTCAGCAGTCTGTATTCAGTGTAATTTAATATCTTTCCTAACTCAGTGAATTGTTAAAAGTTGTTTAGGTGAATTTAGATTATGGATTTGAGTTCTTCACTGATTACTCTTTGTGAAGGGCAATTCTTTCCTTTGGTTTTCATTTTAGTACTGAATATTGATTTGGATTCATTTTAATAGTGAATGGATCTTTTATTCCATTGTAACAAGATTATGATCACAGCTCTTGTCCAAAGTCTCTCTCAGAAAATCCACTAATGTTTGGTTGAGAAGATTTTTCTGAAAATAAGATAGGCTGTGTAGTGTTAGTACAAGGTCATGTTTGAGATAAAAGTCATAGCAACTTTTAAAGGACGTTCTAATCTTCACAAAATCATTTTGGAAAAAAGTAAATTGTGGTGCTTTTATCCATGTAGTTGTATTTCACTATGAACAGCTACAGTAATATCTTCTACTATTTTTAATAGTTATGCATTTTTTTCAGTCAAAAAGTTCAACAAGGAACTGACTTAAGGCAAAACACCAGTATAAAATCAGAGAAATTAAGCCCTGTCAAAAGAATCATCACTACATCTCATACATCTCGTAATCTTTTACTATCTAAAATCTAAATTTCAGCATCTATCCAGTGACTAATATTTGTTTCAAAGTATCTGATCCTGTGTTGTGTACATATTGTGTTTATTTTGACTTTTACTATGATTTAAATATTTTTTGTGTCTGCTAAATTAAACCAAATACTTTGGTTTTGGAATAGACTAATTAATTACACATTCACATTTTTTGTAGGATACACATTGATTTCATTGTTACAGAATAAGTTTGTAATCTTCCATCCTATTTAAAATACCTTTTAAGTATAATGAATTATTGCTGCCAGTAGTTAGCATAATGTATTTTTCAATGTTTCTTTTGACTGCTGTAAGGTATTCCCCTCCTGAGAGACTAATCTTCTGCCAAAGGAGGAGGATCTGATTCAGACTCAAAAAATACATATGCAGTCCTATATTCATTAAATAAATCACAGCTCCATGTGTTTTTTCAAATCTGGTCTCATGTGCAAGCAATATTACTGTTGGATTTTGTACCATGACAGCATAAACCTATTGATCTGTCTAAGATTGTTAAGGACTGTGATGTCATGTTGTCCTGGTTCCAGCTAGGCCAGAGTTAATTTTTGCTGTAAGTTGTGGGGAGGGCATGGCTGGGACCTGGATGTTATTCTGTACCACCTTGCATTATTGCTGGGGGCAGAGAGACTCTCTTCTGGGAAGAGGGGTTCCTTCCACTCAAGAAAGCACGGCAGAGGGACCTGTCTCATATTGTCTTCTATGAAGGAGTGGTTTTTAAGTGAACCATATATTTTCTTATTCCCTCTGTCATTTTTGTTGCTGTTGCTGTTTGTTTTCTTATCTCATTGCTGTTTTCAGCATATTGTTCTTAACTCAACCCATGATCTTTGCCATTTGCGCCTCCAATTCTCTCCATCCTGTTGTGATGGGGATGGGCAGGGGAAAAAAGGGGAGTGAGAGAGAGCAGTGTAGTTGGAAAGAGTCTCACTGTGGGCACTGAAGTGGGTAGTACCATTCCTAAATCTCAAGTCATGTTTATAACGAGACTTGAGGAAATGCAGATCCCCCTTTGCTTTACATAGTGGGTTGTGTGTCCCAGTCCCATGATACACAAGTTCACACATCTCTGTGTCCAGCCAAGTGATGGCTCTGATCATTGTCCAGTCATATGACTATATCCTCCAATTTGATGAATGCTACTAGTGATAAATTACATTGTATCTTCCATTTTGTTAACTATTATTAGTGTTTATGTTGACCAAAAATTACTTTCCTACTGGATTCTTTCTGATAAAGAGGTGCTTGGAAAGATCATGCATCGGAAAGCCATGTCAGCTGTTGCCTCACAGTACACGATGTTGTACAAAACATTTTTTTTCTGAGATAAAGCAAACCCTGTTTTATAAAAAATGCAAAATTATAATTCAAAACTGTCAACAGACTAGATATTTCTGTGTATAGAAGTTAAAAATATTAAATTAATTAAAGATAGAAGTAAAAAATTGAATCAGAATTATAATGCTAGAAATTTCTAATTCTATATTAAATTGAACAAAGTGATTTGTCATGTAATTTTTGTCTCTTTTTTAGGCAATAAAATAGAAATAGCTACCTTAGGAATCTATCTTAAGAACTGAAAATGCATTATCTGAAGTAAATCCAGAGGCCAATTTTGTTATCTCACAAGATTAGAAGACAACAAACTGGTAAAGCAGTATGCTTTGGTCTTAAATAGGCTTTCATAATGGCCTCAGACTTTGTTTTCCTTTGATTTAATAAATATATTCCCAGACTGAACGTGTGAGTCTAACGAAGACAATGATCAAATCTAAGTAAAGCTATGATTTCCTCTTGGGTGATTAAGAATGATTGATTTTTTTTTTCTTTAAACATTGGAAGTAAAAAATGTCTTTGAAAATGTAGTACACATTAAAATTTACAGAATTCCTTAGCTGTAAAACTAGAAGAGGAGAGAAGAGTGGGGATTCAGAAAAGGGGCTTTCCTTTATCTTTTTCTAATAAGCAGCACCTTAAAAATGTAAAACCATACATGACTCTTAGAATTAATATAGTGGAGGATTTTAAGTTTCTCTTCACCACATTGTGAGTTCTATGACCCTTATACTCCTTAAAACTGTTTTCCCCATATGACAACTGCAGATACACTGTAGATTTCAAGTGAAATACTTGAAACAAAACCTTGTTTCTCAGGGAATTGTCAAATTTTAACATTTAGCTGTTAAATGAATTTTCCTGAATGCTGAGATATGAATGATTGACCCCTCAAGATGGAACACGTCTAATTGGAAGCAGCATGAAAGATGATAATATCAATGGATTTCAGTGTAGTATAATCGTCTGTTGAAGCAGAACTCTGAAACTCTATTACTGCACGTTGACAGGCAGTATATTAAAAGCCAGTATCAGGCTCTAATTTTAAGGGAAAAACTTTCAGGACAGATTAATGCAAAATATGTATTTTAATTACAAACCATCATAGTCTAATCATCAACTGCCCTTTTTTCCCCTTTTTTCCCTCCTTTCTTTCTGTTTCTTCCCTCCCCTTTCCACCACCCCCTCAACTCCCATATTTTTATTGTTCCCTTGTATTTCAAATGAGATTTTTTTGGAGTTAAAATTCTGGCATTCTCAGATTATAAGGGTCTAAAAAACTTATTTTCAACATCTCTCCTTTTTCTTGCTCAGTAATTAAAAATGGCTATAGGCATTTTTCACCCTTTGAGATTTACCAACTGCTATAGCATTTGTAGAATGATTTTTTTCACTTGCTTTTACATAGAATAGCCAAATATCGAAGCAGCTTGAAGTATTTTTTTTAAAAAGAGTTTACCTCTAGGCTTTTCATCTCCAGCACATAGGCATCTATGTGACTATTTCACCATTCAATTAGTTTTGAAACCCTAAAAACAAAAGTAATTAATAAGTCTTTTGTCATGGGTAAAAAAAGAGAGATGCCTTTTTAGTATTTGTATGTTATCATGCCAGGCCTAGCAAATTAGCCTAATTTATTATTTAAAACATTGGTGGGATTCCTAATTGCATCTATCATTAGATATGACACATTTAGAACTAGACACATATCCAGTGAGAATTTTCCAGTTTGAATTTTGAAATAAAAATATTTTTCAAGAGATCCCTAGCTATTGCTTGTTACTATGGAAACAGCCCTATTTGTCTGAGAGCTCTGCCTGCTTGCCAATGGGAGCACGAGCAGCATCAACTAAACATATGAATACATCAAAGACAAATTCATATGCTCAATCTGATCAGCTCAATTAATGTAAGAACAGAAGCTGAAGGGGGTTAAAGGAGGGCATTCATTCAGAGTAGATGAAGCCTCTTTTAGCAGCATATATACACCGGCCTTTTGGGGGAGGAATTTAGCACACTGTCAAAAACATTATCAGAAAGGAAAGTACTAGGCCTCCTACACCTAACAGATATGAAGCTGTCAGACAAAGAATAGCACTATTCATTAAATGACACTTATTTTCTCCCACTTTACAAGAATACAGTGAACAAAACAAGCAGGGGAACAGCTGAGAGAGACACTTTTTTCTTCTACTGGTGATGACAGACATTCAGCAATTATGGTGATAACTAAGGAATACTAAACAAGAAGCCAGGCTCCATTCTGTTTATCACCTAAAATTTTATGTTACTAAATTTGCATGCAACTCTTGTTTTGTTTTATTATTTATGTCTAGGACAAATAAGATCCTTTTGTTTTTAACATGGTGCTTTCAGTTTGGTGAAGAGTGCTGCTAAACTATACACATTTTCGTTCTCCTTGTTAAATGGCCATATCAAGTTGAAGTGCTTTTGAAGTGAGAGAGTTTCAAAGCACGACAAAACTGCTGTTTCCAGTGGAGAGGGAAAGAGCATTAGTGTAACTGCAGGTATTACGTACTATTTCTACCATACATAATTTAGAAGACAGTTAGGGAAAGTCTCTTAATTCTCACCTTGATTTGCAGAAAGTAATAGGACTTTGTCACTTATTTTTAGTGTTGCTAATTACACATTCCTATGAAGTTTTTAGGTGTTTTGTAAGTCAGTTTTATAGCAGATAGAAGCAAGCAGGAAGGCTGTCAAGGCTACTAGCTTTTAAGAATCTCATACACGATGATCTGATTTAAAGTCTATTATCAATAGTCTGCTACTATTATCTACATGATCATGTCCTGATTGATAGTGACTTTGTAGCCGTGTATTTTGTAATACACTGTCAGGCAATGCTGACAGCTGCAATGAAAGAACAATAAATGTGGGGCAGCTCTAATGTAAAGGTCTAGCCAGGCTGTATGAAAACTGATAGCTGCAATATTGGCTCGTATGTTACCGCACATACCAGTCCCTTTGAGAATTTCTTTGTGAGAGAATTAAAATGGTCTCCTGATACACAGATAGAGGGTGAGGGGAGGTCTTCACTTATAAAACCTGCTGATTGCTAGAATGTTGTGTTAAAGTCAATGGGTAGATGTAAACTTAGTTCAGAAAAAAAAAATGTTTCTTATCTCAAAGACCGATGCACAAAAATTGCTGTGGGTATTTATATACTGGTAACATAAGCACTCCATATACCTCCCACAAAGTTTTTGAACAACATTTTGATTTTCATTTATTTTTGCATGTGTTAAGATAATGCAGCAGGAAATCTGAAGTTTATAGTGTAATTAAACTAAACTCCCTAATCTCATAACTATTGCTCTAAAACAACTCATAACGACTTGAATCATTCCTCAATTTTAGCTGTATTATGTATTACTTCAGTATTATTTTCTGTATTGCATATTATTTCAGTGTTATGTGACATACTGAATGCAGGGGTTTTTTTTTCATGTTTGTGAACATATGTAGGTGCATGGCCTCTATTAAGTAAAGAAACTAGTAAAATGAGAATAAAGCAATCAGTATATAAATTCATAATGGATTATTATAATCCTGTGTCTTTGGTTTATAGCTTTTTTTGTAGTATTGAACACTTCAAGAACCTATAGGTCAAACAACATCTAGCTTGTAAAGACATTAGAACATCTAGATTGTAAAGACACCAGAAAGACAGTTACTTGCTTTTTCTGGATTATTTTAATTGTTTAAGACTCCATCAAGTTCAAACCCCTGTTTTGTGAAAGATAAAAATCTTTTCCTCAGTTATATCATGATCCCTGTTACAAATAAGTATTGTAAGAAATAGATATGAATTATCTGCTTTTTTAAAAGTATCTATCTAAAGTAGATAAAGTACTTTAAAAAGACATTTTTAGTTACTTTAACATATTTTAGCCCTGATTTGGCTCAGAAAAGCATTACTTTGAACTAAAATAAAAATTATGAGGTCATGGTTTCATAGTGAGGATGCTAGTGGGTCTGTCCATCTTGGAAAGAAAGAAAAGTTCATATGCTGTTGTTTAAACCTTTCCTAACTTTGATAGAATATATTGAATTAGTGTCCCCAGAGTGCAATAGCCTGGTGTGTGACCTGTTTGCTGTGTGCTGTAGCCATGGAGCACTTAGCATGCACGGCGGGTAATGTGCGTACTCGGTGTTAGTGTGAGACATTAACATGCGAGGTTGATGTTGGTGTGAGCATGCAAACTCTATGCAAGAGCAAACACCTTGAGGTTATGGCATGCCACTTTCTACTGGAGGGAAAATCAGTTTCTGACTTTATGATTGTCTACTGTATAAACATTGTAATGGGTAGGATCTATACTATAAAGGAATTTAGATACTTCTGCTGAGGGTAAAGGTACTTATAAGAGTGTGCAAGAAGTCCAAAGAAAGAATTAGAAAGTAGAGTATTTTGAAGATTGTAGTCTGCTGATGGATGAAACCAGCTTCCTCTATCCTTTATCATGAAATGGAGTTCTTTGGAATTAATATTGCAATGGAGGTCTTTTGTCTACATTTTGATAATCAGTATGCAGCATTCAAATTTCTAAAGCAGTAAGATGCTTTTATATTATTGTTATTTAGAAAAGTATATTCTTCAACTAACTCTTTCCTTCTCTATAGATCGGGGGTAAAATGAATAAACTTGATAATTCAAATTAATAAAAAGGAAAAAACCAAAACAGATCTAGTGTGACATCTTGCACAGTATGCCAGGAGTCAGCCCTGAACCAAATTTTAACTTTCACATTATAACCCTCTGAAAGTAGTGATGTATAAAAGGAACACTGGCACACCCTGAATGGCACTTACATTGATATAGTAACCCCATTTGGCATCCATAATTAGATCTTTTGTGTCCTTGCAGGTAGCTAAAAAAATGCTTCCTAGTTTATTAGAAAATCTACCTCAAAATTAGTCATCAAAAGCTAAATAGTGTATTGATGATGGAAACAAAAAGTTATGTAACAATAATGTTCTTAGTTTTGAATTCATAATGGTGATGTCTGGTTTATTTTCATTTAAAGACACCCCATTGACTAAAAGGTTCATTCAAAGATATCCATCTGACACAACTCATCAATATAATGAATTTAGCTTTTGGAACATGAACTTAACTTTTTTCCTGAATAGGTCATACTCAATATTTGTGGAGTATATTAGACACTGTACCTAATGATTAGCTTACCAAGAGACCTGAACATATCTTTTCCATACATTCCTGTAATAGTTTTGACTTGTTAGAATTTCTGAATATTTTCAAATTTGCTCAGATTTGCAATGAATTGCATTGAGTTGAATTGTGAGCTGAGGTATTTTGTAGACAGTAGTAGAACTATTGATCTGTTATGTTCTAGTATCCTTAAAGCACAAAGGTTTCTGTAATACATTAATTTTTTTAATTACTTTTATTCTAAAAGAAATGTGTAGACTGTGATAATCTGCATTTGGACAGGAGCAAGAAGCAAATTTTCTGGGTTTTCTTTTTAGGCAGTTATTTTTTATGTTGTTCCCTATAATACAGAGAAGCTCAGAATATTGTAAGAAAATCACAGTTCAAGGCAGAAGGCAATGGTTTGAATTTCTGTGTTGTGCACAAGAAACAAAGTAAATGATTGCTTTTTAGGATAACCAAAATTAATAGTAGGCCAAGAAAATATTTTGCTAGATATAAGATGTAATGACATGAACTTAATTGCACACTGGAGGTCACCCTTGCTACTCGAAATTTTTTTATGGTTTTCAAAAAAAAAAAAGGCAAGCAGCCTTTTAATATGTATGCTGAGCTTTTAAAAATACTTCTAGCAATAAAACCAGTAATCCAGTACACGTTTGTTATTGTGTTAACTCTTTAATTGTTTAAGCAGTATGCAGTACATGTATGGGTCTTCAGAAAGACTTTTTGAGGTGTGTTTGTCCAAAATCCCACAAGGATTCTATAGTCTGCATTGCAACCTCTGCTAAAGGCAATTCCTTTTATCACTCTCCTGGAAAGTTGGAATTTGTTTAGAAGCTGGTTCAAGCACAGCTACCTAAATTGCCATTACTTTGCCAGATTACTTGGGGACCCATCCAAAGGCATATAGAAGTATTAAAGTACCATCAAAATACCTATTATGTCCTTACAGAGATGCAATTGAATGTTTTATTCAGTTGATGACAATGTGCTGGTTGTATTTGTTGATTAGCCTAAAACCTGAGCTGAAAGGTCTTGAGAAAATCTGTCCGCTGAAGCCATAGAGATCTTAAATGAGACGTCTAAAATTAAGCCAGTGTGCTTATATTTTCAGTCTTTTCCATGCCAGAGAGATCAGACATCCACAACCTGTAGCTGTCAACATGCAGTAGTATAGGGAAATTATTGTGTGGGTGGGGTTTTTGGGGTTTTTTTGTTTGGATTTTTTTTTTGGTCATTCTGCTAAGTCACCATAATTCAGTTAGTCTTCAGCAAAATACTAATTTTTTTGCGTGAGGATAAAATTGGCCCTAACTGCTTGTTGATGTGGTGCTGTAAACATGGCTGTGCTAACCAGGTAAAATTTTAGCATGAATTTATTCTGTTGGGATGTAGCAATAAGGTTGCAATTCTGAAAGAGGTCTGCAAACGTTGTGTAACATTTTCATAATTAATTAGTAAGAGATGCCTTTCCAGTAGCTTTAACTGAACAGACAATGAAGAGGTGGAAAATGTAAGAAGAGTTTGTTTTTGACTGAGAAACAAGAACAAACTCATCCCACCAGTTCCTCCTTATTCTAGTGTCATGTCAGTGTGAGCGAGTCATGGTGAGTGAGCCTCCTAGGTGCCCATTAAAGCAGTGCAGTCCCAAAACCAGGTAGTATGGGTATTCACAGTTCAAACTGTTTCTTCACAAAACGTTTGGGACTACTGAGATTTTTTTCCTTGACTTAAACCAACAAACACACAAATACATTATAGAATGCTTTCTGAGGTAAAGATTTCATAGGATCTAAGGAACTGTACGAATTTAAGTAAAGCAATAGTAAAATTTTTATCCATAATTTCCTTAAAAGTGCATATGTGTTGAGATCACTGAGTCATACCTAAAATCAAAATGAAATCTGTGAAAAGTAGCAGTTAAATAAACTGACATACTGTCAATCTGTATTCTCATTCAGAAGAGATAGCAGATATATACAATTGATAAAAATTAGAGAAGTGGAAAAAGTGGTAGTGTATCTATAGTATTTGAAAATAAATTAGAGTTTAGTTGTTGTAGATTTCTGGAAAAAAATACAGAATCTTCATATTCTATTACAAAATGATCTCTCAGGTTAGGAAAGCTTCTGAGATACTTATATCTTTATAAATAAGAATTATTTCATCAAAGGAAAAAATAATAAGAATCTCATAGATCAATATCAGTTTGGGGGATTTATGATAATGAGGACAAATGAGAACTTAAAGGAATGTGTTATGTGGTTTTTATGGTATTTGTTATTTTATGATGCATAAGGCATTAAAAATCCATGAATGGCATCAAATCCATTTTCACTTATTTTGAGTTCTCCCTCATGCTAACATGAAAAGTCTTTGGCAGATATTTGAGCTATTTTCAGTCTTTATAAGCCACAATTTAATTAAATTTTCCTTGGTGGTTAATTGTCATAATTGGAAATAAAAATGTTAGTGTAAGTAGACAATAATTCTTACAATAGAATGGAGCTAGTTGAATTTTAAGATGAGAGAAACTTCAGTAATAAATTGCAGATGTTGAAATAAACTGAATTTTTGTTGAGTGAAGAGGCTCCTAAGGAAGAGAAAACAGAAATGCTTAATGGTGCTGGAAGTGGTTTTAGTTATTACACTGTGTGTTTTGCAAAATGTTTTGCAAAACAGTCTATAATTATGGACACATAAAAATACAAAGAAATTAATTATGAATTAAAAATTCATTGTCATCATTCATACCAGGTAGTTACATCAAATTGGTAAAATATGCTGAACACGTTACATTGGTAGTTTTATTCAATAAAATAAACCAGTTTTATAGGTAACAGATTAGCCTGGCTCTCAATTTCATAGATGTATTGTCAGTATTGAGGAATTTATTAATTTTTCACATTATTTTACTTCTTATTCAGAACACATAACTGCAGAACTGAAATATGTAAAGAAAAAGTTAAGGCAGTACAGTTTAGGATATGAAGTTATATAGTTTAATTTTTCAGAGTAACAATTTTTTCTTTGACTGAGTGACTCTAGTGTTGGGCAAAGTTAGTTTTTCAGTGTGCATTTCTGTTCCGGTTATGCTATTTCTAAATATCTGATGGTTAGCTTTGGAAATTGCTTCATTTCTGCCAAGGTATTTCAAGGTCTCAGTTGTGAAATATTTATTCCTAATGTATATGTATGTGGGCTTTCATCTGGAAGTTAATAAAAGTCAAGGTATATGATGAAGATCATGGCTTTGAAACAAAGCATTTTCGTTTGGTGTCATTAGTCTGCAAAGCTAGTAAGTGTGCTTCTTCCCTGATCCTTTTACAAATGGAAATGCGTGTTCAGTGAAATATCTAGATTAATTTTGGGGATTGTTTTGTTTAAAATTTTTATAAACTCTGCAAAATTATGGAACAAGATGCATGCACCTATAAATATAGATACTGTTTGTTACATATAGGAGTGTATATAAGTATACATATTAATTATAACAATATCATATCACAGAGTAGAACTTAGACTTGCAGGGATGGGATTTCTGATGATGTGTAGTTCCTGTGGGAAGGCATTTTGTAGTCTCAGACTGTGCCAAGGCTTTTTTCCCCCCCTTTTTCTTAGAGCTTCTTTAGGTCAGAGGACTACTGTCTGACTTTAGTCAGTCTTTTAGGCAAGCTGCTGATACCTTTTTAATATTTGAACAGACTTTGAATATCACAACTCTAGGGGAAGCCACTGTGGCAAGTGGAGATCTTCATCTTTAAGAATACACCAGCTAAAAGCCCTAATGGTAAGAATGCACATCTTGTTAAGGAGAAATGCACTATACTAGCAAGTTTTCAGAATGAAAATATGTCCAATTATTGCATATAGTCCAGCCAAAGAGTGGATATAATGAGGCTAGGACATCATTCATTCAGCCATTTTTGGATAACCCTGGTCTGACCTCATGGCTGACCCTGCTTTAAGTAGGAGGTTGAGCTAAAGACCTCCTAATGTCCCTTCCAACCTGAATTTTCCTATGATCTTATGGTCGTCCACCCGGATTGGAAGAAGTTTCCTAGCAACAAGAAACTGAAGGCATTGGTAATGGTTGAAATTTAGTGTCAGGGAAAAAATCCCAGAATTCTAATCCATGAGTTGAATTGACCAATATTATGTATGTCTCCCTTATCGCAAGGGAAACTATACATGCATTGTGAATCCTTTTTCTCTGCACATCTGCCATACTCTTCATTCCTCTTCACATAGATCGCTCTCTCTGCTTCTGATCTGATTTCATCCATTGACTGACTGATAGACAATATTGATATAGCTGTAGGTGGTGATGGATAGGTAGCACTGTAGTATCATCAATATACTGCTGGTCCTTCCTTCTGTAATATTTCTCCCAAATAATTTAATGGGTAGTACATGCTGAAATGAGAAGAAACAGAAAGTTCTGGAATTTAGTATATTGTCTAGTAATAGAGGAGGCACACTGAGAAATTACTTGCTCCATTTTAGTAAGTTAACTGGGAATTCATGAAGCTCTCTTAAGAGGGATGAGAGGTTATTTATAGTCAATAGTTTTATGAATTATGGGAATAGTATTAATTCTTTCAAGACATAAAAAGATTAATATGAATGTCAAGCCCTCACCACCAGTACAGAAAATTACACAGCAGAGCCACTAGCCTGTCCCATTTGCAGCCTATAACATTATTCATTAGATCCATTTCTTTTGGCTTTTCAATAAGCTTTTTAGGAGTTTGTTTAAAAAAGGGAAGGTTAGTGGTGAGTCACAGTTATTATATTGATACTACTATGAATTAGTATTTTCTCAGTGTATTTTTGCCAGATTTTCATTCTCACAATTCTTCATTTTTGAAAGAGAAAGGAAATAGTTTTTCCTGAAGTAATATACTCATTATTCCATCCAGTACCAGTAGTTGATATTTATTAACCAGATTTAAAGCAGAAGGACATAAGGGTGACAAATACTGGACTGAAACCTTCTGTTGCACAATACTTTGTGAAGAGGTAATATAAGGAACTTTGAAAATGTTAGAATAGAAAAAAATAATGTTGTGAGAATACTCAATTTCAATTTCCTCAATACTCTTCTACTGTTCTACTCAGAATAGAATGATGGTTTCCCATAATGATGTATGGGAAGTGTGTGTGTGTAAGCTGAAACTTGTCCTGATTGATAAAAAATAATTATTAGTAACTTCTTGATGTAGACTTTCCCAGATGCAGTGGAGGCAGATATAACATAATCTTGCCCTATAAGGAAGTCTCAATTCAGCTTTTGAGAATATTATTGCATCCTTGCTTTGATGTTCTGCTGTTTGTGCACAAATTTGTCATAATTTTTCTTCAATATAGATTATCAGTAAATTTAAAAAAGAATCTACTTAAGAAATGTCACCAAATATATACAAAGTGGTTATTAGAGTTATGGTTGAGGCCAGTGTTAATTTATTCAGTAGGTTGTTGCTCATTAGTGTATGGGCTTAATGCTGTTATAGCAAGCAAATGAATGTGTTAAAATCGGAGATTTCTGGTTGAGCCTGAATCACTAATTAATTTTCTTGTTATAGGGGAGGGCAGTCTTTGGCCATTATTTTAATATGAGAGAGA
Organism: Acrocephalus scirpaceus scirpaceus; assembly: GCA_910950805.1. Taxonomy (NCBI): domain Eukaryota; kingdom Metazoa; phylum Chordata; class Aves; order Passeriformes; family Sylviidae; genus Acrocephalus; species Acrocephalus scirpaceus. Next base: position 57,381,634 of record OU383776.1, read on the forward strand.
ATAATCTCTTTAGAAGATCACAGAACCACAGAATATTCTGAGTTGGGAGGGAACCTCAGGATTGTGAAGTCCAACTACTTAAGTGAATGGCCTGTAGAGGGATCAAACCCACAACCCTGGCATTAATAGCACTGTGCTCTGGCCAGCTGAGCTAACCTGGACTGTCCTGGATCTTGATCTCTGCAATCAGCATTTCATCTAGATTCATCTGTCTGCTTGCTTTGAGTCAGAAGTTATTTACTAAGTTTTAAGATGCCAAGCAAGGAAATAAGAATGCAGATGCATAAACTTCAGAAGTTCTTCTATTTGTTTGCAAACCAAGACAGCGTATTAGCACTGGCATTGTAAGTGATACAGACCTGTCATGGCTAAAGACATATTTTATTTGATCAATGATTTAATAGTAAGAATTTGCGTATATATAAGGAATGATCTCATATAAATAATAAAGTGTGGGAGCATTTGAACTGTATAGATGCTGGAAATCCTTTTGGGTTTTTGTCTTTTTGTTTGTTTGTTTTTCAAAATCTTCACAGGAATAGTTTAGGTAAAAGCATCTGGTGTTTCAACCTGATCTTGGTGCTGCAATTTTACCTCATTTACCTCAGTGTGAGATCAGTTATTTCTCAGGTTTTTAAGTCTTAACCATGCAAAGGTATGCATTAAGTTCTTGAATAACTAGCCTGATTTCTGATTTCTGTTATTGTTTTTCCTATACAGTTGTTCTGCTCTTCATAACTATTGGAGAATCATCATGGTTTCCACCATTTTTTTTTCACTTTAATTGAGGAAACTTTGAAAGTTTTACTAGTGAAGCAGTAAAATAGTACATTTTTATTAGGACTGCCCAGGGAAAAATTAAAGCAGTAATATCAACATGCAAGTAACTTTATGATAAAAATTTTTAAAAAGACAGATTTTTTGGTTTGGATTGTGAAACATTTTACCCTAGATTTTCATAAAATCTCACATTATATTTTGGAATTCGAAACATCCTTGATGTAGGTTTCACACTTATGCAGGTTTCTATTAAGAGTTGTGATTTTGCCTTGCCTACAGAGTCAAGTATGTTAGGTCTAGAAGTAATAATCTTTTTCTATCCAGAGTGCTACTACTCTTGTTTTAAGAATCATCCCCCTCTTCCTCTCATTAGCCAATAAAGAAAGTAATAGTCTCCTAAAACCTTATGGAATAACTTTCAGATTATTTAATTGTTCTTCAAGTTTTATATTGTTAGACTATACTAATAAGTCAGAAGTGTCAGAGGAACAAGAGTCCACAAACTATCATTATTCACCTGCCTGCACAGTGCAGGAATATTTTCAAATAGATGTGACTGTCTTGAATCATAATAAAAAGTTCAACCAGCCTATACAAAACCCAGCAGCTTTAGAGAAGCGTAAATCTAGCATGAGAAAGGAAACATGCCAGGAATCTGAATTTCGTGAAAACACAGTACTTGTCTGTCTCATGTACTACACATGAAATGTGTATTATACTGTGGGTAAAAGACCCATATACATGCCAGCAGTTTTCATTTGAGTGCAGTAATCAGTGTCTTAAATTTTTCTGTTGGCCCTCCCATAAACCCTTCTACATAGATATAGATTCATTAATTACAAATGTTCACCTGTCGTGCAAAATGTTGGAAGTGGTAATATCTAATATCTTTAGAATCAAGAAGTCAGAAAAAAATGTATTATGTGGACTTTCCCAGCTCCACATTTCCTTGCAAATAGGAGTGTCCTGTGAGCTGTGCTGCAGGTGGGACACTGATGGCATGTTTTCCCTTTCATTATATATCTGGTAAACAGTCCTTTTTTATATTGTGCATTGAATAGCAATATTAGTAACAATACTAGTATATTTAATACAGTCTAGATGATTAGCATCTCAACTGCATAATTTTTTGTGAATCCTGAAGATCTCTGGTGTATTTGTGTCTCAGGTGCAAATTAATTCTAGGGCAGGTCCTGTGAGAATGAGTTGTGACTGGTCTTGTTTATTCCTGGTTTGATCTTTCTTTTTTTTCTTCAATGTTTCTACAACTGTAATGGTGCTGGGTTCAGACATTTTGAAGCAGTCTGAATGTTTTCTTTTAGGTCGTCTTGATGGATGTTTACTTTTGTTTCTTACCCCAAACCAAGCCTCTGTAGAAGTGCTTGTTGAATACCATGTGCCTTTTACTTCATGAGAGATACAAAAATGTGTTACTTCTCATCAGGAAGCAATGATTATATTATCTATACAAAGATGGATATGTTGTAAATATTCATAGAAGACAGCTGCAAGCTAAAAGATGTTGCTCCCAAATCATAAGTTTCTTAATTACATCACTGTAAAGAAAAGATCAAACATAATGTGATTTCATTTGATTACTGAGTCATCCAAATAAGCAGGGAGCTCTAGCGACAGTTTTTCTGAGGTAGCAGATTGCAGTTGGTATTTAAGGAAAAGTATTTTAAAACAATGCCCATAATTACATTTAGAAGTATTAAAATAATCTCTGTAGTTTCCTAGGGTTTGATGGAACTTAACCATTGCCATAATGATGTTTTACTGAGGCTGTTCTTAAGATATTTGCAAGCACCTCACTGCAGGGTGTAGGTGTGGTGAGTCACCCATTCAGCACACATCTCCCATTCATTCATTCCCACATTGTAGCCTCCCTGATTTTGCATAACCTATGTGGTGTTTTGTTGTCAATCAACCTCAGTTTTGTACAGTAAGCTCTCTGGCTTTCTTTTGACTTGAATGAATAGTGCCATTCATTCACATCATACTTTTCTGCGGATACTATTCTGAAGCAGGGATCAAGCAATTGCCTTCTAAAGTGCAAGAACTGTAAGACAAAGAATTTGGGCAAACCAAGTTACTGGAGGAGAAAAATGAAGGGATAGCTTTTTTTTTAGTAGAGATCATGCAATGGAGAAGGCAGAGCAAGCATAATCATCCTAATCTGCCACTTGCCATGCTCCTCTAGAATGGAAAGCAGTCTTGAATTTTTTGTCTTTCAGATATTCTAAAATTACTAAAACATTGCCCTGCACATTTACAGGTTGGGTTTTTTGGTTTCTTCTGAAAGAGACCAAACTTTGTGGTTTTAGCTCAAGTAATTTTTTTCAGTTCTTGTATACTGTCATTCTTTCTTCAACAGTTACCACACCTACACTATGCTCAGCATAGCTCAGTCACAGTAACAGACTGAAAGTCATTTTGGGGAAGGTAGAATGAGCTCCTTGGGCAAAGGTAGAATGAGTGGGAAAAAACAGAGGCTTAGGAAAGGATTGCAGGAATGGAGGAACTAATCACAACCTGCTAGACAAGAGTAAGCAAAGACTTACTACATGCTGGTATTTGTGGCCTGAAAAGGGAAGGGGAATCAAGTAGTAGAAAGGAGAAAAGTGTAAATAGGCTGACTGCTCCCTCCTGCCAAACACAGAAGAACACTAACTGTTGATCTCACATGATCTTTTGTTTGAAGCTTTAATACTGTCCATAAAACTTATCTGATTTAAAAGCAAAAATTTCTATATCGTGTACTGTGGCAGCATCAGTTATTGTCTCCTACCTAATCTTTGTGATTTGTGACTGCCATTCTGATGCCACCTTAATCAACATCATCATCTAGCTTATCCCTTTAGAGAAAGTCATCGACTTATTGAAACTTGAATTGCTTATTGAAACATCTGGGAAGGTATAATTCAGTGTACTTCTCTCAATGGCTATAATTTTTAATCCTTTAAAATGATTCTTTAGAACTAGCTAAAGCTGGTCTCTAATTGTAGTTGATGTCTTGTTTTAAGACAATTTTACAGGATGGAGACTCTGAAATAAGTTACTTTCCCTTGGTTTTCAACCTCTCCCCTCTTACCAATAAGGAGAGACAAATGCAAAAAATATTCAAGTGAAAAAATAACAGTTATGAAAAGAAAACAGCAAAACCCAAGAAATACAAAGTTGCTGGATCAGATGGTCCCCTGAGGAAGAAAGAGAACGAGATGGCTGCTGTCCAGGCAACCCACATGGGCCAGAGGATAAAGACAAGATGGTGGAGAGGCCTGCTCCAGGTCGTGGGGCTGAGAAAGAGAACAAAGGAAACAACAGAGCAAACAAGCCTCCCCAGTTCAAGAAAACAAACTCCTTCCCCCCCAAACAAACACAACAACAGGCAGCAGGGAGAAAATAAAGCCTGGGAAGAGCTATTTTTGTTCAAAATGGGCCAGTGCTGCTGGGGTGCTGGTGCAGGCTCCATGTGGCAGCTGGGCAGGCTTTCTTTTTACAATGCACTGGTTAAAATGCACTGGTGGACTGCTGGCTGCAGCTGGAACTTCCAGAATGGCTCTGATCCATGGTGGTGGGCAGCTGTGGGCACCCCTCCCTTGACTAACAGCAGGCAGCAGTGGTGGAAGTATTGCAGAACTCTCCAGAGCCCAGAGAGAGCAAAAGAGAGCTTCTCGTGTCTGTTCCCTGTTTTAAAAGGGACCCAGCATCTCTCCCCTGCCATCAACCAGGGTAGAACACACAAGTCCAATTTTCTGGCTGCAGGTCTTGAAAAGACAGCAAACTTGCCTGGTTTGATGCAGAGAAGAACATGGAATACATGATTTTGGGTCACTTGATGCCTAGGGTCATCTAGGTCAGCTAGGACAGTTCAGTAATGATTAAGCAAGATTTAAAAGGTTTGGAATATTTCAATGTGTTCATTATGCTGTTGATTGGTGGGTCTACCCATACTTAATTGATACCTACTAAAGTAAGAAGTAGTTTCTTCCATTTCTTCAGATCCCTAATCATATAGCATGATTTTAAAAAGTAACAGCATTGTATGGTTCTCTTCTGTTTTAGGGTCTCTGAGGAAAATTATAAATACAGATATAGAAGGTCAGTAGATAGATACAAGGTGCATGGCTGATTAAATGCAACAAAAATATTCATAATTCTAATTATCCTGCATATCCACAGCTGGTGTTAGCAGTTAAGTACACTGCTGTCCAGTCAGTCCAATTCTTTTAGCTTCCGTTTGCCCCAACATCATCTCCCAGCACTCCTGGATGCTAAAAAGGGGGTGGAAGAATCTCTGGTACACTAAGAGAAAATTTATGTACCATGAGCAACATCTGTGCAATGGCCATCATATGGTGATGTTTCCTGGCATTTTGCTATGGTGGTGCAAATACATGAGGCAGCTAGCATGTAATGTAAAGTGAGAAATGCATATTTTTGGGTGATAATTGAAAAGGATAAATTTTTTTTAAAATTACATTGTTAAATATTTTAGTATTGTTATATTGCCATATGCTGGTTTACCTATCTCTGTGGATATTTACACTTGAAAGTTCAGATCTCCTTCTAGTTTCTTTATAGCTAAGTTATGGTTTACATAGTAAGGGCTATAAAGTATACTTTTTCTAGGTAACTAGGTTACACTGACCTAGGCTTTTTAAAATGATTTAAACTTCATTTTTTGATTCCATGAAAATAAGGAACAACTCCCAGCATAAAAATGCATTTTCTTACTAAGCAGAAATAAAATTATGGGATATTTTTCACCTACATGTTGTTAGAAAAATTATTTTTTATAAAAGAAAAAATAATCTTTCATAAATTTGTTTTTAAAACAATATTTTATTACATACATATGCATTTTATGCATTTAATATTTTCTATGCAATGACCAAACTGTAAACTTTGATATATAAGCAGTTGTCAGCAAAACAATAAATTTAATATTTTTGTTTGAAAATATTTATATCTGTGGTTGAATGAGACAGTCTATTCAGTCTTATAAATATCATATTTAATAAAGAAAAATCCACTGCAAAGAGAAAAAATGTCTTTATCCATAAGCAACCAGATGAGAAATGGATTTTATTCAGTTAAATCCTTTTAGTCAATGAAACAGCAGTTTCATGCCTACTGCACTCAAGTGATAATTAATATAGTTTAATTCCAGACATGATGCCTGAATTCATGTACTGTCATCAATACCCCATGTTAAAATCAAACCTTGACAGGGACTTAACACCCTGGAACAGGTCATCATATGATAATATTCTTTTTTCCTTTCAGTATTTTGTCTTCAACCAAGCAAAGTATTACAAGATGAGGGGAAAAAACGGGAAAGAATTACAAATGAAGAGTGACGCAGGCTGTGAATAGAACATATGTTAGGCTAGGCAGAGGCATCAGTGAATTATATCATTTCATGATGAAGTGGCAGTGGGGCTGAACGGACCTATTTTAAACCTTGATGTATTTTATCTCTACTGTATTTGGTCTGTCATCTTTGGAGAAAGACTTTGTGTAATTGGGAGTCAGCTCCAATCTGCATGACTTGAGCATGAAGTGTAAGCCAGATGAACAGTATTATGGAAGAAAGGGAAGCATCTAATAAGGTATAAATGAGAAATAACCTTTATACTTCAGACATTTAAATGTGTTTTATTACATACCATGTTTAATGGTATTATTTTCGTGGTACTATTAATAATATAAACAATGTTTGAAAGTACTTTAAAATTTGTTTAATTTTACTTCATTATTTTAGTAAAACCTGCATATTCACAGTTGAGACATCCTTGTCGCATTGAGCATACAATATAATGGAACTAGTTTGTCCTTACATAATTTTTATGAGTGTAATTTTTTTTTCCTTGAATTCAAAGTTCACCTTCAGAGGCTAAGATTATAGTTTTATAGTTACTTAGTTAGTTATTTGGAGGGGAATGTGTCTTGATGATGCTCTTATCATGCCACAAACAACTATATCTCTAGAAAAATCCTCTGGAAATTGTATTTCTGTATATTTTGCTTTTAGTATGGTTAAGAAATATAATTTTAAGAAGCTTCTACTTTTCATGTTTTGTCCAGCAAGAAGCTGGCATATTGATGATGTATGATACGTTTGACTGTCAGTAGAAAGAATTTGTGATAGTTCTAACAAGTCAGTCTTAGTAAGTCTTCTAGGAGGTCTTGCTTTCTCATGTAAAAGAGTATGTGAACGCCACGTAGTGTGCCGAAAACAACTCAAGGATCATAGTAGAGTCACTCATTTGAATTCAATAGTATCCAATGTTTTGTTTGGATCTGGTTTTGTTAGAAAGATTCTTCAGACAAACCTCTGGAGACAAAATAATATTTTATTGTTACCGCTGGGGATAAGAACAAGTGATAGCATCTGTAATACAAGGTAGTTGTTCCGTATAAAACATTTTCTTGTGAGGTCACTGTACTTATGCAGAATTGCAATGAGTGTTTTACAAGCTCTTGTGCTTCCTCTGCATAGTTAGCCAACAGTTTCAAGATTGGAATAAGTGTTATTAACAGCTACTCAGAAGAAACAGGGTAAAAAGTGCATAATAGTAATATGAAACTTACTAGTGGTGACAACTCTTGTCTGCTAGCCACATTCCCACTGACCATTTCCTGCATGAAGGACATTCTCATAACCCAACAAATTCCATGTGAGGAAAGGACAGGTATGCCTGCATAGCTTTGATAGCAGATTTTGGGTCACAGAAGTTTTGATAAGTTCTTTGTCCTCAGAGCCTGTGCATAAAAAATGGATTGTTGCATAAATTCCTTTATATTGCCTTCTTCATAATGAAAGCTTTGCTACAGTTCGACTGGTAGTCTTATTCAGGTGTTTTGTATAGGTCACAGCTTTAACATGATAAGGAAATATTTCAAGTCTCTCTCTTTAGAAGTCTCTCATGACAAAAATGCTAATGTGATCATTCCTTGCTTTTGCATTGTTTTATTAGTTTCACCTCAGTTTGAGCTCTGTACAACTAATTTCTCACAGTCTCTAGATACTGTGTCCACTGATGTTGTTGCACTATGTTAGGTAAGAATAAGAATTTCCTGTGAATAAAATAATTATAGCACAACAACCTTTTACATCTTTGCATAACAAATTGCAAAATTTTCTACCATGAGTACAAATGGGTAACTCTGTTCCAGCACACATCCAGGCTATAAAATTAAGCAGATTGTTTAATGATGAAAAGTTTGCTTAAAGAATGAAGGCTCAGAGTGAACAGTAAAAATGAAAGCTGAGAAAGCCATTGAGGCAAGCAGAATTTTAAATCTTTTTTTGGTATTGGTTCACTCTGCCCAGAGTTTTATGGGTGTTGCTTTTGCTTCAAACTGATGATCTTTTTGACTCTTGTAATGTGTAGTGCTGTGCCTTACAGTCACATTTTACTAGTAATTTTAGACATTGTATATGACTTGAATACCTTTTTAATGACTTCAAACTGTATGTGTATGAATACACACATACATACTTATATGTTTAAAGAAGGACAGATGTCATAAAAGTTACCTGTTATTCAGAGACTAAATGTGCAGCTTTTGAACAGCATCTCTTCACACAATTCCACTGTGAAAATTCACTTGAACCTTAATTTCTTTTTGCAAAACAAAAAGGAAGATTAATTCTGGATGAGGAGTAAAGAGTAACATTAGCAGAGTCTGCAAGATATGAATATAATTTGGCCTTAAAACAGTAATAAACTTCTTGTGTCTACAGAGCAGAGACAGTTTCAAACTTTACCTTTCTTTTTCTTCCATTCCTTTCCTGATTTGTTTCCCTTTTAGAGGTCTGACACCAATAAAACAATATCCTGTGTTAAAGAGCAATGACTTGTGGAGTCAATATGAGAGTTGTATATTTTTTGTCCTATTGTGAATAGTTTAGTTCAGTTTTCATATAGTGCATTAAAATAATTTTTCTTCTTTCATTTCTTAATATGTACATTTAGTGTAAAAATTTTGTTTGAGAAAATGCATAATGACAGCTACATGGTGAGTTTGAAACTGAAAATTAGGTGTTTATTCTATCTGTCTGTGCATCAGTTTGTGATATTCTTTCTGATTTTCACACTGAGAGTGGCAGAAACTTGACAGTGGCAGGCAGATTAGAAGTGCTTAGTCTGTCTATGCACAACTCGTTGAGTTGAAACATGGCTCATAGAGTAACATCAAAACCACTCCGTTCTCCCTTGAACTTTGGAGAAAAACAAAATCTAAACAACAAAAATCTGAAGGAGTAAAATTTAATCAGAGAAGAGCTTACAAATTAGCTGTTTTGTTCTTTAGATTAATTACATGGCTTGAGATTTATACTTGATTATTTTACATTCTGTAAAGATTTGTATCTTTACTACTAAACATTAGATGCTGCAATTGTATTAGTTTAACTACTAATAATGATGGAATTGGAGAAAAGGCAAATTACAGGGGTTTTATCTAGTTTTTAGATTGTAGATGTGACTTTTAACCAGTCTACAAATGTTAGTGTAAATAATTAGGAAATATATTTGAATTAATTTTGTTTTAGAGGTCAGATGTTTTTAACCTGAAAAAAATTAGAGAATTGTAGCATGCAACCTTTCTTTAATATTTATCTTCCAGCATTACAAAATTTGATTCATGGTTCTGAAAAGATCTTTGCATTCTAAGTGTTATAATTTTTTAAACTTGAATATATATATATAATGTGTGTATATATATATATTTTTTTTTTTAAATAGTCCTTCTGAAATTTTTTAATGGGGTCAGTAGTTTGAAAATCATTATTGAATTCCATTACTGAGAAGCAGTTATCCATCTTACCAACAAAAATGGCAATGTGGTACCTGCATGTCTAGTAGTAAGCTGTAGGTCTCGAGATATGTTTGTTACAAAGTCTTAAAGTAAAATTATTGCATTCAAAACAACCTTAGAGAATTCTATTTTCTTTTGAAAAAGTAAAATCAGAATATTAAACATCATTTACCTAGGAAAAATAAGCACACAGAGCCAAGAGCTTTATCTTTCCTTTCTATCATTAAAAAAAGACAAGTTCACAAAAGACCAAAATTAGGAAAACATTTAATGCAAAAGTTTTAATTTTCCATATTAGTTTTTAGTTTACATGAGCTCTATAGTCTACACGTAACAGTCAAAGGATAAATAAAAGGAAAAACGGGCATTAGTATTTGTTCACTAGTTACGTTTTCTCTGATCAGCTGTGAACTAGGAAGTAGAATTATGCTGTAAAACAAAAAATCTTTTTTTGAGTTTGACCTTCATAGCACAGAATTATCACAATGATGATCCTACCACACTTCTTTCCAGAAACATTTTTATTCATTTTCTTCCCCCTGAGCAATATTATTTGTTGCAGTTATTGCAGAGAAATATCTTGCTTTCATTTATATTTTATTTTTCCTAACCCCCTCTTTATCTAGCACCCCATGCCCCCTTTTTGCTAATGGAACATAAGATACTGCTATGTACTTGCAGTGTTTATAACAGGATTCCCTCTCCAGATTCTAGGACAGTAGAGCAGCTGGAAGTGTTTAGTGGCTGTCAGTACCAGTATTCCCATCTTTGTAGTATTAAAATTAATTTTCCTCATCTTGGTGTATAAAGAATGCAAGTATGCCCCTTACTTCATTACCTGAAATTTTACAGTGACACCAACAGCAGGAGATGTGGTGGAGCAGCTTTTTGGATATCAAAAGTTGAAAACCTAGGAGTATTCACATGAATAGACACTGCAGTTTTTATAGCCTTTAATAGGTTCTTCCTTTATGTCTGCTAATGTCTGGAGCAATGAGGATGGATATGATCCAGGTTTTCCCATCATTTGGATAGCTCACAATTTTCCTACTTAAAGAAGAAAAGAATTAGGCACACATTTGAAGATTGTACTTGGTGCATAGTACTAGTCTGATGACTGTTGCAGAGGAGGCTGAATAACTGAACATGTTTATTTATGTATACTGCAGTGTTGTGACACAAGGTAAAAATGAAAATGGTTTGTTAACTATCTTAGCTGCTGTTCTGGTAATGCATTTATTTTGTGCATGTATTGGGAGACACACGGTGCTCCATAAAATCACTGTTCCTGAGCATTATGTTTGTATAGAAGCATTATGTTTAATATATGGATATATATGGTGAGGGAGGGGGCAGTTTGGGTCCCAATTGGATGCAGGTATGCAGTGACACTAAGGTGCTCAAACTGGGAAATTTTTGGATAAATAATTCAGGGAAACAGTCCACTGATCTTCTTGGAATGAAATTTGAAGATAGGTGTTTTTAGTACATATGTTTTCTTTTGTTGGCACTAAGCTCAAAGGTGTTCCATCTGGTGGTTTCATTACATCACATTAATTTCCTTCAAAAAACCCATATCATGGCTGTTTCAATAGTGAATGTACCATTGTCTGACATTGTCAGTGGGGATGAGGGGTAGATTTACAGGCAGCAGAATTAGACTAATATAGACCTGAAAGTTAAACTTAGAGATTCTGGAGTCAAACCTTAATGTTTTTGACATGACTGGCTGTTTCAGCATTGATTTCAGTGGTGTTGGGGTCCATGTCTTTTGAATTCCATAGAGGAAACCGTGAACTATTAATTTTGTCTTTATATAGCCTCAAGGACAAAATCCCAATAGTTAAATACTTTGCATGGATTTATAATTGTAAGAATATATTGTTTGTATCTAAGTGTAAATTAACATTTTTTTCTAAGATACTTCTTCAAAGTGTTTGAAGATACTACTCTTGCATGTAGTCATAAATATAAAAACTTTTGTTGTTAACAGGTACATAAAATATGGCAAAGCCGTGTTTTTGAAACGTTAGGCCGTTCTGAACTATTCTGTTAGGTAGAGAGCCTAAATTTGTTAAAACTAAGCTGAATAATATCAACAGATACAACTAGCTCTAAAGCAGGCTCATATTGTAGAGGAATGCTCTCTGTAACAATGAGAGCAGCCTTTGCTAAAGCAAAAATAAAGGAAAGATTAAAATAGGTTTAGGAACTTTTGACACTACTTTAGTTAATTATATAATGATGATAATAAAAATTGAGTATAATCATATTTAGAGTTGTTTAGTTCAATGACTGCAATTTAAATATATCTCTTGTATGCACTTGACATAAAATAAACTCAAAATTTATGGGCAAAAGGGCAAGAGGAATAGAAATAATTAGATTATTTGACAGGAATGTAGTCCTTGAAACTGTCTGCATCTTCTGGGGTTTTTTTAAATTTTTGTTCTTATTATAGGTAAGAACTTTTATTAAAGCCATATGATCTACCCATCTGAATAAAAAAATAGGTATTTGAAGAATAGAATTCAATTTTCAGTACATAATTTTATGTATTCCTTGCTTCACTTGATAATTTTACAACCATTGAAAATATGCAAGAGCTGCACAAACCGCAGTTAATAGTGCTGGAAGGACTTTTAATGATAATTTAATAAAGCATGGAATCTTCTATTTCACTTTTCACATGCTCAATGTTTTGGTTATCAGTAGAGGGAGGAAATAATTACAGAGATCAGTAAATTGAAAAATAAATGACAGGTTGTGTCCTGTGAACACATTATATGACTGACTTAAGTATTTGCCAAATCAGATCTTATGTCAGAGCATCCATTATCCTGCAGTTCAATGTTAGTTTACATTTTTGGATCAAAGCCATGGTCAGTATTTGGAAAATTGAGACATCTTAATACATTTTTATTCATAAAGTACTGGGAAATGCATGCGGGCTTTTCCTTTCATTTTTGCTTTTTGTCTTGGCTGTGTATGTTAAATGAGGTCCATTGGGTAGTAGTATTAAAAATCAGTTGTTTACCTCACAACCATTATTACAGAAACCTCTCCCTAATCTCAGAAGTATACAGGCCTCATCCCAAGCTCCCTTAGCCCTAACTGTTTTTATTTGTCATTTGTCTTAAAAGTCAGTCCAAAGTTATGGCTAAGATGGGGCCAATCTTTTAGAATGAAAAAAAGAAAACAAATGAAGGACTAACACAGATATCAATATGGCAGTGTGACTCAGAAAATCTGTGAAGTTACTTTCACTGTTAGTGTCTTTTTTTTCCCCTTCCTCAAATTCCCCACCTTCTCTTCTAATCCACCTGTCATGTGGCTGGCACTGTAAACATATTTAGATGTCAGATTACCATTGAAGTACTTTAATGCATCAGTTTTTCTGTGACAGAAATAATGTCTTCCTTCAGCTCTCAAACATGAGCAGAAACTTCTGGATAATACTTCTATGCATATGTACTATATGCACATAACTGTATTAAAAATAATAGGGAGTGTTTACAGTATGATTTCTTTTAGTTACACAGAATGCTACAAGGTATCTCTTAATAGATTACTTTAAAATAATGCAATTCAATTGTAAATATGTTATTACTAATGGACAACACTGTATTCAGTTTTAGTTATGCAGTATTATTAGCCAGAGTTATAAAATAAAGAAATTTTCTCAAGTTTTCCATCAAGTACCTTTTCTATCTTCTGTTGAAATTAGACTTGTGCACATTGATATATATTTGTTGAGAACATTTCTTTTTTCATTTTCTCCTGGTACATTTCCAGAGCTCTAGCATGCAGTGAAGGTTTTACAGTCAGCATGCAGTCTAGCAGATGTCATTCCATTTGCCTAAGCCCTGCTGACATTTGGAGTTGTGGATTAATTGAGCTACAGAATGAAATTTAATTAAAATTAAATACAGATTTGGCCATTGTATCTGTTCATTTTTTACACTCTGCTGTGTACATTTGCAGCCAGCACCATAGTTTATTTGCTTAATCAGGATGCTATGTGGGAGAAGCTGTTTGTTTTAAACTGAAATCATGGCCGATGCCAAGTGGAGCATAATTCATGTAATGTCATGTGATACCTGCCATGTAGATGATGCCATTGATACACCTCAGAACAATCTGAAGAACACAGATTTTTATATTTATGAAGTTATTGAAAAAGAAAAGGCTATGTAAGAGGTGGAGTTCCATTTATATTTTTGAAGTAAAGATTTTGTTAAAGCTGATGTTTTAAGTTAGCTTATGAAAAAATACATTCGAAAGCAAAAAATTACAGAAGGCCAATTTATTTCTCTCTTAAAGTGCCATTGTCAGAATGTGTTTAGCCTTGAGATAGATCTGTAATGGAAATGTCAACAGAAGGCATTAAAATGCCAATACTTCATCTTAATATTTTTTTAATTAATAATTGAGTAAGTATATATGTGAAAAGCAGTAATACCAGGCAAATACTAAGTAAAGTAGAAGTAACACTGGAGGGAATATTTATGGATTTTTTTCTTTATGCACTTAATTTAGATCTGTCTGGAAACACTTCTGCTCCTGTATATAGGTAGCACTAATTTTAAATATTCTGACTCAATCTAAATTAGATGACTCAGGCAGACACAATAGATGATACTAATAACATGTATTAAAATAAAGAAGAAGTTTGTAGATGTCATCCTTAATATTGCATAATAAGTGACACATTACTACTGTGAAATCCGAGGACCTAGAGTATCTCATTTGTAGTTTACTGAATGAACAGACTTTTTAAAAACTGAGTCTGTTTATTCAACTTTGTCTTTGATTACTACAGTGAAGAATGTCCTGATGTAGCAAGCATTCAAAAGCCAGTTGACATACTGAAATATCCCTGGATATTCACTCAGACACTGAGATTAGCTCAGTTGATCAGAGCATGGTGCCAATAATGCAATGGCTGTGAGTTCAATCTCTCTACAAGCCATTCACTTAAGAGTTGGACTTCATGATCTTCGTGGGTCTGTTCCAACTCAGAACAACTGAGTTGCTGCTACAACTTTTGGCTCACAGCTTCCTATAAACAGAGGAAGCATCCACATATTCACTAGGTAATGAAGGATTTCTCTTCCATGAACTTGTCCATTCTCCACCTGAGTCCACTTAAACTCTTAGCATCTTCAGCAATGGATAACTTTACTGCTCTTTGCATGAAGCAGTTTTTTTGGTTTTGATGTGATGCTGTTCTCTGTGCTTGAGGCCCATGAACACATAAGTTGGAAGAGATGGTTGTAAAGTGGATTCCTTCTCTCTAATTCCACACTATTCTAGATTTTGTGGACTATTTTATATCCTGCTTTGACATCTAAAATCCAGCCATAGCTAATCCTATCTATTTTTGTACCTAGTTCAATCCTGCTGTATCTTTCCTTCCCATAAGATAGAGGGATGCAATGAGAAATGCGTACAGTATTCAACACATGAGCAAGCCATGAATCTATATCCATTGCTTAGTATATTACTGTTATTTTCCTGCCTAATACAAATGCTTAAACTCAAGGCTGTTTTTTATTTTAAATTTTGGTTTGGGTTTGAATTGCTTTGGTTTCCCCCCCATTTTTAGTCCTCATTGAACATACATTTTCCCAGACCTATTTAAGGCCTCAAGATTTCATGTATGACTGGTAATAATGGAGAGCCCATTATTTTACCAAAAGAGTAAGGATTGAGATTCCTGTGCAAATAACTTCATGTCTGTTGAATTTCACTTACCACCCTGATGCCCAGTTCAGTCATAAGGGCCTTCTTGATGTTTGCAGTATCAGTTTTTGACTTTATCACTTGTTGAATCATCAGCAAACTTTCTCATTTCACATTTGACTCAGGCTCTCCTCAGCAACTATGAATAAGTTAAACATTTGGGTCCTTGTGGAATTACTGTGGCATGCACCATGCAAACTGACTCCTGTCCATCAGCCAGATTTATCTGTGTTGCAACTCCTTCTTTCCCACCATGATTAGTTTCTTTACGAGGCTTTGGTGAAGGACTGTGTCAGAAATTTTGAGAACTGGAGTGGACTAAATTGGGCAGATCTCCTTTATAAACCTCATCATTGATAAGTTTTTCGCAAACTATTTCAGTTTACCAGGGGTGGGCTGACTCTTACCGGAATAAGTAATTTATCCATCTGTACACATGTTCTGTTCTTTATTATAGAATCCGACTGGTCTGATGTAGTCTTTAGACTTATATATTTGCAGGTACTCCCTGGAATACATTTCAAAGATGAGTGGCACATTTACCACTCTCCAGTCCTTAATTAAGTAGGCTTTAAATGGTAGATTGAACACTACAATTAGTGGTTCAGCTAATCAGTTCTTTGAAACAGATATTGTTTGGTACTGAAATTTTGCTACTCTTTTTTTTTTATTCCTCTATTTCTCACATGATTTTTCTGACTGACATTTATTTTGAAAGTGATTTTTTACTGAGGCATTTATTAAGAAAACTGCAAGAGTAGGAACTTCCTGAAGTTTTCCACATCTTATTTAGAAGCAAAATACCACTACCACAAACAACAAAACCAGCAAAAAACCCTTGACACTGGCACCCTAATATTCTTCTAGACATGCAAACATTCAAGCAGAAAACCTCCTCCTGATATGTTTGAAAACCTATTATTCTATGATAAGCTTTTGATGACAGCATGGGTTGTTACTCAAACTGTTTTGGGACTGCCTCCCTGGGTTTCTGTAACTAACTTACCACAGTTTAGGATACTATTTTCAACTTCCAGAATTATTGCTTCTTTCTTTTAGGAACTTCCTTTCCCTTCCTGTTTTTTTCAGTAATTCTTGGTGTATCAGTTCTCTGAAATGACCATTTGCTTTCTGCCTCCCACAGGATGCCCCTTGCCTTTGCACTGCCTTTAGGAATTTAATGCTGCTTCTCTCAGGTGTACAAAGCTTTCTGTCTTCATACGTAGCAGAGCTAATGTTGCTGAAGTTGGATGCAGTTTTTCAAGGGAAGGCTCGGTCATGTGAATTTGCCCAAAAAGGTTTAAATCCAGTGTATTGTAGCTGCTATTACAGACTGTATTTTTGACATTTTCAAATCCATCCTGTTGTTCTGCTCAAAATGGAAACTAAGATTGTTTCTTCTCTTACAGGCCACTAAACAGACTGCTCCATCAATCAATTGATCAGGTCTACAAATCCAGTCATATCATCAGATCACAAAATTGTATTTTTCCAATCCACATTCAAGATAGT
The DNA here is from genome assembly GCA_910950805.1 of Acrocephalus scirpaceus scirpaceus. Taxonomy (NCBI): domain Eukaryota; kingdom Metazoa; phylum Chordata; class Aves; order Passeriformes; family Sylviidae; genus Acrocephalus; species Acrocephalus scirpaceus. Next base: position 57,398,503 of record OU383776.1, read on the forward strand.
AAACCAAGTCTCCCAGTATCACAGTGTCCTTGCTGTCTGCTCTCCCTTGGCATATCACACAGCATGTCACAGTCCTGGTCAGACAGTCAGCAACATTGTTCCAGTATGAAGTTGTTCCCATTTTGATCATGAACACAGCTATAGTCAACACCAAATATGTTTGATCCCAGCTACACCAAATTTTTAGCAACCCTCCAAAACTCCTGTCTACAGTATCCATAAAATTGGTCTTTTGTGAATATTTATGCCATATAACATTGCTTTCCTCTTCTCACTTGTAATAACCTGAAGTTTGATTTCTTTTGCTGTCCTATTTCTATCTCTGCTAGTTAACAGAGTAACAGTTGGGAGTATGGCACTTTACTGACACAAATAGATTTAAAGTGTAATTCATAAAATGCCATACAAATAATTGAGTTTTAAAATGCTTTTGAAAACATATTAAAAGTGCTTTAAAGTGACCTTCTTATATATGTGGCAAAAAGGGGATTAGCCAAGGGGTTAATGCACTACTGATGCCATTATTATGTCCAGATGCGTCTTCATAGCACATGAATTAGTACCAAAGAAAAATAGATGGGCGGAAGGAGGCATAGGTGTTTGTTCTCAAAGCTGAGAGAGGGTGGAGAAGTAAAGACACTTTACGCTGAAGGTTAGGAGAACTAGCAACACACTAATTTGGAGGGGGCCACTGGAGTGAAAAAGGTTCAACCTTGTCTGCAAAAATGTGGTCAGCAGAGCATATCGCTCCATAGGAGTCCTCTTGCATTGAGTTATATACTAGAGTTTTTGCTTTCTTTTGATTGTGGGCATGGAAAACAAAGATTTTTTTTTTCTGATTATATAAATTACATGTGTCAGAAACTGGTTGCAGTTTGGATGAAAACCAGTGAAACAACAAGTATCACTAGAGGATGCTGAGCTAATAAGGATGGGCAGTCCCTTGAAAATGAAGAGAGATTTTTTTAATGGGGGATAGCAAGATTTTTAACCTAAATTTGAAGATGATGACATTCAGGATGATGTAGTAAAGGGGCAAATGGAGAGAAAACACAAAAGAAAATAGACAAGGGTTAGTGTTTTTTGGAGGCAGTGGTCAGAATTCAGTGCTGTGACTGAGGGGAAGAACAGAGGAATCATACTGAAGGTAATAAAGTTCTAAATTATAGGCACAGCTGTGAAAGAAGGAAGTGGAAGACATAAAGAGACAAGAGGTTACAGGTACAGGTACAGATACCAGATAAGAACATTCAGTAGTAGAAGGCAGTCATGGCAGCAGAGGTGGGAAAGATATTATCAAAGAGTAAGCAGATTGCAGTACTGAAGATGAGAGTAGGAGGAATACAGTGGCTGTATTGGGAGTGTTGTTATGTACCAGTTACATAGCTTAAGAGATGCAAGAACACATAATGGGAATACTCTAGAATTTTTTTCAACTGTCAAAAGGATGTGGCGCCTCAACCACCATGGCAAAGATCCTGCATTCAGCAAGAGCCACTATGATGTGGCTTTTTATGTCATTTCAGAAAGGAAATACTAAAGGGCAGTCTGATTTTATGGGAAGCATCTCTCTGTGTATAGAGTGGTACATTCCAATCCACAGCACAATAGCCCTATGAAGTGTATTTTTGATTTTAAACTACAGCTGATTTATTAATGCAATATCTATTGTTTTAAATTTTACTGATCTATTATTGTCAGTTGTCTTACGATCTTGAGCTTCATGGTAACTACTCACTGATTTTCTTTTTAAAGTTTTAAACTGCCAATTGGTGTCATTGTATACTTTTTCATTCATCTATTCAAGATAGTCAAATAATCTGCATTTACAACTCTCAGTGTATCACAGGCTTGAAAAATTTGGGATTACTAATTTTACATATTTTTTAACTATAAGAAATAGAGTTCTCTGCTAACATTGTGGATCCATTATTCAGCCCTATTTATTTAGGGGCAAAACTAATCTCTCATCTTTCTTCACTGCTTGCTTGCAAATATGAAGATTGTTTTTAAAAGCTGTGGTTCATCTGAAAGTCAAACTAGTTTTAGTGCCTGTTATTGATGCTAGCAACTTTCATGTGTGTATATATATCTTTATATGGATATTATTTATCGTGAAAGTATTCATTGTCCTGTTTTAGACCTTGGTTCATGGTGCTTCTGGAAGTACACAGATGGACTTTGACATTAAGAATTGGAAATTATGATAATGTGAGACAAAAAAATGTTGTACTATCAGTTTCATTAGAAATTAATAATCTGCATAATCTGCATGTATTATATTCATTTATCTAAGTTATACAGAGTCTAATAATTCTGGCATTTGCTGGAGAAATTGCTTGGTGGGGTTCTCTACTTCACATAGTTTAGATTTGCCCCTAGGTTATTTATTATGGAGAAGAAATTTGTGCTGTCATTCAACAACCACTAGAGATTTCAAGTGAAGCCAACAAATGCTAAGTTTACATAAGGTATTACATCAGATTTAACCTAAACTTTTTCCTTTTTCAGTTGTGGATGGTCTAGAACAACTAGAATGTGTAGATGATATGAACATCATCTGGAACATATAGTCAGAGCATATAGAATGATCTAGAACATATAGTCAGAGCATCTACCCCTATTCTGGAGTAGGTATTCTATAAACAGAAATAATTTTATTTGCTTGTTTTGAAAATCATATAGGGTCACAAGATAGAGAATTTGATTTTAGAACCATGTCCTAAAAGCATATGATTGCCCCTGCAATACTTCTGTTGTAAAGCAGATGTACTTCTGTTTTAATATATTTTATCATTTAAAAATAAGTATATTTAAAATATAGATTTTATCAATATTTTAAAATAGAATTTAAATAGATTTTTGTATGCTATATGGGAACATTCTTCTGCTGCATTATTCCAGATTGTGCTCTTCAGCTTTGAATTTTGTATGTTATCAGAATTGTTTCCCTCAGTCTTGGGAACTGCTACTATAATATATATCTTATTTCCTTTTTTTCTCTTGTTCTTTAGCATAGCATCTTGTAGTTCATAAACTATACTGATAAACTGACACGATTTTGGGTTTTGTTTGAGTTTAAAATACTCTAGTAAGTATTTTAGTTTAGTGACCTCTGCCATCAGGCAGAATATTTCAGAGAAAGGAAAGAAATCTGTGAGAAATGCCATTCTTGATGGCATTTGAAAAGGAGATGCTTCATGGAATCAGTATGACACACAGTATGGGTGTAATCCCTGACTGCAGGCTGGCTTTAAAACACCATGCTCCAGCCATGGTCACCTGTGCATTATGGGTGTTTTGGGGATGGACTTTTTAATGAGGTAAAGAGTATTACAAGATGCAGGCATTCTTAAATTCTGTTTAGTAGTCAAAAGGTGTGGCTTTATAATAAACATGCATTATCATCACCTGTGCTGTAAACTATAAACTGATGACTGTATATGGACCAGGTGAAGAAAATGAGTAGGACTGTAGCAGTATTCCTACTGGAATTCTGGAACAGAGAAACATGGAACTGGTTTTTTATTGACTTATAGAGTACTCGTACTATTGACTATAGAGTACTACAGTCTTTTTGAACAAGCTGTGTCAGATGCATGTTATCTCACTATCCTGAGGTTTCAGGATATATAATTCAGGCCATTTGGGAGGTTTTAGGAAATTTTCGGTTGTTTGGGGATTTTTTTCAGGAATGCTAAGCCGTTGTTTATTGGAAGTGTTTGTTTCCATTAAGAAAACGATCAGTTGATATGCTTGCATTAAAAAAAAAAGACAATGAAGATATAACTTGGAATTTCTAACAGCCTCTAAAAATGTTGGCTGAGTAATTTTTTTTAAACAAAGTTGTGCTCTGAAATATCATAAGGACAATAAAAAAACATTCATGGTTTGAGTCATGAATTTATCTAAAGATACTGTTAATTTATGGGGGTTTTTTTTCTCCTTTTGCTTGTGTAATTGCTTTTAAATCTGTGGATGCATATGAGTCACATTTTGCTGATAGCTGAATGTTTTACTTTTAAGAAGAATGAAAGTTATTCTTCTTCACTTTGGTAAGAATGAACTATCAGAGACTTGAGAAGTAATTATGGAAGCAACTAATGCCACCTCTTCCAGGTGTTGCATACAGATCAGGTAGTACCATCTGTCCCCTTTTTCCTTTAAATTATGTCTTCTGAATGAAGCAGAAAAAGAGCAGGCTTGTCTGCCTTCAACTCCTCGTTCAGAAAACTGGTTTGAGTAATTGAACTTTTTATTTGTAATGTTAAAGATATACTATTCTTCAGACTTTTCTATGGTCATCTGGTTCAATATGCGTGCAGCATCCCCAAGAAAATTATGTGAGAAGGACGGGGTAATGCATGTTCATTTACATGAACCCATTGACATGGAACCCCTTCTAAATTTTTGTTCACAGAGGAATTGACTTATTTCCTCCAGCCGTGGCTATGCTACAGACTGCAGGATAGGAGAAATAATACAGGGAATATTATACATGAAGTACCTTGAGTGCCAGGAACTTACAGTCTGGACCTCCTCACAGTCTAATTTTCCTTGCTGAAGCAGAGTAAATTAGCCCACATGAGCTTGTGCTGCTTCAAGTGCTTCTGGTATCCAAGTTAGCTCATCTAATAATAGCTTTGGAAATTCTTTATTCTTTGCAAGCTGCAGTGTGGGTCTGCCTTTATTGTCTGGTGGTGGCTGGAGCATGCATGGAACTAAAGTCATTAAAGATCAGAAGATCCTCTGCCTGTCAGTAATTTTAGACGCTGTTTAAATGGTCAAGGTAAAATGTAGGTAAATGTAAACTTAATCTCCCTCTCAAAGATAAGAGATATGAATATATTAAACATAATATATTTTTATTTTAAAATGTTTGTTTACTGATCATAAAATAAATGTAAAATTAATACTATTTAAAACAAGCATTTATAATGACTATTGGCTTTCGTATACTGGTGCTTTGGTAGATATCTTTTTCACATTACTTTGTTCTGAAAATAGTTTTATTTTCATCTGAATTGTCCCCATCTATCATCGGTTTATTGAAAGGATCAGTGATAAAATCCTCAGACCCAACAAAATATAAACAACTCTTCATCTGCCAATCTAATATATTGGTATATATTTTACATATTTTATATATATATATTGTATTTTTATTAAAAATGTGATTAATTTTTAATAGAAAAGAGGTACCAAATCTATGTGTTATTTTAATGTTAGATGTAAAATTACAGTTTAGAGTATAAAACCAGAGGTTTTCACAGTGATAGAATAAGAAATGTTTTCCAGCAAAGTATGACAGTTTTCTAAAATCCATACTGCATTGTTTCTGTTAATTTCTTTGAAATATCTTTCTGAAAGCATCCAGTGGTCTGTTAAACTGCGAAGCAGTCTGTAATACTTAAATGCGTATACTTTGTTATGTTAAAATTGTGACGTAATTAAAGCAAGAGTAGTACAAGCCTCCCTCCATTTAAGAAGAGTGATTAGAGAAAGCAATCGTGAATATCACATTTACTTCATCTTTCCTGTTGGATATTTTGTTTCTAGAAGTGAAAGTGTTTTGGTGATGTATGGTATACCATCTTGAGTAACTTCTAACCTGAAAAGAAAACACACAAAACTATTTTACAAAGTTTTTGGACCTTTCTAACTCTCTGCAGTTATGAAGATTCGCTGTGTTTCTGAGCTATAATGAGATTTTTCTAAAACGCCCTTCATTGTAGAGCTTGTTTTATATAAGAAATACAACTAAAAACTAATTTCTTTTCTCCTTTCTGCACTGCAATCGATGAAGTGTGATTAATAATAGATTTAAATTTGCTAAGTGCATTTACTCCTTTGTGCCATCATAAAGAGAATCTATTGCTGTAAAATTGAGGCTTAGTTCCAAATTGCACCATTATGAAGTTTTCTTCCAGCACTGTTTTGTCTCTAATATACTTCCCTCATTGTAATTCTCTTGCAAACCTGATGTCTAGCATCAAGTCTCATAATAATTATTTTAAATTGCTACTAGGAACAGTAGTCCTGGTGGGATATATTACTACCATTCTAACAAGATGAATTTCAATGCACTTGTAACCATAGTATAGTGTGTTATGAAAAGAAGAAAATCTTTGATTTGTAGTAGGCAAGTAGAAATAGAATACTGCAAAATTATTTTTATCAACTTCTTTTATCAACTTCTTCATGTTGCACTTTAGAACATTATTAAATTAAACTAGATTTATACTATCAAATTACATTAGTAATTAATTATGTTTTAAAATTTATGATAAACTGTCACTATATAGCGATTTTAAGTAAAATTTAGCAGTGAGTTAGGCAGAGCTTTAGAAATGGAATTGTTATGCTGAAATTCCTACTAGACTCAAAGCTTGGAAGTCTCTTGAGCTTTTGTCCAGAATAAATAAAAAATAAAAAAGAAATATGAATGAAACAACCACACTGTAAGCATTCCTTTTAAAGTGACAGAAGCCATCAAGTTCTGTCGCTGTACTTAATAATGAAATCACAGAGTAGCTCCTAAATTTATATCAATTAGCCTAGAAATTTTAAGGCAGATATTGACTGGTTGGTTTTGTTTTTTTTTTTAATTAGCACCCAGCTGATGCAATGCAAATTAATTTAAGCACTTTCTGTACTTTTTTTATATTTTTGCAATTTTAGAAGTAAGTGCTTATGCTGTAATTAAATTATATGAATAATTGTTTACACACCGAAATTCAGTATCATTGATATTGAATATAAATCTATAATATCTAAATCTAAAACGAACCCTTACACAGCAACACTTGGACAATGACTAAAATTTTTCCACTTTTCTAGTTTCATATTTAGAAAATTCAGAACTGAATGTAGTATAAGAACATCAAAATAACTTCCCCAGGCAAACAAGAGAATAAGACAAACTTGTCCATTTACATCTTGTGCAGCACTACCTGTCATGACTTCATCCATAGACAGAACTATAAAAATTGCACCACACTTTCTCATTTTGGGAAAAATAATACCTGGTGGGTGGAAAAAATTGTAACAAATAGAAAGTACCTTGAGTCTAATGGACTGGTTTGTTTGACTGCTCACACCCTCTTTCTAAACATTTAACAGTATTTCTGTTTTACATTCTGTTTCTGAACTGCAATATTTTCTGTAAATTTAGGAAGCAATCTACAGTCGAAAAGGTTGAAGTTGTTTTTTCTAAGGATGTGACATGGAAAAAATGTTGCCTTCTCACTGCCAATTAATATTCAATTTTCACTATTTATTGAAAAGAGTGGTGTAAAGAACTAGAAGTAGTTTCGGATATTCTTTACAAGATATTTTCTTATTCTTGTTTCCACTCTGAATTCATTGAATCCTACATTCCTAAGTGTGTTTAAAGTGCAACACTTCTGGTTTTGCATTTCTAAATTTGTTTTATATATACATATATAATATGAATGGATTGATGTATACAAGCTCACAGTTACCATGCCCAGATGCCAAAGTTACTCATACACTTTGAAACAGTTAAAAAATGAGATTGTAATGTAACTGTGTATCTTATAATTGCCACAAATTTTATAGAAAAAGGTTAAATATATGGAACTCTGCAAATTCAAACAGCTATTACCGGTGACCAAATTTTCACATTTGACCTTTGCTTACTATCTTATGTAGTAAGACTATACTTGTGTGGTGCAGACTATAATTCGTTAAATTTGTTAGAAGACAGTTAAGATCCTCATAGAAAGTGGTTTCTCATCCAGTGTAAAGTAAAGCAGAGATCTGTGTGGGATCAAGGCTGAAATACTTAGCACCTTGCAGAGCTGATGCAAGGAACTGAGAAGCAAATTGCCAGTACATTGCTGCCATTGGTGTTGCTCCATTAAAAATAAATACATAATTTTGCTCTTGTGCCTTGACAGCTTGAAGTGCTGAATGTAATTTTATTTGTTTAGAGGAAGTAGAGAATGAATGCAAATGAGTGTCATAAGTGCAGGTGTCACACACCCCCAGCAGTATGTCACAGTCTATTACAAATGAACAACTTTTCATTGGATGTGAAAATAGTTCAATATTCATATTCTACCTCTTTTTATCTGCTTGAACTCCTAATAGAAGCATTTGAAATGAAAACTTAAACACAATCCTTCTAAACGTTCTTCAAAAATAGTGACTTGGACCAGCTTTGCCACAAGTCAAAGAAGCAACTAGTAAAATGCTGTATTTCCCTCCTACTGATCCTGACAGCCATAAATCACATTAATCCAGTCACCATCCATTAAGTGTATCTTTCCAATTAAGAGTGCTCATCCCAGATTGAAAAGGCCAGGGACTGGAGTAGTACCATTATTTCCTTTGCTCAGATGTTTCTGTCTCTTGATGGTGAAGCACTACAAAACCACAGTTTGAACTTACTTTTAGGAAACATTTTGACAGATTACTATATTAAAATTGATTATTGTACAGTGTGATTTTTTCCTTCAGTGTACAGATATTAGTGTACAGATGTACATTATTAGAAATGGTGCAAAAGTGAAGAATATTTTTACTTTTGACCAGACTGAATGTATAGTGTGCATGGGAACTTCCTGCTAGGCAAAAGTCAAACCAGGAATTTGCAGATATGTCCTGATAAATAGAATGCTGCCATTGGAATATACCTAAATGAGATATACTCCACGGAACTTTTCCTTTTTATGCAGAGGCTACTGGAGAGAGATAAACAGAATTTCATCCAAGTCCCTCTGAGTTAAATACAATAAAACCAAAGATGCTCCTAAAAACTCTCTTAAGTGCTAAATAAAAAGTTCTGTCAGAGTGTGACTATGACGTCACCTCTTGGGATTGATAACATCCTTCAGCTAAAATATGAAGTGAGGCTTAATGAGAAATTGAAATTAGCTCAGAAGTTTTTAGTAATTCCTTCTTCTTAGAACATAAGAAAAGAATTTTTCATTTGCAATTTCAAGAAGTAAAGCAAGAATATGTGCTGTTGAAAAATTTTAATAAATACTTAACTTACCAACACTAGATGGCAAGAGACATTTTCTATTTAAAATCAAGAAAGTACTATGTGAATTTACCAATATGTGTATCATCTTCAGATTTCAATAGTGTTGAATGGATTATTATCCAGAGCTGGATAAATTTGAATTCCACAGAGCTGAAATACTGGAAATTAGCTGCATGATGTATGAACTAAATAATAGTGTTCCTGACATAGGAAAAAGTGATGGAAATTAAACATGTAGTTATGCACACTGTGTCTGCACAATGTGCTGCATTACACTGCATGTGTTAGAATTTCTTCTCAGTTCTTTTTTTAATCTTTTATTCATACCATTGCAGGTGATGAAAAATTTATGTCTTGAGTCTGGCATTGAAATTAAATGCAAAATGAAAACAGAAGCAGTTTATACTGACAGCCTAAATGTCTTTATCTAGCATAAGGTCGCACTACAAAAATCTCTGTGTGACTTTTAAAATCTCCCATGTGCAAAAATGCAAACATTGCACAATATAGGATAAAGTTAGGACTCTCTGTATATTAACAGAAAAGTTTTCATTCATTATTATTATTATTATTATTCCCTCTTAGTTTTCAGAATTGCACCAGAATATCAGATGAATGTGAGTACAGTTCCCCACACAGCCCAGCTACTGACACTGTTATATGACATAGAGAAAACAACTGGGTCTTGCATTACATTTTATGAATTTCTATACTTGCCGCATTATGAATTCAATGAAAGCAATACATCTTGTACTTGCCTATAGCAGGAATAAAAGGTTAATTATTCAGGTGGATAAGTTCCTGAATGATGATGGTGTAACTGATTTTGTAAGAGTGGGATTAGTAAGAATCATACATATATTTTTAAAGTCACAATCCATATAAAACACCCTTAGAAAAATAAAAAGTAGTGTTTTAAAAAGCAGTTTTTATTGTAGCAACTTTAGCGATAAATTGCTATAATTAGAAGGCTATTTTGAGTCATTCAATCATGTCTTGATGTGTATACCTGCAATTATTTTTTTGTGTGGTTTTTTTTTCTTATTGTTTCAATTGTTTATGTAATGTCAGGTCACTAAGTATAATTTTAAAAGTAGAGTTAATATCAGGAAAATATTTACTGTAAACTTTAGTAAGTCATACATTATTATGCATCATTAGATTGAATTCCTAGGAAAAAATACTTTTTAAATGCTTCAATGTCTGAAATGTGGAATGTACTGTGTAATAATAGCCACATAGAGTACTAACTGTAAACTACCACTTCATATGTAGATGCGTGTTCTCCAGTGCTTGTCAGTTTTACATCGAGTTTCTTATTCTCATCCAGTCACTTATCCAGTCACTTTTTACAATGCCTTATATAAACGTTGGTGTGTGTAATTACACAGATAATTTTATACAATATTAATTGTGCTAAGAATGTATTGGAAGTCTATATAATTCAGTAAATCATTTGTATTTTAGTGATTTTAACAGCATAAGGTTACAGAGTAAAATTGAAATATCTTGTTGACTGATACTGCAGCGTGAAAAGAGTTGGAGATCTTTTTTTGTGCTATTGAATGTCATTAGCAAAATTTACATTTAAAAACATTGGAGAACACACATTTGTGGGTTACAAAAATCAGCTGCAATATGTCTTACAGTCCACTATATTAAAAAAGGATATTTTAAATATTTTGGACTTTCATATCTGTGGGATTTAATTACTGATTTTTGTATACTCACTACGAGGATTCAGCACTTGAGCAGATAATTCTGGTAGTGGTAGTGGGCCGAATATATCAAACGCATTTGAGAAAAGATGCTGAGGTACCTCTCAAAGGGAGGAAGGAATGTGACAAACAAATGCTTTTTAATTTTTTTAATCAGATCTCTTAAAAACTATAAAACACAGTGAGTTTTATACTGCAGGAGTCAATGTCCCAGCTACAGGGAATAAGATATTCTGTTCTATATCAATAGATTTTAAGCTAGCTATATAATGTTTCTTTTATTTCCTTTATCATATACAGATTTAATATCAGCATGAATAAATCTAAATTGTTTGCTACTTTTTTCCTAATTCTTGAAGCAATGTAAAAGCCTGGAGAGGTTTGAAGTGACAGCATTACAAGCAGTCTTTTGCATACATGGCCTTTAGGGATGAGTGGCTACCTTGCATCTAATAAATAAGAAAGTGAATTCATTGAATAATGAATTAAGTGGCAGAAGTTGTGATAACAAGGAGCAAACCTAACTTCATATGAATGATATTTGCTTAGTGTGGATTTATCTGAGAGCGCTGCTGCTTCACTGAGGGATATTGAAAAAAGGCTAATTCACAGAACACAGCCTAAAATGATCTTATTTTAAAAGACCATAAAAATAGCAATTTTTCTCGTTTGCTGAGCTTCTTTGTGAGGCTCAATCAAATCCACTGTCTCCACCAGGGGGATAACTGAGATTGGCTTAGGCCACTATGTTTTGTTTATGATAAAAATTCCTAGTCAGTTTTCCTTGGGTCACCAACAATTAAATAGAGGTGTCTAATTGGTTGATCTATATTAGGGTCAACAGCTGGTTACAGAATTATAGCTTGCAGTGCCCCACTTGCACAGTCCTCAACCAAATTAAATTATTAATCTACTCCTTGCTTCAATGTAGCTTCACAGGGATCGCTAACCTGCCATACTGAATAAAGCAGAACTACTGCTTTACATTTTCATTATGATGAGTTATATTTTAAATTGCAAATACATTGCCGTTCAGTTCAGACAGATCATATCTGATATCTTGATATCATATTTGATATCTTGAATTTCATTATGCATTTAATGCTTATGTTTATTTTGTTAATTCCAGCTATTAAATGGACCTAGGAACTCATATGCATACAGTTAGTATAAATAAACTATTGAAACAGGCAGAATCTGAGAGTTCAAAAGAACTGAAGGGAAAATGTTTGTTTTTTTCAATTGGTATTTTTTAAATTGAGAAGGATTTTATGTATTGAAATGATCTCAAAATTAATTCACAATTAACATGTATCTTTTTAGTGGCAGTAAGGAAGCAGATCTCTTACCTTTTCTGCCACTGTATGCTCATTTCAATTTTGTGTTATTTAACTAGTCAAAGATGAGGCACATCATGTGTCAGAGTACACTTAAATATATTTTTACTGTATAACAACTCATGTTGTGTTCTCAAATAAAACCTGCATTTTTTCATTTAACAGTTAGACTTCATAATTCATATAGAGCAACACCTGAGATGAATCAGATTCTACATTATTGTTTAGTCTGTCCTGGTGAGAAAGATTATAACTAGAATTATACTTAGTGAAATAATGGCAGGAAATATCCAACTATGGGCTTTTTAAATATTTTGAAATTAAATTTTAATGGATGCTTAGTTCCAGTACCCAGCAGATTAAATAGTCTTGGCACTAGTTCCTGTTGCTTTTTAAAGATATAGATTGATATAGATATAGATACATAGATAAATAGAGTTGAGATAATGTCCTGTCTTTAGGAATAAAGAAACAGATCTTGGTTTTAATTTCAGTAGAATGGGATTTCAGGCTTTCATGTCATAATAAATAGAGCACACTTCTTGTTGAGCAGGAGACTTGGGAAAGAGATAATTCAAAGGGATTGTTGTCTAAATTGTACCTTGAAATTTGGTATTTCTAAATTCTAATGATTCTTCATGGTGGCTTACATTAATGGTGGGTCCAGATCAATTTCAGTGATGCTACCACAAGAACAGGATTAGTCCTGTAGTGCCTGCATGTGAGTTACATAGCCCTGAGGCGATACAGAATACCTAAACCAGGTATTAATGGTTGCTTCCTATGCCATGGATCTCCAGCTATAGAAGAACCTTTGATCACAAATTGGTTTCACTGACAGTTAAAAATAAAGTTGTTATTCAGTTCCTGGGTGACAAGTTTTAAACCTGATGCTGATGAGGTTGCTTTTGGTCTTATTTTGCTCATGACGATATAGTCTGGATTTTTTGGGGGTGGGGATTGAGTTAGTTTAGTCCAAAGAAGAATCATGACCAAGTTAAATGAATGATAGGCCCAGTACCAGATGAAGTGCAAAGTAAAGGAGGAAGAAATTTTGAAGCATCTATATACATTCTTCAATTATTACTGTTTTGGCAAAATTAATTTAGAGAAAGAATGGAAAATTCTGTTAAAAGTGAGGTTGCTGTCAAAAATAAATTAGGGTATGTAAAAATAACAGGCTAGAGAATAATGCAGAAATATCATACAGAAGCTCTGATTTTGAATGGTATTTTCCATAATGAGTCAGGCTGGCGAGAGCTCAGAAAGAGTCATGCAAGGTTAGAAAGTTTATATTGTACCTGAAAACTGTGAAAATGTGTGTGCAGTTAATGTGTAGATCATACACAGAGCTTCTGTTTTCCTATCAGAAAACTACACAAGGGAAATAGAAAGATAGCAAATTCTTAACAGGTATGAAATATACTTTTATAAAGCACAAAAGTAGCCTGAAGGTAATTGCCACAAAATAATGTAGTAAGTAAGTTAAGTCTTGTAAGTTCCTTCAGAAATGTGTATTTTAATCTTTACTGATAAGGAAGAGACCCAGACTGGACAGATATAAGGTAGCCTTGCATCATTCTCTAAGTAGGTGTGATTGGGAAAAGTATTTAATGGATAGGTATGTCAACATCCTACATTTGGTTTCATGTGCCTCTCTTCTAAATTTTCCTTCTTAAAATGTTTCTGGAAAACTTTTTGCGAAAGAGGTTCCTCTTTCTTGCATCTTTTAAAATATTTTCCTGCAGAGCTTTGCACCATGCCTGTCTCCTGTGGCTGGTTAGTCTGGTGTTCTCTTCTTACCTCTTGCTATCTGTTTTCTTCTCCTCTCCACAACTGCAAAGCATTTGCTGTTTATGGAAACTATTACATATATTAATGCATGTAATTTTGTTTATTTAAGTAAGAATATTTTTGCATACCATCCATATTCTAAGCCATTTTAAACTACTTTTAGTAGTCACTGATTGCAGTATAGCCATAGCAGCAGACTATTGTTGTCTTTGTTGAGGTTCTCCAATTGTGTTTTTATTTCTTGCTAGGGCCCACAATTATATAACTGGGGGTTTTATTTATTTTTAGGCTATCTATTTTAAATCTAGTTCACCTATGACTATGTAATCTATCATCATACCTCTTGAATTCAGAATAATCCTACCCTAGTTTATTGATAAATAAGTTTTCAGCTGTTGTGTGCTAGCCTCACCTTGATAATAATATTTATGAGAAGAAAATAAGTTGATCAATGCTAAGTTAATAAAGCAAAAAATCAGCCATCTCTATTATAATTTAAAATTTTAACATAGAAATAGTTGTAAATGTATTACTAAATTCAATGTGATTGCTTTTTATCAGCCTATGAGCTATTGATAAAAAAACTAGGTTCACATAACGCAAAAAATTTTGAGCTTTTATATATTTAAATGTCTGCTTAGTCTTTCTGACCTCAATACTCTTTATTTAGACAATTTGTATCGACACTGAAAAATAAAACTGTTATTTTTCCAAACCAGGTGATTTTAAAGCATTTTCAACCACAGTTTAATATGGAGCATTTTTAAGCTGATCTTTGCATGGCTCATATTCCATTTTGAGTTAAATGGAAAGGTTCCATTCATGTTAGCAATGTTGCATTTCAATCTCCTGCACACTAACCCAAATATCCAGCATAAAAATCTCCCCCATAAGAAATAATGAGAGATATGAGGCATTCAATAAATACACAGTCTATCTAAGATGTATAGGCAGCTCAAATAAGCTTACATCATTGCTGAAATGATGGGAGATGAAACAGTTCAATTTAATCCAAATAATGGACAAAAATAAGAGGGAGTGTTATTAGTTCTGTTCTCTGCTTTAAAATAAGGAATTCCAGTGGAAAAAAATTCCTGTGGAGGACTTAACTTTTGCTTGAACTACAGTTTCTACCACGGTGTTTCTTCACTAGAAACTATGAAGTTGTGTGTCAGGTTTACTCATTAATTACGGTTAATTTTGTCAGTGTTTTTCATTTCGATCAATGATTTTAATTTTTAAACTGCTGTTCATTTCAGCGATGTTTATGTAAATTTTATGTGACATTTTGAGAAAAATCTGGAATGTTTCTGTGATTTTAAGTGTAACTATGTTAGCAAAAGTAGACAGATCTTGTACTACTGAATACCCATAGGTATGTTCTGAAAGCATGTTACTCATAATAATGATGTTTTGTCAGACACTTCATTCTCAAAAAATTAGTGCTCAATAGAAAGATTGGTATTTGTTTCCCCTCTAGGCCAATAAAACTTCTCAAAATGAAACATTAGGTGAAATGAATAGGAAGAAGCAGCCCATCCTGTTGAGTTTGACAAAGATGTGGTTCCCGAGACTTGTAACTCTGACTCAATGCAACCCACACCATTAAATACCAATGTGGGCTCCTGATGAAAAGAACCCAAAAGTTCCAGTGCTTGGCAGATTTTTTCTTCTTTCTTTAAGTGTTGTTATGGGTTGAAAGAGAAATTTTGCTTACCCCGATACCTTGACTTGCAACTGAAGCGCCATGATCAGTTGATCAGTTTGATTTTTCAAAGGCAATTTTCAGTTCATGTATCTCATTATTACTGCAGTTAGGAATGTCAGTTTCTTAGCCAGGGTCTTGTTTTCATCATTTATAACAGGCTGTAGGTTGGGAAGGGACTCTTTAGACCACCCTTGGGATTCTCTATCCATACAAGATTTGAAGAGTGAGAGATGAGTATTTTTAGGATGGTAATTGGAATAAGCTGTGATCACAGAGGGAGTTCCGATCCTTGTCCTCTTTTTATGGATAATTCAGAGTGATAATGGCCTGTCTGAAGATGGGGCAGAATTGCACAGACTACGTTAGATAAAGCACCATTCAAATGCACCAATTCACAATCATTTATTTTCTATTTTTCTTTAACTTGCTGTGGTTTTTCCCTCAGAAAATGCATAGAATTGGCTTGCAGTAACACATCAAACACTGTGAAATACTAAAAAGAAATTTGAAAATTATTCTGTCATCTGGCCTTGTGCATCCACAAATGTCCAATGCCAAGTAGCTGATAAAAACTCTGCTTGGCATCGTTCTATAAACAAGATAGATTCTACCATATTAAAACAAGGAGGTGAGTAACAGGATCAGATATGGTGGACAGCGTAATAAATCCAACATTTTCTTAACCTGCTGTGTTTGTAATAAAAATAATGATATCAAGCAATAATATAAAGTCTGTACACTCAAAATCTTTCCATTTGGGAGCTGTCAGCATTTTTGAAAATCTTCTAACCATTGCTTTAGACATAATTAATTTAATTCTTTGGAGAAGCTACCTCTGAACTAAATGTTCAAATTATGCAAAGGTGAAATAATTTGCCACAATTACATTTTGCTTAGTTTTTGAAGGTAGGATAATGAAAGTTACTAAGAATTCTGTAAACATTCTTTAGTGGCATCCGAGTCTTTACAGTTCTGTGGATATGTTTGGAATTACCTCATTTCCTGTATTGTTTTGTCTTTTAGGCTTGGAAAATTCCTCTGAAATCTCATGATAAACTGCACAAATGCTCTTCTTTATTGTTGTATAATCTTACTTTAAATGTCAAAATATGATTTTGCAGTTTTATGTAAAAAGCTTGATTACCTCAAATGCTGCTTGATAACATGCATACTAGAGTTTAATTTTGTAGCTAGTATGAATGTGCTTTAGTGTACCTAACATTTTGACAATCAATACAAGAAATCATCAAGTGAGATGTGCTTTATGGAATGTTAATCTACCACTAACTACTCTGATACTGATTTACCTCTTGTATATTTTCAGTTTTCATGATGATGTTGAGGTTTGGTCAGGTCTCTCCATCTGCAGCTTGGCTGCTAAGGCTATGTTTGCTGGCGCTCTCAAAAGAAACTCTGGCAGCCTTGCCATTCTGAAGTCCGTGCCACTGGAGGGGGCCTCTCAATTCTGCATTTTCTCCTTCTATATCAGAAGCACAATAGTGACAGACCTACACTTAGCCCTTGTTTTTGGTTAAACTAATTTTTCTAAATTACAGAATAAAAGTTAAACAGGTGCAGCCATTTTGTTGCTTCGTACAACGAGAAAATGCCTCATGAACAACAATCTTCATATAATTAGGTATTAGAAATAAAAATCCTTTTAGTCCTCAGATATGTGCCTCTCTTTGAGGAAAAACATAGTGAGATTAAAATTGAAAGATGTTTACCATAAGAAACAATCTTCGAAAGTTATGCGAGCTATGTCAACTGGTGCAATTTTGCCTTAATGTTAAATCTGTGCTGGTGTTTCAACAGGTTGATAATGTCAGCATTATTCTTCTTATTGTGTCATATGACAGATGTTAATAAAACTTACATGTTGTTTTTTCTGGAAATCCAGTGGACATTAAGTGAAATTACTGTGACATTAGACAATTCTCAAGCATACAGATGGATCTAGTAGCCATAATTAATAACTTTTGGAGTAAACAAATAAGTAAGCTGGGTCTTAAAATCAAGACAAAAACCCTTATATTAAAATGAAAATTATTCTTTGACATTTGAAGTGCATAAGTGCTTCTGCTGCAATTTTCTTTTCATTGCAGTGTTTGATTTTTATAACTAGTTTTTAAAACCTTTGACATGAAGCAATGAATTTCTTCTGTTTAAATTGTTTTATGACTCTTATAATAATAGTTACTCTCACCAGTTACAGTGGAAAAATGATTTCTTAATTTTCTAGAGAACAGAGCAATTTTGTCAAGAATTTAGTAATAGGTAAGTTTATATTGTTTCCTTGTTGGAACTGGAAAGGTCTTCCTGAAAGATACCCTGAGATCTCTTTACACTGTTTCACTTAGACGTGATCAAGGGAGTTAAATCAGACCTGGACCTGACACTAATTCCACAAAAATTTTCAAAAAGATCCCAATGAGCATATCTCCAAAAGCAAAACAAGGAATATTAGAATATATATCTTATTTATCAATTCTAACATTACAGTCTTAAAGTGATTTAAAAAACTGAGCAGATGTCTAGCAATGCGGAATTGTACAGTCTGAATAACTTTTGTAACAGTGCAATCTTTTCTTGACTGTTAAATGTCTGCCAGTAAATCCTGATGCTTGATATCAAGTGGTTAACAGAGCCAGTCATCTACTGTTCATGCTTAATAGAAATGAAAAAAAAATTGAAAGATTAAAATATAACAGGTAAGTGTCACTACTTTACTGAAATAATGTGACAAAATGGCTTTCACTATATTTTTAGTGAATATTCAGGGAGATCAGCAGTGAGTCAAGCCTGTAGAGAAATGACTGAAAAATATCTCTGCTAATTTCAGGGAGGGGCTTGGTTGTTTTTTGGTTGTTTGTATTCTGTGTGGGGGCGTTTTGGATTTTATTTTGTTAGTTGAGGGGGGTTGGTTTTGTTTTTGCAATTTTATTACTCTTGTGATACTCTTGACCATATTTTGACTTTTAGGGAATTGCAATAATTTATGTAGAAATGTGTGCATATCAATTTTTTTGGTCTGTTTAACTGTTTAATGTACAAGTTTTGTCAAGATCTTGTGAATAATCTGCTTTATTGGTATTATTTTGTACATAATGGGAAGTACTAGTAATTTTTAACATGCATTTAAAAGTCCAGAATGTAGTACTCCATGTCTGTGTAAGAATTAAATCAGGTAGCAGATAAGTTTCTAAAATAAGTGTAAAATAAGCTAAATACAAAAGCTTTTAGTGCAGTATACAGGAGAAAAATTGGCTTGATTTTAAGACTTCAGGCAGGAGTAATGATTAACTAAAATAGTTTAGAAGAGTCTTTTCTGATAGTATTCCTCTGGAGGGAGTAGGAGGTGGAGAAGATAAACAAACCAGAAACCTCTGATAGGATTGTAAACATGACTCAGTGGGTGCCAAACCTTTGCTTCATACTGGGGGCTGTGTTACTAACATTTCCCTTAAAGATACAAATAAAATCACATGCATCTGCATGCTTTTTCAAGAGTAATAGACCTAAAGAGTTTGCCAAGTAAGATTTCAAAGTTTAAATCTTGGGAGGAAAATGGAAGGCTAGATCTAGCAGAAGTTGCGTGTATCCCACAGGCCTGAGTTCAAAGATCTACTTGATCTCTCTTAGCAACTTGTGTACAATGGATCTATCTAACACAAGTAATCACACTCAGAAGTTCATGTGTTCAAGTAATTCTCTTTTAATGTATAAAATAGCATTTGTTTATATTCATATTTAAGCATCAACTTGCACACAAAGCATGGAGCTATAAAGGCATCTGAGAGTAAGTAGAAAATCACTGTGACTATCACAGCTGATAATGCATTAGTAGACAAAGTAGGCATATTAATTTACTTAGGGTAAGCTAAGTGCATTCTTTGCTTGTAAAGGGAAATCACTTGCCCACTTAAGCCAAATACCTGACTTTTGACGGCAATTGTCACTGCCTGAATTTCCCTTTGACAGTTTGGCAACCCTGCACCTCTGTTATTGTATCCACTTATTTGTCTTGTTTTCAGCCAGATTAATCCATTCTGTTTTGACAAGAAGACTGATGGGTAATTGATAACTGTGATAGACACAAACAGAAGAGTTGGATGCTGAATAATTCAGTACTTTTCAGTATCAATAAGAGAACAGGCTGAAGAATTTGTGTCTCTATTTACACTTAACCTAAACTAAGTCACCCCAGACATTTATGCTGCCAGTCTATCAGAAAACCAAACAGTGTACATTCAGTTTCCACCCAACAAAATGTTTTATAAGCTTGTAACAATATGTGTGAAGCTGCCAGAATAATAAATAGGTACAGCAGCCCATGCATGCTAATGTTAAGTTGTAAGCAGTTTTGTTGACAAGTGCTAATACTTCTTTCATACTATCATCAAAAGCAGCTACTACAACAGCCATATTTGCTGACTTTCCAAGCAAGACATGATGGATTGTGACCTTAATATGGGTTAGCCAAGTTTTGAAAGTTAAACAACTTGCAATAAATCATAGAATTATGACAATGCAATTTAATTCGTTAAGGACTGTTTATTTCCTAAACAGGGTGAAAAATTTCTGTTTCAGCACTTCTAATTTGCAAAGTGCAATTTCATGCATTCATAAATGGCAGTTTAATATTCTGCTCTTTTGTCATGTAAAGTATGCAACACACAGGCAATCTATTAATTGGACAAAAATGCATTGCAAGCGTAAATTATCCTTCACATCATCGCTTGTGAGCTTTTACGTCTATTATAGGCATTAAATGGAACATAGTTAAAGGTTTTACAACTTGCTGGTTAGTCATGAAATCTAAGTCAATATTCAAGATGGTTTTTGTGACCTTTATTTTTAGGAATGGGAAGTAATTAAGTATTGGTAAATTTAAAGAAATATTCTTAAGAAATAGATACACTAATTCTATTGATTAAAAAGTCATAGAAATTGTAGCAGTTGTCTATATTATTTCATTTCTTTTGTAAAAAGGGAGGGGATGTGTCTGCCTCCTTTGTTTTCTTTCTCTAAATCAAAATGCCACATATTGTAAAGTATAATTTATACACAGTGATTTTCAGTAAGAAACAGAAAATGCGGTGGCTTTCTAAAATTTAGCAGAATTTGGAATTGTGTTTGAAACACTAACAGTCTTTTTGGTCACAATGGTCAAAATGCATGTTGAAATAGCATACCTTTACAGACTTGAGAACCTTATTGTAATAGTGCTGAAACAGCTAGAATGGCATGGTGTTGTAAAAGTCACTCATAATACAGCCTGTTAATGCTCTAATTTTGTTTAAATATAAAATGAAAATTACAGTTGATACCACCTCAGTGATAAACATTGTTTTTAAGAGAGGAATTAAAGGCATAAATTTACTGGCTATCCTCTTTAGTTGAGAACTTAAAAATGTGCCTAGCATATAATTCAGCAAAAGAGGCAGAATCTCTACAATTGCTTGTTTTGGAAGAAATTTGTTCTGGTAAGCAATGGGTCATGACAAAAAAAGCAAGAAATTTTTTGAGGCAACACTCTACTGAACATAACCTTCTTCAATAATTTATTGCTTGCTTAAAATTCAGATGGGAAAGTACATTATTTATTCCCTATTTATATATTCTATAAAACTATAGCAATTTTTAGGTATGCAGTAACTTTCTTTTAAAAGGAGCAACCCAGAGTATCTGAGAAAACAGTCTTAACCTTTCATAAATGCTAGTGATTCCATTATCTCCCACACCCACCACCTGGAACTGGAATCTGGAATATGTGGGCTACTTAGAATTGAAGAAATTTAAAGTGCATTGCAAGTACTTGAGAATGAATGTTGCTAACATAGAAAGATGTGCCTTCTGTTTGGCACAGTACTTAAGAAGGCAAGAATCAGTTAAATATAAACTTCTGGCAAGGGAAAAATAAGTAAAGTGAAAAGGGAAACTTGTTTAGTACAAACCAACAATAATAGGTGAAACACTTGGAGAGCTCACAGACTTGTGAGATAATTCAAGGTTGGAAAAAAGCTTTGGAGGTTAACATGGGGTCAGGCCAGGGCTTTATCCAGTCTGTTCTTGAAAATCCATCTGAATGGAGACTGCAGAGCCTCTCTCCTTCCAGTGACCACAGCATAGCATTACCAGTTGCTGTGAAAACAGAAGGGTATCTTGGTTTTGGCTTGGATTTGTATTTCTTCCAGACTGGTTATGTACAATCTAACTTTACTGTTGTAGAAATTGCAATGCAGTAATACAAGGATTTCAAATATTACTAACTGTCATAGTCCATCAATTTATGTATATAAACAGTGAAAATGTAGAAATAAAAATCGGATTTTATTGATTCCTATTAATCTTTCAAAACCAAGAAAAGCTTTCTCTTAGGATTACAACTGGATGAAGTCTCAAATAGATAAGGGATCACTGTTTTTCCACCCACAATGAACTGAGTTCTTATCATCATTCATATATTGGGATTTTTTTTTCTTTAAATGCAGAAATTCAAAGAGAAATGTTTACATTCCGCTTTATTGTATGAGCAAAACTAATAATTGGATCAGTTAATGATTGGATCTATCAAGTGAGCACTTGCATTATTAACCATCTAGTATTGTGAGCAGATAGTTCATGCTGAAACATTCCTCAGCCATATTGCCTGTGATTTTTCCTATGATGCAGTGTAAAATATTTACCAAACCCTACAGATGTTCTTGGGGGTGTTACTGGTCTCACTGATGAATACAAGC
The DNA here is from genome assembly GCA_910950805.1 of Acrocephalus scirpaceus scirpaceus. Taxonomy (NCBI): domain Eukaryota; kingdom Metazoa; phylum Chordata; class Aves; order Passeriformes; family Sylviidae; genus Acrocephalus; species Acrocephalus scirpaceus. The sequence goes on from OU383776.1 coordinate 57,420,816, forward strand.
AACAGTCATGGGTGTGCTTTAGGATGGCAGACAGGCAGATGTGTTTGGCTCCATGTTTCCTTCAGCTTTGTTGCTGAGAGGGGGAAGAAATGTAGAGTAAATTTACTTGATGAGCCACAGCTTCTGGATTCGTTCAGCTAAGCAAGGACGAGCAATAATTCTGGACTTGTGGGATTACCCTTGCCAATGGAATATGAGGTAGATGAAGACCATTTTCCTGAAGTGTGTGAAGGGATTTTCCAGAAACTGTTGTGTTGAAAAGTCAGTGTGGGATTTCCTTTTCATTAGCTTTTCTAGTGGAAACTTATTACCCTAATTGCTAGCAGCCAATCGCAAATGGATTTGGTAGATTTAAATAGGAATCTAGGGATACGTGTTATGGTTGCTCATAAGATTTGGACATACCATCCAGAATTGTAGCAAATGTGAAGTGGTGGTCATTTTAGCAGGACTGAAATTTTATATACAGCAAGATAATCTTTAATTATTATGAAAGGAGGTCCCAGAAGATATTGAGTATACTTACAAAACATGTTTTGTGATATATCTGCCTGTGTCATAATCTGTTAATTGCTGAGGGGAAAGGGTTAAAAGCAGAATGACAGTTAAATGACAAGGAGTCATTTACATTTACATTTACATTTACATTTACATTTACATTTACATTTACATTTAGCAAATTCACTTAAGTGACCTTGCAGCTGGGAACAATAAGAATACCAGGGAGAGAGAAATTCTGTTTATTATGCCTAGTGTTGTCACTCTCTGCCTTTTTTGAGAAGTAGAATTCCTGTGTTGAGATAACACATGCTCACAGACATGCTTGAGCCTCCTGCTGGGAGAGAGCAAGAGATCAAAAGCTCAGAGATCGTAGCACAGCCTTGTGATAACTGCGCATGCGTGAAGCCCTTTGATTTATTGGGGCAGGCAGCGGGCTCCTCTGCTGCTCACTAGGATGAGCTAAGCCTTACGGAGCCTGTGTCCTTATGTGCCTTTGCTGCCCAGCGTTGCCAGCAGGGTAATGAAATAAGCTACTCTTTGTGTTTCAACTGTGATTTGCTGGTGGCCCTCGTTGCCTGTACGTGTCAATTCATACATGAATCTCTCCTGTTTTATATTTAAACTCTTCTTAGGTCCAGTTTTAAGCTCCATCACCCTCTAAAACACTTCTTTTATGGTCTACAGTCTCTAAACACTACATACGGTTTGTTATATTCTGCAAGAGACAATCTTGTGCCCATTCCCTCTCAGGTATCTGTTTTTTCTTGGTTTGTAACCAAAACCTTTTGCCATGATTTTTCCATTTCATTACTAAACTCATTTACCAAACTCTCTAATGTGGAATAGCAGCAAGGGAACATGCTGCCCAGGGAAACAGTGGTAATACCATCCATGAAAGTGTTCAAAAGGATGTGTCACCTGGGGATATGGTTTAGTGCTGAACATAGTGGACCTGGACTTGATGAGTATTTTTTCAAATAAGACTAGTCTAAGCCTTAAAAAAACATCCTTGGAAAGATATTTTCAGGTAGCTGAAAATAAGGAATAACATTTTTTATCTGTGGATATGAAAGAGTGTGAGAAGTAATGATTATCTGATAGCAAAAAAAGACTGGTTGAGAAAGCGTCTCAACCTTGTGTTGCCTTCCTGACCACCACTGACTTACCAAACCTGTAGATCAGTTCTCTTGACAATGAGCAGCAGAAGGCAGGACTGAAAGCGCTCTTATGAGGCTTATTACTGTGGATAATACTAATAACATATAACAACTCATTGCAAGCTGGAATATATGATTCTATTAACATTTTTTTTAGTAAGACCACGACTGGGGTATCTGTTCCTTCCCAACTTTGTGCTTCAGCTGCTGTTGTGTTGGTGCAATTCATGTCAGTACTCAGACTTACTTGCAAAACAATCCTTGGTTAGTCTCCTTGCAAAAACAAAGAGTCAAGATAGCAAACACAAAACAAAACAGAAAACTGAATAAGCAGAAAAATAAGGGGATTTTTCTTTACCACTGATAGGCTTCATATCCTAAACAATGAGAGACATTATAATACAGCATATGCTGTTAAATAGTTTCTCCATGTGAAAGATAAAAGAGTTTCCCTGTAAGTTTCTCTCCTCTTAAGTCTAGATTGCCTTATTCTGGAAATTAAATGTATTGTCTTTGTCAGCTTGGGGATGTTTTAGTTTCTGTCAGCCTTCATCAGGATGTACAAAGGAACCAAAACATAGATTTTTTTTTTCTAGTTTATGTTTCTTATGGAATTTCAAGAGATTTTCCTCTTTCTGTGTTGGGAGTTGAGTATGATTTTGTGAGAAACCCTTCTGATAAGGTAGAAAACTTTATCAGAGACCAGTGTAAATTAAAAGATCCCTGGTCATACAATAGGATGAGATTCCTGACTGGAGAAAGATTAGTTAGGACAGAATTTTAGGTGGACCAGTGGGAGTAAAAGGCAAAGGAGGCCTTGTTAAACAGAAATGCTACTTCAGCTAATTCAGGCTGGTGCGATGATGCATACCAGAAAATAAATAGCTCTTGTACACCAGGGTTTTGTTAGCCCACTTGGCAAAATGATTGCTAGTCTCCAGCAGTAGTGAACATGGCCAGGTGCTTGGTTGCAGAGCTTTCTTTTCAGACAGGATCTAGTAAGATCTGACAGCAGAAGTTCTGGGAATTTTGGTTTTGGTGCCCTGTCCTTGGAAATGTCTGGCATTGCCTCTTTAGTTTGATGCATTAGTAACAGGTAATTTACTTCATTTTATTATCATAATATTGTAAAAGACTTAAAGATCACAATTGCCTCAAACACTGTCAAAAGCCACAGAAGGAATTTACCATAAGAACAGCTACCACAGAGGGAACTTGAGATAAGCACAGAACAGATGAATTTGGAGCAGGAAGGCACTAATATCAGGCCTAGTAGAGGTGAGATCTGATGTGGGCATCCCAGTTAATGCATGCCAGCAAAAATTCCTGTTGTGGCAAACTGTGGGAAAGGAAGCAGCTGCTTATAAACGTATCACCATAAGTTCTGAGAACATCTACACCCTGTAGATACCAGGAACCTGGTAAGGTGGTAGCCCCAGAGGAGCAACTCCAGGGACCCCCACCACTTAGAAGCCCAGGATGAGCATGGACCAACAGGATGCTACTGGATCTATGGAGTGGTGACTATCTTTTGCTTGATCTCCCTCTCTCTCTCCTCCTCTCCCTCTGCTCTCCCAATCCCATTACTTTCTATCTCTCTACTTCACATCTACTGTTAAATAAATTCCATGCTATTGACTTCAGCATGTGGTCCTGTTTGCACCTTAATTTGGGCAGACGCATCTCTCAATAATTTACAAGTATATGATTCTGATAAGTATCATAGACAACTCTAGAGGCTGGTCTAGCTTCTGGAGGAGTCCAGGCAGCCAGATGGGTGGGGCTGACAGGTGTTTCTCAGAGAGGCTAAATGTGAGGCAGACATATACAGCATAGCAGTGGAAGGTTTTCAGATGCTGCATAGATAGGGAGGGGCCATGAGTAAAAGCAAACAAACTCTACAAAGTGATTTTTTTTCCTTGTCCCACAGTACTTGATTTCTAGTAACAAAAAGATAAATGAATATGTTTAAAATATGCTGCTTATATGACGCCATCTTTGTGGAAAAGCTGTGCTAATGGCAATCCTTCATTAGAAGAAGCCAAAGACAAGCATTTGCAGGGCTGGAGGAAAATTATGGTGGTTTGCAGCTCTCAGAAAGGGGTGGCAGATAAGTAGTAAATCCTCTTATTTAAGTACCATACAGCTACTCTACAACGCTGCTAAAAGTATACCAGATTTTTCTGTGGAAAAAAATTCTGTTTGCTTCGAAAGAAAAGATACAGTGAATTCAGTTCTACAGCAGACTCTTATAGGACTTAATAATATTTTAGATGCTCAATAACTCAGAAACATTTCAAAAAAGTACCAGCATACATTTACTTGAATACTGGGACAAGAGCTTTTCTGTTTTTCTTGAAAATGTGTACACCTGCTTTATCATTGCAGTTTATTTTGCAGCCATAAATAAAGATGGAGACCTGTGGAACCCCACTGGTGACAGGTGACCAGCCTGATGTCACCTCATTCACTTTAACCCTTCGAGCCTCCCCCATGAGCCAGTTGCTCACCCATCCCATGATGTGTTCAGTCAGCTATGTGCTGGACACTTTTATCCAGAAGGATACTGTGAGAGACAGCACTGAAAGCTTGACTGAAATCCAAAAAGATTACATCCCTTGGTCAGCTAAGTGGGTTGCCTTGTCAGGTGGAAGTCAGGTTTGATAAGCAGGACTTTCCTCTCATAAAGCCCTGTTGGCTGTGACAAATTACTTGCCTTTCAGGTGTTTTTCAATATCTCCCAGAATAATCTTCTCTGTAAGTTTACCAGGCACTGAAGTGAGACTGGCTGGTCTATAGTTTCGGGGGTCTTCCTTCTTACCCTTCTTGGAGTTGGAACAATGTTCACCAGCTTTCAGTTCAGCTGGGATATCTCTCTTGGATTCCCAAAACCATCCAAAAATCATCAAAAGACGTTTTCCTATGAAATCAGCTATCTCTGAGGATTCTTGGATGAATCTATCAGGTCCCATAGATTTGTAGGAATCCAGGTGGAGCAGCAGATCCCACACTGTCAGGGTCAGCTGGGAGTTGATCATTCTCACAGTTGTGGTCCTCCAGCTCAGGGCTCTGAGACCTCCTTGGTCCATATCATCTATGTCGAAGACAGAAACAAAAAAATGGATTAAATACCTCTGCCTTATACATATCTCTGTTTGTGAGGTGACCATTCTCATCCTGTAATGGGCCAATTTTGGTTTTATACTGCCTATTGCCATTAATACATTTGAAAGAACTCCTTTGATTGTCCCTCATGATTTAGGCCAGCTTCAACTCCAGTTTTGGCTGCACAAATATTCTCCCTACAGTGGCAGCAGCAGCCCTGTATTCCTCACATGTTATCTGACCTTGTTTCCACTTGCTTTTTTGTTTTATTTCCAAGAGAAGATTCCTGTTTAGCCAAGCCAGACTTTTGGCCTGCCTGCTTGAATTCAGACATCTGTGAATTTCTGCTCCTGTGCCCTTTGGATGGACCCCAGCAACTGCAAAAAAATTTTCCCAGGGCACTTTACTCAAGTGTATTCTAAGCAGCCTGATGTCTGCTCTCCTCATGTCCAGAGCTGCAGCTTTCCTGGAAGTTTTCCTCCTCTCAACAGAGATTTTAAACTCAATCACCTCATGGTCATAGTGGCCAAGACAGCTGCCAGTCTCCATATTGCTTATGAGATTCTCTCTTTAGATGAGCAGTAGCTCAAAGAGGGCATCTTCCTGAGTCAGGTCCCTTAGGACCTGTTCTATAAAATTGTCATCCAGGTTTCTTAGGAATCTTTTGGCCTGGGTTGTACCAGCTGTGTGATGCTCCCAGTTAATACTTGGCAAGCTGAAGTCCCCAGAGGGACAAGGGCAACTGACTTGGAAGTGTCCCTTAATTCCTCACAGAACAGTTTGTCGGTGTTACTGTCCTGGCTGGGAGGTCTGTAGTAGACTCCCACGATGACATCATCATTATTTGTTTGCCCTTTGGTTCTAACCCAGAAGCTCTCAACTGTGCCATTGCTGACTTTGAGCTCCATACATTCTAACCCTTCTATTACATACAGTATGACCTCTTCTCCTCTTCTGCCCTGCATATTCCTTCTGAAGAGCCTAGAGACATCCATCAAGGCACTGCATTCACAAGATTCATCCCACAATGTTTCACTATTACCACTGGTGTCAAATCTCTGGTCATGCAGATTACACTGTTTTGCAATACACAGTCCAAATGTAATTTGCAGGAATGTAGCATGCAATTGGTTTTCAAAGCAAGGTTATTAAATCGGTACCTAGTTTTATCTCTTGATGTAAGTGGTGAAATCCCTCTAAATTTACAGATGACTATAGATGCACTGTCTAACAGTAAAATTCAGCCAATCACATAATTACTGAAACCTGCAGGACAGAGCTCCTGAAATTCTTGGCTAGTTTTAGTCAAATTTAGCTGATGGACTTAGCCATGAAAAAAAAAATTGGAGTATTCATATTGCACCTCAAGCAAAGAGGAATAGCAGCACTTATCAACTGGGACAGCCAAATGAAGGAATAATTTCAGTGCAGTTACCAATTCATTCTTAAACATGTTCAGAAGGGAATCCTTATGGAGACAATGAGTAACTGTTCAGATTTTCCAGTGGCACTTCAAAGTGCAAAGAATCATGAAATTGTAGAACAGTCCATGTTGGAGCCTTAAAGACCATCTAGTTCCAACCCCCTGCCATAGGCAGGGACACCTTGTACAAGGTCAGGTTGCTCAGAGCCCCATCCTTGAACTTTACTAGGGATAGGGCATACACAGCTGCTCTGGGCACCCTGTTCCTCTGTCTCACTGTCCTCCCAGTAAAGAATTTCTTCCTATTATCTAATCTAAATCTATCCTCTTTCAATTTAAAGCTATTACCCCTTGTCCTTCCACCACAGGCCTTAGTAAAAACTCTATCCATATTTATTAAAACCTCCATTTGTGTATTTCAGGGCTTCAGTGACATCTCTCTGGAGCCTGAATCAGCCTAAGGTTCAGCTGTATTATATCAAATTAAGTTTACATTGACTATGAATAAGCAAAACTATAGTTAAATGAGATTTGTTCATATCTTACATTACACTGTAGGAAGACCTGGGTTCTTGAAGTGCTTTTGAGGTCTCAGGATATTCCTCATTACTGTTGGGGCCATCTTTTGCACAGAAAAACACTCTAGTCTGGTGTCTGCCAGTTAAAGACACTGATCCTATGCAGGACAGTGTGCATGGAATATGTGTACCTATGCAGCAGCAAATAATTTTGTCTATGATTCCAGTATTCTTGAAGTCCTTACATCTATACAAAGATTTTAATACTATTTAAGGAGGCAAAATAGACACTCTCTTGTTGCAAAAATTTGCATTGAAGAATATTTTATTTATAATATGCATTTTAAAAGTGCCATGGCAAGAAGTGGCTTTGATTTTGAAGAAGAACCGTTTTGAATAATTAACCATGAATTACTCTACTTAGAGGAAAATAATTATAGGTTGGACATAGCTGCTTCAAATGAGATACATGAAGTTAGTGACTATTGAAAAAAATAAGGCCACCTGCTAGAAGCTGAAATAAATATAAAAAAGAACTTTCTCTTACAGTCAGGATTTAACTGTGGTATTTTAAAATGTCTCCAATTTCAAACATGCAAATATCTTCTAGACAGAATTATTAGTAGAACTAAATTGTTGAATTACAAAATCCTCAGTGTAATAATTAAAGAAGGTAGCTTTATCCTTTGAAAGAGACTTGTGATTAAGTCTTGTCTTAATATCTGAGCTTTTACTCAGAACACTATAGTTACCTTTTCAAATAATTAAAATGATTGATCTTGCTTAAATCAAAGGTATTTTTTTCAAGAAAATATTTCATGGTATTATTTCAAACATACGTTTGTAGTACATGTATAGAGATGTATACATAAGCAACATGGTTGCCTTCAGTTTTGAGTGTAAGGGATTTGGTATCCATGCACCATTAAAATTCATTAAATGGAAAAGAATAATTTAATAGTTTGTTTTAAAAATTATACTTAAGAAAATACTGATAGGCTGAATAGCCTAAGATTGTGGCCTGTTTTTCACTTACTTATTTGAAAAATCACCTGAATACTGCAAGAAGAAATCCTTGTAATTTATTTCTTTCTATTACTTATAATTGGGGAGAGAGGGATGGGGGGTCCATAAACACATGCTTGCATCTTTCATAACTTGAAATTTTCAACAAAAGACTTAAATATGACACTGAATTGATGATTTTTGGTGCCTTTGTAAATGCCATTCTCAAGATCATTATTGCAGACCTGTATAACCTCTGTTAGTTCCTTTCCAATGAGTTTTATGACATATATTCATCACATGATATTGCTTAGGCACCCTGCTAACCTGTAAAGTGTTATTGAAGTCCACTTATGGGAACAAAAGTTTTCATGAATATTTATCCTTCTTATAATTGTCATGCCAGTTCTATAAAACCCACTAGTTTTGCTGTCAGAACAAGTAATTTGGGTTTTTTCCAATTTAATCTTCTCTTTCTTTTTTGTTCACTAGCTAGTGTGCTTTAGAAAAAGGTAGTAGTGACTGGTACCCAAAGGCAGGTATGAATGAATGAAACTTGTGACGTGTAGATTCAGGCACCCAGAAATAATAGCATTTGCTGTTGAAGAAACTGAGATGATAGCCTTTCTCTAAACCTTAAAGCCAGAATTATTCCTTGATGGGGATGGATAGTGATCTTTCTAATAAAAATGTAAGGTTTTTATCATTAACTACAACAATTGCAAAAAGATTATCATATGTATATCCTCAATAGTAGATGTGGGCTATTTCATTTTTAACCTCTTATCCTTTTGTAGCACGAGTCAGACCAGTACAAAGCCAGCCAGAGACTGTTCAAGTGTTTAAACCCTGCATACTTATGAGCACAATATCTGAGCATTAGTTGTGTTAGCTCACTCCAGAGCCAATGTGTATTATCTTAATGTGAGAGTGCTCCAATCTTTTGTGGCTGGACTGCTGCCATGTTAGCCTGTCCTTTGAAAGTGAATAATACCTTTTGTTGATTTTTTTGGTGTTACCTTCCAGATGCTTCTAAAAGGCTTGATTTTGACCCTGTGAGAAAATGATGTGGAGCATCTAACTATGAAAAGTAGGCCTTCTAGAACATTGTTTAGAATTTCTAAGTTCTGCAGTAATTTCCAAACATACAGGGTATTGAGTTGTTTTCATATTCAATTATTTTAAATATATCCAATTCTACTGTAGCAACTTCTTACCGTAAAAGTATTTAGCCGTGGTTTATCAATTTTCCCCACCACTTTGTTGTAATAAAAGCCCTTTTCTTTATAATGTGGATATTAATCTGTCACCTCAGTGTTTTAGAACCCTTATTTTTAGTTGATCTAGAAGCCTATAAATTATGAACAACTTGAAGCAAGTCAAAAATATTGTGAAGGAGTAAAGTAAAACTACAGATAATGTAGAAGAGTCATTCGCTTTATGAACAATACAATTAGATCAGTCTGGGTAAGGTCTTCCAACTTTCCAGAAGGAATACATCTGTCTATTCTCATTGTTTAGAAATCTTACTTGCAAAAAAAAAGGAGGGAAAAAGGTCTCCTTTCAGAATTTAATTGCCAAAATGTGTTTATAAAAAAAGGCAATGAAAAAATGGGACATTTAGTTATGATTTTAAAATATTTAAATTCCAGTGCACCTGTTTAATCAAAAGAAAATAATGTATGCACAGTAAGGTCCTTCTATTATGTTTCTGATGACAATAGCAGGTATTAAGAAAGTATAACAGGAAGAGAATATTTAACATTTTGGTTAATTATGTCAGGAGACAGAAGAATTATTGTACTGGATAATTTTTAGAAAATTCTGCTTTATGAAGCTATAAAATTCCAATTCATCTTTATCTGATTACCATATAAAGTTAAATGCTCATCCAAATATTTAATTAAATATTTAATATAACCCTTGTATACTTGTAAGAAAAATGTATTATCCTCAGATACATACATCTGTAGAGAGTATTTCAGAGCTGATACCTTGACACCTGTACATTTTCTGCTTACAGCACAGGAGATCTGTAATTACAGGATTCGGTACTTTCTTTTCATATAATTACACCTTCGCTCTGTGAAGAGCATGGGTTGTGGTGTTGCTGGACTGTGATTGTACAATGAACCGAGCTGCTGTACAAATAATCTCTGCTTCTTGGCTCCTGAGGCTGGAACGTGTGAAGTGGCAGGCTGCTGCAGGAAGAAGTGGTATCCTAGCACTTGAATAGTGTGCTGAATGCTTCCACTCTTGCCAGCTTGGGGCAGAGTTTGTGCAGTGTGCAGATCAGGCTACTGGAAGCAGAGATTATGATATATTACTTGGAACAGATGTGAGCATTCATCAGTAGATTAAATCACTGTGAGATGTTCTATCAGGAAGGAAACCATTGTGTGGTGCCAAGTATTCTACAATAATGTGTTAAAGGTGTCACAAACTAGGAAGTCAAATTTGGTTTTAATCCCTGTTCCAGTTTGGTGATACATTAAATAGGGTAATGTCTGTTCCTCTCAAAATATGTTGGCTAAATATTTTCTAAAATGTTTTAAGTATTTTAAAATGTTTTAAATATTGTTTCAAATGTTTTTAGAATATTGGCTTAGCGTTTGTGAAGCAGCTGGGCAGTGATGCCTGCAAGAGAAAAGCATGAGAGAGAACACATAATTACAATAATACAAGCTTTAAGTATTGTTATGAATACTTAACTTAACAAAATACAATAAACTTATTGTAAGTTAGTATATAAAGTCATTCATTGAACACTTAGTAGAAAATACAATATTGAAATAAGAGATTTGTCTCTGTTCTATGTGCAAAAAGAGAACGAAGTGGAAAAACAGTATATGAAACTTAATTATTAAAATTAATGGGTTTTATTAATGCCAATATTTTCAAACTTTTTTACATAACTGACTTTAAAACTTCTAAGAAACTTTTTGACTCTGTGGAAGAATTTTTATATGTCTATTTATACTGTAGCATTCTCATAGCAGATGAGGGGAGTAAAGCACTTACAAATGAGTTTGTCTTTCGTAGGATGAACTGAAACCAGGACACTGGATATTCTGGACAGGCAGTTAAGAGAGTGTTTGTAAAAATACAGAAAGGATTTAGCTTCTCTTTAATATAACTTTTGTCTAGGTGTTTCTCTCTGACTGCACACTTCAGATTACTTAAATTGTTGAGTTGATTCATATTTGTAAATACCTACCCATATAATATATATCTGTCTTATTCATTAATATAATTTCTGGCTCAGTTTTTATCCCCAGCTATGAAACAGACTACATATCTGTACAGTCTTAACAGATACACAAACCAATTACTTTTTGTAATGGTTTTATATATATTACTTTTTATATATATTACTTTTTGTTATGGTTTTATATATAATTCTTCATTTATTTCACTTACAATCCCAACTACAGCTAATTCTAGTGAGATTTAAAGAAATTGTTCATTTTAGTTTCTTTTAGCTTGTCTTATTGTTGAATATTTAGTCTACACATGCTCAGCTTTTCCTGCAGAGTTTGAGTCTCATCCCTCCAAGGAGCACAGTTCCATGAGCACTTCAGATTTTACTGTGATTGTGTCCAGTGGATTCCAGCCAGAACAGGGTTCTTTTTGCAGGAGCCAGGAGGGGCCAGGAGGGGCATGGCCAGGACCCTGTGATTATTCTGTTCTGCCTCACATCATGTGCAGGGAGTGGCAGGAAAGCGCCAGTCAGGTACAGCAGTGCAGCAAGTGTCGATTTCATGTGGTGAATACTCCCATGTTAATCACTTGCCTGTCTTGTACACTCTGTTATTAATATTGGGGAATACCATTCCCCATCCATGAAAGGTAGTTAACATGGTTTACTGTGGATGATAGTCATGACCCTGATGTATTATATGTTAGATATTGCAGGGGCCGTGTGCATTATATGTTAGATATTGTAAGGACCTTATCATAGATGGAGTGCTTTTGCTAGCCTGGCATCCTTTTCATGCCCTGCTTTTGTGGCACTTGATGTCTGATGGGATATAGGCTGGCACCACTCTTCTAACAAAAATACTAAATATTTTGTGATTGTATTGTACAGACATAACATTATCCTAATTGCTGCCTTTAGAGAAAACTAAATAATCCAATATCCCAAGTAACAACTAAGTGCATCATTTACACAATAATTTCCCCCTTAACGGTTCCAAGTGCTCTGTTAGCAAAACTTGATCCCTTAATGAAGGCTTTGAATATGTAGCTTTTTTTAAACTACAGTATAGGTGGCCATTTTTGAAAATACTCTTACAATTTTCTTTCCTGTGTCCTAAGGAAAACAGGGATTTTTAAAAGCTGTTGTCTTATTACAGGGTTCATCCAAAGAGGTCAACTACAACTTTTTTTTAAAATTCAGAAAAATTTTAAGTTGCCATTTGAACAATTATGCAGCCATATTTTTTCAGACATATTTAAATGTCTGAGAAAATAACTGGGAAAACAATTTTAATTTTTTTTCACTTTTATATATAGTTTGTCTCTTTGCCTCAAAGACTTGTGATCTTGCTGAAATAATTCTCCTTGCCCATATTATTGCACTCGGGCACATTCTTTGCACATACATGAATGCTACAACTTTGCACTTAGTAGAGGCAATAAAATGAGAGGTTAAATGTCAGAACTAAACAGTCTTGACTGTCAAATATAAACTTCTCTTAGCATTCATGGCTAATGCTCTAATCATCGGTGCCAAACATTGAAATAATTTGCTTTCCCTGAATGTTTTTACTGGCCAGGGTGCATAGAGGAGTAGTGTACTCAGTCATAATCATGCTCCAGAAAGGCTGGAAATGTTCCCTTTGAGCTGCCAAGCATTAGGCCAGCTAAAGTGAAGACAAGCACATTGACGAGTGAGAATGGTAATAATTTATTTTCTATTAATGGGTAGTGGCAAATCATTTTTGGAAGCTGCTACTATGAGGCTACATGAAGAAAGACAAAGATGGCCCTAGATGAGGCTCTTCACACCTATTTAGCCCAAATATAGCCACTTGGGTGGTGAATTGGTTCAAAGTATCAGCCCAGGCATTTCCTCACAAAATTTGTGTGCTGTCAAAACATGTATTGAAACAAAAGAAAGATTAAAATGCAGTCATGTGAGAAATTCAGGAATATAATTTCCATCACATAACTCCAGGTACATAAAAGAGATTAGAAGAAGAAATAAGTGAAATATTAAGGGTGCTTTCAGTAGGGGTAGATTTTTATAGATGTTAATTAATAAAAGTAGTGTTATAAACGACAGTTCTCCAATATTCCATTTGAAAGGTTTATTGGAAAAATGGCAAAATGAAGAGCAAAATGAGACAGAGTCCACAATCTAAAGGACAGGTGTGAGCCCGGGGTCAGAACGGGGTGAACCTGGGACACAGCCTCACCTGACCAATGTCCCCCCACGGTTCATGCCAGTGCCTTTCCAGAGCCGTATTTTATACTGTTTTTGTGCCCTGAGGCAGTCCATTGTTCAGTCCAGTTTTTGGAAATGCAGATGGAGTTTTCTTTATTTTGGTAGGTGTGTTGAAATGGGTTCCAGGACGTGTGTACAGTCTTGATTGAATCTTCCTGGTTGGAGCATAGGTGTGGATGTCCCTGCTGGTCTGGCGTGATGCTTATCTGGGCGTGATGACTGGGTCGTTATTGTCGTTGTCCTGGTCTCTGGTTTGTTGGTCCACCCTCCATTGTTATCGTTGTGCCATCGTTAATGTCTGCCTGGAGGATGGCATTTCCCCTGTTCACTCAACCATGAACAGATTGCTGCATAGGGGAGTACACTGAGGAATACATTTAACTTTGATACATACATTCAAAGCTGCTAAAAAAAAAAAGTGAATTAATACCTTATTTATAACAGTAGCATAAGGACTTACCAAAGCTTGGGCACATCCCCTTCAACTTCATCCCTTTAACTTCATCCCTTTCAACTGACACGTGAAATTAATTTATATGCTTCCTACCAGTGCATAACACACTACATATCTTATTTAAATTTACTTTTGCCAAGACCCATTGATGTGCTTAGTGTCTGACATCCCATGCTATTTCAGAATACAGATGGATATTTTATTATAAAGCATATAGCAAACCTGTCCAGTTAATTTTACCAATTACATATTTTTTAAATTGCTGTAGAAAAAAATAAAATACTGTTGAGGTCTGATTCTACGGATTTTGTGTACATTTTAATCTACTTTTTTTTAAAATATGACTTTTGTTCCCAAGAAATTCTGCTGTCTGTATTTAAAGCCAAAAATTCTTTAAGCAGAGATTCTTAAATCCTCTGAATTGAAGCTAGGCGTTGCTTCAATTGTTGTGGGGGTTTGCACTTTCTTTTCATATTGTCCATTGCTCTGGAGGGAACAAAAAGAGAAGAAACAACCAGAGAGGCAAAGTTCCTTTTATCTTCAGGACAGTTGTAAAGTAGGTGTCTCTCCTACCTGGTTTGTGCTGGAACAAGACCTCCCATGGTAGCCCCATCCTTTGCCTAAACACGCAAAGAAGAGTTTGTACTTAACCATGCAAGGATTTTATATGGCAAGATATGTAAATGACAAAATTAAGGTTTTCCTATGTCACACTTCCAAAAAATTGTTCTGCTTAGTCTACTAAGATAATATTATTTTCTTTACTCAGAACAAGTTCTCATGTCTTTTAATATGGTTTAAGTCACCTCAAATATAATGATCAAATGCATATTTGATCATGTATGTACAAATAGTATTTCTCTTCTAACCATTTAAAATTATAACTTACTTGAGAAAATGCAAATCAGAGGGGAAGAACTGGAGTTATGGCTTTTAGATGGCCTTGACTTCCCTCTTTGTGTATTATGTCAGGAGGTTTGTGTACAAAAACATTGTGTGATGATGGTTTATCATCATATTGTTCAAGACAGAGGCATGTACATAGCATTTGATGTGCCAGAGAATCTGTGGGAAGCATTAATGATGTCAGTGAATTTTATATACTGTTCATCTGGCTTTAAAAGGACATCTGACTCCCCTGTACTCCTTTAAGGTAACTGTATCACATAGTGATCCTTAGAGGCACACTACATGAATACAATGGTTGAAAGGTAAAAACATAACATTACCTTTCAATATACAGATCTATTATGACATAAAGTATATGTAGTTAGTTTATACTATAGTTTTTGTAGGTTTCCTGGTTTTGTTTCCGATTTTTAGTGCAGCTAATGCAAAAACAATTTGAAAGCAGTGTACCCTGTATGCAGCTCTATACTGCTTGCATGTTGCACTAATATTGGAAATAAAGTAGTGAGTTTTTCTGAATAATTCAGAATACTAAGCACTTGAAAAACTTACTTTTATTAGGTATTGTTTAGCCCACCAAAGTAATATGACAGGAAAGCCTTTTTGCGTAAAACCCAAGATCACCATTCTTTTTCACCACCTATCAACAGTTTGTACTTAACTGAGCATTTATTTATTAGTTCTTAATTGTAAGGTCCACAAGATAACTACACATGAGAGAAAAATTTGTAAGACTGATTTTCTAATTAATCTTTGTGAGAATTCAAGGAGGTCTTGGTATTTCTGTAAACATTAGAATTTATGTAGGCTTATTACAAGTGCTGATTGCTAAAACTGCAGTTCAGTTTTGGTTTTTTTTCAGATCTGTAGCTCTTTTTGTGCTACAATCTTATCCTTCTGTTTGTAAACACAAACAGAAGAACATGTGTGTAGAGGGAGACAGGTCTAACTTCTCGCCTTTTGCCCCTTAAATGTTTGGAGAAAAGACTGGAAAGAAAGAAACAGGAAAATAAAAAGGAGGAATGTCAAGGGCAGCAGTTTGATGGCTGGGGCTTTGAGCAACGTAGTCTTGTGGAATGTATCTCTGCCCATGACGGGAGGTAGAATGAGATGATCTTTAAGATCCCTTCTGAGCCAAACAATTCTACGAGTCTGTGAATTTCAAACATGGATGGATTACAGAATCACAGAATTTCCAGGTTGGAAGAGACCTTCAAGATCATCAAGTCCAACCCATGTTCCAACACCCGAACTAGACCACGGCACCAAGTGCCGCATCCAGTCTTTTTTTAAACACATCCAGGGATGGTGATTCCACCACCTCCCCGGGCAGGCCATTCCAGTACTTAACCACTCTTTCTGTGAAAAACTTTTTCCTAAGATCTAACCTATACTTCCCTTGATGCAGCTTGAGACTGTGTCCTCTCGTTCTGTCAGTTGCTGCCTGGAGAAAGAGACCAACCCCCAGCTGACTACAACCACCCTTCAGGAAGTGGTAGAGAGTGATAAGGTCTCCCCTGAGTCTCCTTTTCTCCAGGCTAAACAACCCCAGCTCCCTCAGTCGTTCCTGACAGGGTTTGTGTTCCAAGCCCCTCAAATTTGGTAATGAAAGACTCAATACCCTCATCCATGTCATCAACAAAAATATTGAACAGAACTGGCCCCAGCACGGACCTCTGAGCAACACCACTGGTGACTGGCTGCCAGCTGGATGCAGCACTGTTCACCACCACTCTCTGGGCCCGGCCATGCAGCCAGTTCCTATCCCAGCAAAGAGTGCTTCTGTCCAAGGCTGCCAGCTTTTCCAGGAGTATGCTGTGGGAGACACTGTCAAAGGCCTTGCTGAAGTCCAAATAAACAACACCCACAGCCTTCCCTTCATCCACCAGGTGGGTCACCTGGTCATAAAAGGAGATCAGGTTGGTCAAACATGGCCTACCCCTCCTAAACCCATGCTGGCTGGATCTAATACCCTGGCCATCCTGTAAATTTTGTGTGATGACACTCAATATAAACTGTTCCATTATCTTACCAGGTATTGAGGTCAGGCTGACTGGTCTGTAATTACCAGGATCATCCTTTGCACCCTTTTTGTGAATGGGAATCACATTGGCCAGCTTCCAGTCATCCAGAACCTTGCCAGTGAGCCAGAACTGTCGGTAAATGATGGAGAGTGGCTTTGCAAGCTCGTCCGCCAGCTCTCTCATCACCCTGGGATGAATCCCATCTGGTCCCATAGATTTATGGGTATCCAAGTATTTCAGTAGTTCTCTACTGCCTCCTCTTGGATAATGGGGTGACCATTCTGTTCCCTGGCATCATTTACCAACCCAAGAGGATGGTCATCATGAAGGCAAGTCATCTTCCCACTAAAAACTGAGGCAAAGTAGGCATTAAGCACTTCTGCCTTCTCCTCATCTGTAGTTACTAAGTTCCCTCCCTCACCTAATAAAGAAGAAAGGTTGGTCTTACCCTTCCTTTTACTATTAATATATTTGTAAAAAGGTTTTTTATTATCCTTTACAGCAGTCACCATTCTAAGTTCAAAATGAGCTTTGGCCTCCCTATTTTTTTTTCCTACATGCTCTAGCAGGCCTCTTAAATATTTCCTGAGAGACCTGACCCTCCTTCCAAAGATGATACATCTTCTTTTTATTCCTAAGTTCCTCCAAGACCTCCTTGTCCATCCAGGCTGGATTGAGGAGGAGGAAATGACAAAGTATACATCTCATCTGAAACTAACAATCATATAGTTGGCAGACAATGAAGAGTGAAAATCCTACAAAATAATTCAAATAATTTGCTATGTATGCTACTCTATTTTCTCTGAAAAGACAGAGTCTGCTAGCAGTTCCCAGAC
Source organism: Acrocephalus scirpaceus scirpaceus (assembly GCA_910950805.1). Lineage (NCBI taxonomy): Eukaryota > Metazoa > Chordata > Aves > Passeriformes > Sylviidae > Acrocephalus > Acrocephalus scirpaceus. The sequence continues at coordinate 57,438,200 of OU383776.1, forward strand.
TGCTAGGTGGTACCTCTCTTTTTGCTCAGGCTAGACAGAGAGGCCCTGCTGCTAGAATTCCAGCACTCAAAAGCCAGAAAAGATGGACAAAACTTCTGACCTCTCACAATATTCATGTGCTGACATTCCTTATAAAATATCCTTCCTTTGAAATTGAGTTCTGGAAATTAATCTCTGCCTCAGCAGCTTCACCCCCTGCTGAAATACTGCCCAGTTTCAGAGGAGCTCACATGACACTGTGACCAGGAGGAATGGGGAAGCCAGGCAAACATCTCTTTAGTCATCCCTTTAAAAACAGAGTAAAATTGCCACAAGTGATCTTTATGAAAGTAATGCGTCTTTGTCTCTAATGAAACCACTTGCAGCGAAGAGAATAAATAGAGTACAAGGAAAAACAGAGCTGAAGGATTAGTTTTTTCGTTTGCTTCCTCAGTGAAAACCAGCATGCAGAGTTTAGAAGACAGAGAACTATGGGCCACTGTTATCTTTCTGTTTCTTGTTTTTGCAATCTGCTAAATAGTGATACATTTCTCTATGTGGCTGTTTTGAGAAAAAGGTATTTAAAAATCAGGTGTATGGGTTTATTGTGCCACTGGAAACTTCCATACAGAAGACCAAAGAACTGCATTGACAATTCTCTTATAAGGAGGCAGTTTGGGGGTTTTTTGACCAGATCCTATTCTTCTGAGCTCATCAAAGACAGAAAGACATATCTTTCCCCATTTTCATATATCAGTGAAGCTTTGCCGTTTCCCGTGCACAAACCTCCTTCCTTTTCCATGTGAGCTTGTCACTCCTCTGTTAGCATCTTATCTACATGCTTTACTCCTATACCCTTGGAGCTTGATGAGTTTTCACCTGTTTTGAATAGGTTCTTTTTGTAAAAGGATATCCTTACCACTCCTGCAGGTGGTGTTCCCACAGAAAGTTTTCCCTTGTTTCATCAGACCATGGGAGAGAGACTTTGTACCCTTGAGTGTCACCAAATGCCAGTGAGAGTTACCATACTGGACATCTCCATCCTTAAAGGAAGTTACAGATTGAATTGCTCATGTTCTGAAAATACACGGAGAAAAAGCCAGACTTTGCATGTCTCCCTTTTCACTCATAGAAAGCTCTAACACAGCTTCATATTTACTAGTTTGCTAGAACTACATCTAAAATTTGAAAAAAAAAAACTTAATAAATATAGTTAGCAAATGACATACAGTTCAACAAAGGTTGAAAATAGGTAGGGATAGCTACATATATTTATGCTGGGTTTGAGGGTCATCAAAGACTGGAGCAAGTGCCCAAAGATGCTATGAACTTTCTGTACTTAGAGGAATTCAGGACTTCTCTGGACAGGGGTCTGAGCAAACCAATATAGTTACACCTGGTTTTAGTGCAGAGCTAGATGACTTCTATACATCTCTTCCAGCTTTGGTGGTGAATAGTACCTAATGAGTTCAGACTCTAATGGACAATGTTTGCATACATTTTGAACTTTAACCTGTGAACCTGGCTGAAGACCAGGTTGTGAAACTTGTGAAAGTCCATTGGTCCAGTTCTCAAAATGACAATAAAGAGGTTTAGCAGACAAGTAATCCCGCATCATAGTGACATCTTTGGAAGAATAAACGAAGCAACCATCTTATTAAGATATAGAAAGAGCAATGCTGTTGATAAACTTGAAAAACACCAAAGCTATTTGAGATCAGAAACTAGATAGTGATGTAAATCCTCAAGGACTTTAAACTGTGCAGTCTGAAAGAAGGGCACTTTGTGGGAGTCAATACATGAGTATTGAAGGACCATCCCAGTGCACTGGACAAAGGCCCAATATTGTAGTGCCTTGGCTAGCAAAGAGGCACTTGTGTCTGAAAGGGATTAAATAGAGTGACTAAGAACACATATGGATGGATGCTTGTGCTTCAGCCTGGCTTTAACTAATAGGAGCACAGGCCTTGTCCTTTTCTAAAAGCATCAGTTAAATCAGATATAAGGAAACGCCACTTGAATCAATTGATAAATTGTAAAGTTACTATTTCCATTAAAGAAAAATTACAATATTTGGTACATGAAATTTTATGAAGATTAAATATTTTATGGACAAGTTTGGGCTAAAGGTGGATACAACACAGTAATATTCAATTTGAATTAAAAGGCAGCTACTGTGCCCCCATCATTAAACTTTCATTCTTACCTAAACTTCGATTAGATTTTTCACGAGAACTTCTTTGTCTGATTTAAAGTACCATGATGATACGTTATAGAAACTTCATTTAAATACATATTTAATTAGAAATATTTTATGATATTAAGAGTCTTTTGATGAGAAGTCAGTGTAATTATGGTGTTTAAAATTATTGGATAAATGCATACTTTATAATCTACCTTCCTTGCAAATATGTTTTAATGCTGGGTATTTTTAACATGAAGAATTGTTTCACTTTCTGTCAGTTTATCCTCCTCTTCCTTCCACAAAATGTGGAAATAAAATTAAATATACATGATACTACTTGTATTGGATAATATTGTAATAGCACAGTTAAAAATCAATCTAAGAGATGAAAATTATTTTGATTTTGTTAGAGAAGTGACAAAATTGATAATTTGTTATGCACAAGTAAATTACAGACTAGCTCTGTCCTATACAGAGCTCTGTCTCTTCTGTGCTTGAGGAAATTACCTGCAAAATTGCTGCAGAAGACGTGTTTTGCTAGGTATTGAGCTAACAGCAATATGCTTCACTACCACAACATAAAGAAAGAGAGTGGCTCAGCAAATTTAGAAAAATAAGGAGGCTGTAGGACTAGCTGTTAAGAGGGGAAAAAAAGGGCTTTTTAATGCATCCTGTGCTTTATCACACAACCTGCATGAAGACCATTAACTGTCACATGCTGAGCCTTATAATTCATTGTTCAGAAGCAGTACACATTAACTCCTAATAAATTGCTGTTACTTTGCTTTTTTTCTTTGTGTGTGTGTTTGGATATGATTTTCATTAATGAAAACTGAGCTCATAGTAAGTTGAGTCTTAAATACAGACTAGATCTGCTAATATTAGCATAATAAGCCTAAAGAAGGCAGCAAACAGTAATATTGTTTCTGAGTACCTCGTATCAGTCAAATGTCTTCTAACTGAAAGAGTACTAAAAATACTTGACTATAGCATAAGGTGTCAACAATTCCCATGCACTGACTTGATCTCCTTAGGCATGTAGATACCTGGCCATGAGGCAGTCATTCCTGATCAGCAAAGTTTTTAGTGTCTCATCCAGGAAAGGATATAAAAGAAGGGTTGCAGCTTTCACCAGCAGTAGTACACTCTGGTTGGTGTCTGCAGTGCTAGGTTCAGAAATTCTCCTCTTCCTTTTGCAAAATAACATGCAAATTTATTCTGTTCTATTAAATTATCTTGTTTCATGCACTGTCCACCTTTTAAGTGCAAGGACAAATGTCACTTGCATTCATGCTTTGCAAGGACAAATACAACAGCATATGTGTACTATCATCTTCATATCTTATATGTGTATTGTCATATGGAAAAGCTTAAGATATTTTAATTTCTGTCACAGGATATGCATACTGGAGTTTTCTTCTAAGTATTTAAACTTTTAATTTTGAACATTATTTATTACCAAGTCAAATAGTCTTGTTCTCAGATTTCTATGCAACTTTTGTCCTAGGTTACAATGTAAAATTGTGCCCAAGGTATGTATTCTATCCCCATGAGCCGTTGGAGCCAAGGTGGGGCAGTGTTTTCCTTATCTTCTGTTAATGAGCCTAACAATGCCTTGCCACGTGACTCATAGATAACTTCCTCCAGGAGTTATCTCTGTTTAATGGGCCATCAAGGACCCACTGCATGACTCATAGAATGAGATCATCCCATTGGGAGATGCTCCGCCCAGGGGGAGGAGCCAAGCATTCCCACCTGGATAAATCCAGGGTTTGGGACAGCACAGGCAGGTTTTATCCACTGGACTTCCAGAGGAGACAAGAGCTGCCAGACCTTTCTACAGGAATCACTGCTTCGACAAGACCATCTCATCTAGACTGCCACTACCACCCTAACTAACAGGGTGTCAGGTTGTATTCTGACTCTGTCAGGTTTTTTTTTGTACTATTACTTTTATTTTATTTTACTTTATTTTCTTTTCCTCTTATTAAATTGTGTTTCTGACTTGGAGTCCTTCACTGGTTTTGCTTTCAAACCAGCACAACTTTCCAGAAGGTGCCCATTCTATTTAGCTATGCACTGCTATGTTGTCTAGTAGTACCAAATGGAGCTCTAGATATGTTACTAGAACTTTTTCTGGTGGTTTGCTCTTTGGGCTTATATTTTTACATTGAAGCATATTTAAAAATTTTAATACAATTTTCTATGAGCCTTTTAAATTGTGGTTCTCTTTGACTTTTTAAAAAAATTATTATGAGTTAATCATTTCCATAGCTGATATGTCTGTCTAGCAAACACAGACTTTTACATGATTTACAGCTTTATGATCTGCAATACCATTTACAGAAACTGAGAATATTAATCCAAACACAATTTTCTTCTGGCATAAACAAATAATCTGTGTTGATTAATATCATTGGTTTTGTTTCACCCACCTTTCTATGCACACAAGTTTTGTTCATTTTATCTTCATGCCTACTTTTCTGGTGGGACATTTCAGCTAGTTCCATGAAGTTGGAAAGCACTTTTATTCTTAAAAATATTTTCATCTTTGAAATAATTGTATAATTTACTTTTCCTATTCACTTATTTTTCCATTCATTTAATATGTTCCTCCAAGAAATATAGTGTTCTCACTCTCTGTTCTAAGATTTACCTGTTTGTGATTTATATATTTATTAACCCTTTACTTTATCTTTGGATATTATTTAATCCAGTGTTCTAGTTTTAAAGTTTTTAAATTACTTACTTAGCCCAGTAATAGCCCAGTCCTGGGAGGCCAGTCTATAGAATAGATGCCAGAAGGAATTCCCCTTGTCTTTCCTTGGTAATGCTGTGTTGTGCAAGGAGTTGCAGCTTGCTTCTCTGCAAGTGTGAATAGTTTACAAATTTTCAAGATAAATCTGTGTGCAAATCTGGCAGCTTTGCCAAAAAAAAAGGAACTGCTTAAGAGGGTCCGTTTCCATATTTCTGCCTTTTCCTTTTCCATATTTTCTGGTGTCAATGATGCTCTTCCCTTTTGGCTTCTTACAGCTGATAGTCAAATTCACAGAATTTACAGCAGTAGTGGTGGATGTGAGGAGGAGAGGAGGTTATTTTTGGTTGGCACAAACATGGGCAAAACTTATACTGTGTATACATGTGTATGTGTATGTAAACACTTCCTCTCCTATTTTGGCATTATGTCAATTTTATTAAACTGTTTAAAGGCATTTTATGTACAGTCCATTGTATTTTTTTCAACATATACTTGATCAGTGTTAAGTTAATGTTTTTCATGGTACCCACATCTCCTGAACTTCTAATGACTTTTCTATGTGGATTTTAGAGTGTGCAGCTTTACAGTAAAAAGAAATTTCAAGGCAGAAAATGAAATTGTATACAAATACCCTTTCTACTTTTCAGACATCTTTTATAAGAAAGAGGTAGAGTATTTTTGGTGGGAAAATATACTTGTCTGTTTTCTGCAGCACTGCAGTTGAGTTTTAAACACCAATATGGCCATATCTGAAAAAGAGAATATATGTGTTAAAAGTTGTTTGGGAGGGACTATTTAAGTCCCACTAGCCACAGAAGCAGCTTAACAGAGAGTTCCAACTTCAGGGCAGTAACATATTTAACAGATAATTCAGCCATGGGGGGAGGACAGATTTTACAAGGAATCCCATCCCAGGGAAAAACAGAGTGACAGTGAAAACCTGGCCCAGGGGACAAGGGGTTCCAATCACAGGGGAAAGCAGGCTGGAAAGGGGTCTGGACCACAGGGAAGGGCAGATTGGCAAAAGCCCTGGCTTCAGGGAGAGACAGGTTCCCAGTCCAGATCAGCATTCCCTGAAGCAGCAGAAGCTACTGCCGCAGCAGCGGCCATGGCAGGAGCAGCATCCCCCACACAGTGACAGTAGCAGAAGCAGCAGGTGCACCCACCAAGTGATATAATACCTGACAAAGTCCTGGAAACAGCTCCCTGGCAAAGCCCCATTCTCTCTGGTGGTAGGTAGCATGAGGGTGGATCGATCACCAAGAGCTGATGAATCCCATTGCCCCAAGACCAGGGGAATTTTATCCATAAACTCTAAATGCATATTCCAGTCCTTGTCTATAGGTTGTCCAATTGACTAAGAACACACTTCTAAAACAGTCTCTCTACACCAATCTAAACCTAACTTTGAAAGTGTGTAAAACTATGAAAAGCACAAAAGTTAGCATCAGTCCTTACGCTAAAACCTACACAGGTAGCGTATCTATTAACGTAAAAGCTTCTATCTTATTCATGTAGAAATTGTACCTTCCCTGTCTAGTACTGTAAGTGATCCTCTACTTTGTTTTTGTTATATCTAAAGCTAAGTTACCAGGCTCAAGGGCTCTGGGCTCTTGTGCTAGCTGACTAATTCCTAAGGCACTTAGAGACTACTTGCTTAAAACTAAGGCCTAATCTTCTGATTCATATCTACATGGCTTAATATATTTAATTTCTCTAAAGGCTTCAATTCAACCCCTGTATGCTTCTCTCCCCTGGGGAACCCAGGGGGCTTGTGCTCTAACACACAAGAATCTTAAAAAGTCATTACAAGCACATCATCTCTTCCTCAGAGGAGACTTAGTCACTAACAAGTGTTGCTTTTAGGCAAAAAATAATACTTTTACATGGTGTCTCCATCCATCTTCATGGTTTCAGCCATATCTGGGACTGTTTTAAATAGTTAGGAATCAGAAAAACTGCTGCTTAGGATGAAATAGACATTGCTGGTGCCAGCTGCAGCAGACACAGTAGGTTTTATGGTCCTAAGGCTCTTTGTAATTTTTGAATATGTCAAGCTCATTAAAAATACTGAATAATTAAAACAATTCCAATATATTTTCAACTGTTTAGTCTTTTAATATTTTATCCTAAAATAAAGTGCACATGGTGCTCCAGAATGCTGTTTACTTTGAGTAGAACTGTAGAGAAAATCAGAATTTCCCAAAAGAGAGAAATGTTGCACTAACTTTGGCTTCACAATCTCACTTATTGTAATGTCCTGTGATTGTCAAGATGGACACTGCACTCAAAGTGCTTCAGTAAAAACATCAGAAGGCTTTAAGCTCCTTGTTATCTAAAAGTCTCTTGTATCTTTTCTCTTTAGTAGTCCCAGAGGGCAGCTCCACACAGCCCCAGCTCTTTTCTCTTCCTTCTGCTGTTCCAGCTCTCTCCTTTCTGTTCCTATCACGGCCGTCTAACCCTGTTTGTCCTACGTACAGTGTCTTACCCTTTCTGTCCCTTGCATGACCTCCTGTGCTGGTTTCAAACAGATTTGGGAGAAACCCTCCCACGGGGTCCCCCTCTCCTCCCCCAACTGGTTCGGCCTGAGAGAGAAGTGGAAAAGACCTGTTTATTACACAGGCAAAACACTCCCCAGCACAATACCTGATGACAAAAGCCTCGTGCCGCTTACGGAGGGATAACAAACTTGGAAAAGAGCAAGTGTCCTCTTGCAGATGTTACTGCTGCCCGTCTCTGCTGGTGCTGGGAGGAAAGGGAGTTGTTATGCAGGGCTGGTCTTGATGGGGATGGGTCCCCTGTGGAAGCCCCCGGCACTTTCCCAGGTCCCCAGTCCGGAGAGATCGGTACAGTTCCGAGGAGAGGGAGAAAAAGGAAAAAAAAGGGAAAAAAAACTTCCAGCTATTCTATAGATCTAACTGTGCTAGCTCTAAGCTACTACTAACTACTACTCTCCTGGAGAAAAAACAGCTTCTTTTGTCTTGCGGATTCCTCCCCCGCTTCTGTCTCAAGGTCCGTCCGAGGAGCAGAGTTTTCCTGGGGAAAAACAAACTGCGCCTTCCCCCTGCTCCCCTTTACACCCAACAGACGATTGAGGGATAAACATGTCACCCTAGGACACCTCCTGTCCCTTCCTCCTCACAGCACAGCCAGCAGATTCCAACTGACTCTGAGTGAACTCCTTCCCAGCTAACTCACTCTTTATCATACCCATAGCTGGGAGGGCAAGGCTGTTCCCACTCTTGGATAATTAACACAGCTGCAATATATCAAGGGTAAGATTGTCTTAGTACTAGCTCTCTTTGTCTCCTCACAATCTGTCTCCCCACAATGTCTCTAATTTCTTTATTTCTTTGACTGTTCTTTATGCAGGAATTATTCTTTTTATGAAAGCACAGAGCTTTGTGCTGGTTTCTGATCTTTAGAAATACAAAGTCCATTACCAGGAGTTCAAGTATTGCAATGAATTATTATGGGTTTTATCTCTTTGATATCTCAGACCTATCCTAGTCTGTGTCGAGTGCCGATCTATCTAATGCTGTTGCTTAGTGCCATATTCTCCTGAAATGTGTAAGCAGCTGCAAAGAAGTTAATATCCCTGTTTAAGATTCTGAAAATGGCATTAAATAATGCTTATTTTCCAGATACTTCAGGTTTCTAGGCTTTTTTTTTTTGCTTGCAAAATTTCCAATTTTGGAAATTTTTCTGGATTGTCCACAAAACCTCTAACTTGGACTTCTGAAAATGGACTCCGCACCATTCTCCATCATTTATCATCAGTCCTGGTTAACTGTGGATATCCCAGATGACTGGAGGCTGACCAAGAAGGAGGACCTGGGGATCTACAGGCCTGTCAGCCTGACCTCAGTGTCCAGCAAGATTATAGAGCAGATAATCTTGAGTGCCAGCATCTACAGGACACCATGGAATCAGGCCCAGCACAGGTTTAGAAAATGCAGGTCCAGCTTGACCAGCCTGATCTCCTTTTATGGCCAGGTGACCTGGCTGGTAGATAAGGAAAAGGCTGTGTGTGGATGTTGTGTACTTGGATTTCAGCAGAGCCTTTGACACTGTCTCCCACAGCATTCTTCTGGAGAAGCTGGCAGCCCATGGCTTGGCCAGGTCACTCTTCACTGGGTTAAAAACTGGCTGGAAGGCTGGGCCCAGAGCATGGAGGTGAATAGTGCTGCAGTTGGTGGTCAGTCACTACTGGGTTTCCCCAAGACTCAGTACTGGATCCAGTCCTACTTAATGTCTTTATTAATGGTGTGCATGAGGGGATTGAGTGTACTGTCAGTAAGTTTGCAGACAACGCTAAGCTGGGCAGGCTCTGCAGAGTGATCTGGACAGGCCGGGTCAAGGGGCTGAGGCCAGCAGGGTGAGGTTCAATAAGGCCAATGCTGGTTCGTGCACTTGGATCACACCATCCCCATGCAGTACGACAGGCTGGGGGAAGAGTGGCTGGAGAGTGGCCCAGGAGAGAAGGACCAGCTGGGGGTGCTGATTGACAGGTGGCTGAGCATGAGCCAGAGTGTGCCCAGGTGGCCAAGAAGGCCAATGGTATCCTGGTCTTTATCAGAAACAGTGTAGCCAGCAGGACCAGGGCAGTGATTGTCACCTTGTGCGTCCAAAAAGGGCAGCAGATCTGGTGAAGGGTCTAGGAAGCAGGTTATATTAGGAGGGTCACAGTTTGGATGGGAGAGCTGGGATTGTTTATCCTGGAGAAAAGGATGCTCATGGGAAACCTTATCACTCTCTACAATAGCCTGAAAGGAGGGTGTAGCAAAGAAGGTGTTGGTCTCTTCTCCCAGTCAGCCAATGACAGGACAAGAAGAAATGGCCTCAAACTGCACCATGGGAGGTTCAGTTTGGACATCAGGAAGAATTTCTTCTCTGAAGGGGTTGTTAAACACTGGAATGGACTGCCCAGGGAAGTGGTGGAGTCACCACCCCAGGTAGTGTTCAAAAAAGGAGTAAATGTGGCACTTAGTGCTATGGTTTAGTTGATATGGTGGTGTCCAGTCAAAGGTTGGACTTCATGATCCAGGAGGTCTTTTCCAACATTAATGTTTCTATGATTCTATGATTTTGATATAGTTGATGGATAAATGATATTCCTGTCATGAGAAAATTTCTGAGATTTAGAAACATTTTCTCAAACTTTTCCAAGATGAAATCCAAACCTTTTAAAGTTCATCATGCAGAGAAAGAAAGTCAGGAGCCTGGCAGATGGGGACTTCACCAGTACCTAAGAGACCCTTTCTCTGTCACTCTCATGTCTCCCATGAGTCATTTGAATTAGAAAGATACAAGCATCCCACAGTCTTTCTTTCTACTCTGTGAAAGAATTAGTCAAATCCTCACAGTATCAATTTATTGCAGCATGATGGTATACTGTACACCTTCCATTGTTCTCCCCACTTCTCTTACCAAAGCTGCAGTGGTCCTGACTGGCAAAGGCCAACCTGTTAAACCTTCTGAAGGTACTTTCTCAATTTTTAACTATGAAAGGCATTTTCCTCTTGAAAATTATGTTAAAGAAGGTATATATCTGTAAAAAATGTTCACCCAATTGGTTTTTTGTCAGTAAAAGTTGTAAATACATGTTTTCATGAGTTTCCTGCTTACAGATATACCACCAGGTTTTGGCTATTGCAACACTGTCAGATTAATGAAAAATAATCTAATAGACCAATTACAAAAGTGCAATTATATTAAGTATAAGAAATTCCTCAATCCCTGCTTGCACTAGTCAAGCAAATATTAGAATTTAAATTATTCTACTGAGTTAATTTGAAAACTAGATCCTTATGATTTCTAAAGCAAGATTTTAAATCATATTTTACTACTTTTAAAGCAAAATGGTAGTATTTAACTTTTTAAAGAATGAATGAGTAGAAAAAAAATTACAGGAAATGAGATATATTAAGACATTTCATTATGTTGTATTTCTGTTTAATCATTCCCCTATTTAGAAACTACTCTAAATAAAGTATCTTGAAACATAGTAAGAACTATTTACAGTTAAAAGATTTCCATGTGTATACATCTTGAGTAAATTAATCTGCATGACTTTAATATGTATTTAATACACAGTGTCATGAAGTTAAATGTATTTAATACATGAAGCATTATGAAGTTAATTTTTTCTGGATGCTCTCATTAAGTTCACTCAGCATGCTGTTCTGTAGAGTCTGCAGTCTTTGTAGTGGGTTAAAACCTGATGAAATTCACCTTTGTTTATTCATCTTTTTTCTTCCAGTTAATAACAGTTTTTAGAGTGGCTTTGAACTAAACAGAGAAAGTAAAGTCTTCGCCAATTTATTCAGGAGAGCTATTTCTTCTAGTGCGCTCCCTTTCCACTTGGTTGCAAGGTGTGAAGTCTGCATGACGGATTTCCAAAACTGTCAGTCATCATTTCACTTACCTTTCTTTTCTTAGCTTTTGTGGCTTTGTCATTTCTGGATGTAAATATTGGTTACACTGATGTAGGCAATATTATCTTTCTTGGAATGAACTGGGGGAAATTACTAGTTTTTCTGTACCAAATAGAAACAAACTCTTTTTGTAAAGGGTTACAGTTCAGCAGTGAAAGACCTGAATGACCAATAGTGAAGCCTACTGTGGACAGCTATCCTATTTATCTATCTCCATCTCCTCTCTATTCTCTTAGTATGCTAGTCTATAATTGATTTGTTGGGCTACGTAAATTTTTATCTACAGATTATTTTGCTCTTCTTTGGGATGGTATCTCTGCTTCAATCAGTCGCTGCATTTTCAGTCTGTCTCTGGGAATCTTCAGGAAGAGAGAGACAGGGTTATACAAACAGGTACCAATTTTTGAAAATAAAATAAGAGGCATCTCCTAAATTTCTGGGCTTGTTGAAGTCAATTTTTTTGGTCCTAAAAAGAACTGGGATATTCTGGCTGCAGGCCAAATAACAATGTTTTTTCTTTATAATGGGCACGAAAGGACAAGGCTTTGTAACAGCCCATCATTTGCTTAAATTTGAGTAAAACATTTGTTACCAATAGAAATCAGCTTCCTGGTTCCTCTAAGTGTCCTGCTTACATAGCACTGTTTTTTCCTTCAAGTTATGAACTGGTTTCTGATCTTTAGAATCAGAAATCTTTAGAAATCCTTCTAAAAGCAGGAAAATTAGTATTTGTTAAAATTTCAGTGCATTAAGAAGGGCATTATACTACAGCCATAATAATGTTATGTTTTTAAAACATTAATCTTTTTATGCTATCATAGTAGCCCCTCCTTAAAAATTGAAGAAAGTTTCTTGTTGACAAAATATGAATTTTTTATACTCCTAAGCCTCAACACTGTAAAATTATAAAATATAGTTTCTCAGCAGATATCTCTTATATTTGTATTTACAGAACATACACAAGCCACAGTAACCATATTTGAAAGTTTAATCCTTTAAAATATTTACATTGGGTTTTCAACATCCATAATGGTAAGGCTTTTTAAGTTGAAATAAAGAGGAGAGGGGTAAAGGGAGGGAATAAGTAGCTTATGATGTGAAGAATAGGGTATTTTTAGTAGATGCATTTCTATCATGTAATCACAGGCAGGTAAGTCGTATGCATTTGCTGAATGAAAATATTGCTGGCACTCTGATCATAACATACTTCCTTCTTTGATATTCTTGAAAAGTTATATTAATGCTCAAAAGAATGAAATTCAATCCATGATTACAAAGTTATTTTAAATGATTGAAATTATGTAATCCTTTGAATAGTCACCTCCAAGCACTTAGCTTAGACATAGTGTTACCAACCCATTCTTCCATAAAATCAGCCCTCTTTAAAGGCCTGCATCATTGCTCTGTTACTTGCATGAGTATAGGTACATATGTGTGTATATATAGGTATATATATATGTTCTATGCATACTCATTTGAAATATATGCATTTCCCAAGTATACAGTGTTCTTAGTTCAGAAAGTCAGATAAGCAACTTCATGCATGCGCTAGACAGTATGGGGGTAGTCTGAAGAAGTAAAATAATGGAGACTGCTCAGCACGCTTTTTACAGGTACACTGAAATTTTTTCTCTGCATCTCTGCAAACAGATTTAACTTCTTTAGTTTCTACAATTCAATAGAGAGAAAAAAAAGTATCACAAAAAATAGTTATGCATAGCAATTTATATAAATGGATATATTAATGCTATTTATAAGCAAGGAGAGCACATCAATACATTGCTAAGGAAATCTGAGCTGGAATCACTTGATCTGCCTGGGTCACTGAATACTTCCCCCTTGCACTTTGTTAGCTTGTGGATGAGCAAGCCAAGACTTCCTCTCTTGTTTCTTATTTATAAGGAGAAACAGAAGCCCTCCCAGTGCTAGTCATTCTGACCTCATGATCTATGGTGTAAGCTGACCAGCAGAAAACTTCAGTGATTCCTATATTGGTCTGTGCTGATGTGTTTTGCTGTATCTATCTGAAAAATATACTACTTTTTTTCCCCCTTGACTAGCCACATGTAACACAGAAAGGAACAGCATACAGAGAAAAGTATTTAAGTGATTCATGTCAGGTTCATGCAATATGTCATCTACATTATTTGATATTTCAGCATATTACAAAAATATATTTAAAAATTTTAATTATCTATATTCACAAGTTATTGGCTTGAAAATTTTTGGTGCTACCCTAAAGATTACAAAGGTGATGGCATTTTATTCTAAACATATGCTTTCTTTTAAATATGAATAATATACTAAAAGCTGGGCTTTCTGGACACTTGAATTCATATTTTTATGGTTAAATGAACTCTAAGCAAAATGTAGGCGGTGGTATAATGGGTTGGTTCAAGTAATTCCAATATCCTTTTAAAATGCTGATTTTATTTAATGTTCCAAGATATAGCAGACTGAAATAAAACATATGCCACCTCTGAATCTGGAATTTTTTTTCTAAGAGCTATGTTACTAATGATTTGAAACAACAGAAGTATGCAAGTTGGCTGTTCAATTGATGAATCATACATTTTGAAAGTAATTCCTGATGGTAATTTTATTCATATTCACATTACTTTAACTGGCTAGTTGGATTTCCATCAATTACTATTGTCAGAACAAGTGTCACATATTTTTGATATGCTAGTAAAAACATCTATTTTGGACAAAATGTTTACTAGTAAATGTTGACTTTTTCCACTTAAACACAAACAGCTAATTTCTCATCCTATTTAGAACAATAAACATGTGTTACAACCTTTTTCCTTACAGTCCAGTAGTCTTTTAAAAAACAATATTGTCCCCAGACTTAAAGCATAAAATTGGAAAAATTTCTCAATTAATAAGGGACCAGATGCTGGTCAAGCTTATTTCATAGATCTTTAATTCAGGGATGCTGTTAAGTGAATACACAGAAGACATTCTTATCCTCATTGGATCTGCTTAAATGCCTTAAAAATAGAGTACTTTTGGATAAAATTAAAATGCATTAGAATAACTTCTTATAAAGTGAACACTAAAGAACATCCAAACTGGATGATATTGAAAGTTTTTACCAATGCTATTGTTTAAGATTCAATGAAATGTGCTGACAAGTATGAAATCACTATCTTTAAAAGGAATCTGCTGGTTTATTGTTAAACTTCCATTAGTCAAGACTGCTAGGTTTCTGTATTATACCTCCAGCAATAACTGCTTTGAATGTATTTAATTAAGCATTTTCAGTTGTTGTCCTTGTATTAGTCCAAGACAATTTTATGGTGCAGAGACTCAGAAATGTTACCTCCCTTCTGCCTGTCTACCGATAAGGAGAGACAAATGCAAAAAGATGTAAGTGAAGAAATTAACTTTTTACTAAAAGAAAACAGCAGCAACAAAGAAAGCAGGAAAAATTGCTAGATACACAGGTGCTGAGTCAACTGGCTCCTCTGGGAACAAAGAAGACAAGATGGCTGCCACCCAGGCAGCACATGTGCCCCAGAGGACAAATACAAGATGGTAAAGAGGCTCTCCTGGCTAAACCTTCCCCTCTGGAAGAAAAAATAGCCAGGAATGTGGGAGATCATGGTGGGATTCTGGTGACAGATGGGATGTACTGGCGTTGTCTGGGGCAGGTCTAGGCCTGCAGTGCCAGTTTTCCTGTTCCCTCTCTGTGACAGCAGGGGTGCTAGTCTGGGATGTCTCTCCTACCACTTGCTGCCTCTTCCTGCCACCTGCTGGACTCCCTTTTAGCTCAGCCAGACTCGGTTCGTGTCAGTGCCACTGCCTCGGGTTCCTGCCCCATTGTGGGAGAGGGAAATTGTCCCACTGGGCACTAAATACTGCAGTCCTGGCCCAGACATTCCTGGCGGCAGTTTTGGATCTGTCACTTTGGGAGCTATCACTTTTGAACCATGAACTTGGGAGTGGTCCTTTTGCCTCTTCCTAGCCCAGTGGTCCTGCAGAAATGTCCTGGAGGGCTTGGAAATGGGAAGAGACCCACAGGTCATACAGTGCCAGGGTCTGGTGATCACTTTACTTTGGTGAGCCAGACCAAAATGGACCCCTTCCTGTTCCAGATATGGCATTATCTCTGCCAAAACTATGCCTATGGCTGATGTGAATGGTGTTACAATAAACAGCACTGAAAACTCCAACTCTGTACCCAGGACATTGTCCACCCGCTATTCTATACCTTGCACATGCCATCCAGATGTTCATATGTTTCAACTGTAGCCATATACAGGTACAAATAACTATATTGATACAGGTATTATTTAGGTGGTCACTGCTCCCCCGAGATGTTTGTTGAGTTTATTTAGTCCATTACTGGTGCAACCTGAGCAGTCTGTATTCATTGCTGAGGATATTTTATGAGGTATGGTTGCAGTCATATTCAAAAACCAATATTACATATATAATTCAACATTACAGATGGTTCTCACCAAAATCAGGTCCCCTTGAGGTACACAACGTTCTCCATCCCTCTCTATTAGCCACCAAGTGTAACCAGGTCCTTGGGCAAAAACAATCCCATGGACAGGTTTGCCTTTGCTTGAGATGGGACTAATACCAACATGCACCACATGAACCATGGGGACTTCATCTGCTATATGCAGGGATTCTGACTGGGCAGGGCTAGCTTGGTTAGTGGAGCTGCTAGTGTTAACTAACCAGGTGGTCTTTGGTAAGCACAGATCCCAATGTCTGAAGGTTCCACCACCCATTGCCTTCAGTGTGGTTTTTAACAATTCACTGTTTGACTTTCCCAGCAGCTCATGGATGATAGGGAATGTGATACACACACTGAATACCATGTTCTCCAGTCCAGATGTCCATGAGGTTCTTTTTAAAATAAGTCCCATTGTCTTATTCAATTCTTTCTGGGGTGCCATGTTGCCACAGGAGAGGTGTGAGGCACTGGGTAGGTCTCCAGCCATCTAGTGGTTGCTTCTACCATTGTGAGCACATAGAGCCTGCCTTGGCAGGTTTGCTGAAGTGTGATGTAATCCATCTGCCAGGCCTCTCCATATTTATATTTAGTCCATTGTCTTCTGTACCAATGGATTTTACCTGCTTGGCCTGCTTGATGCCGTGCATGTTTCACAGTTGTGGATTACCTGGGATTTGGTGTCCATGGTTAAGTCCATCCTTCAGTCACAAACCCATCAGTATGTTGCATCTCTTCCCTCTTCCCTCACCTGAGGCATCATGGGCCCACCAAATTAGAAACGACTCTTCTTTGTGTTGCCAGTCCAGATCTACCTCTAATTTTGGCAGCCCAATCCACCTATTTGTTGTTGCAATGCTCCCCATTAGCCCAACCCATAGGCATCTAGACATCCACATGACAAACTTCTGTGGTCAGCTTCATTACTCTAGCAGCAATGTCTAGCCATATTTTTGCATCCTGGATGAATTTCCCTCTTCAATGCCAATTGGCCTTTTTCCATCGTTCCAGCCACCCCCACAGAGTGTTTGCTACCATCTAGAAGTCAGTATAGAGGTATAGTGTCGGCCACTTCTCTCAACTGGCAATATCCAAAGCCAGAAGGGTTTTCAGCTCTGCATCCTGACTTGATCCACCTAGTCCTTTGGTAGCTTCTGTGACTTGCTGCTTACGCTCCAATATGGCAGCTTCCTTTTGACTTGTCCCTATGATATGGCAGGAACTGTCAGTGAAGAGAGTGTGTCACCTCTCACTTTCTGGTTATATGGTGGGACCTCCTCAGCACGTGCCACCTGATCCTCTTCAGATGATAGTCCAAAACACTCACCTTCAGGCCAGTTTGTGATAATTTCCAAGATCCCAGGGTGATAAGGATTTCCCATCTGAACTTGCTGTGTGATCAGAGTGATCTGCTTACTCCAGGTAGCATTGTTGGCATGACATGTTGAAGGGACATTCCCCTTGAACATTTTGCCTAACACTCCTCATGGTCATCTTACTGGGCAATTGGATTTGGTCTTATATTTCCTCCTTTGAACAGGGGTGACTGCTATTGGCTTAGGCTGCTCATCTTGTTTAACTGCAACCTGAGTGACTGTAGTGTCTGCCAATTTGCTGTCCTCTTCTGGCTGTAGCTGCTGCTGTATAGTAACAAGAAGGATGTAGGTAAGCATTAACTAGGGCCCAGCACAGAGTAATAGTAAAGCCCCTTTCTGGAACTGCCACAGCAATTTTATTCCAAATATTCTGCTGCCTTATCAGAATTTTGTATTTGTTCAGAGGGAGACTTCCAAACTATACTTCCTGACATGTGGTATGAGATGGTGCAGGCTTTCATGCTGAGGGTAGTGGATATTCCATGGAGGAGTTCCGGAAGGAGGCAAAAAGCTGGTA
The DNA here is from genome assembly GCA_910950805.1 of Acrocephalus scirpaceus scirpaceus. Lineage (NCBI taxonomy): Eukaryota > Metazoa > Chordata > Aves > Passeriformes > Sylviidae > Acrocephalus > Acrocephalus scirpaceus. The sequence goes on from OU383776.1 coordinate 57,455,923, forward strand.
GCTCTCTGGAATTGACCCCCTCTCCACAGCAGACAAACAGCTGGGCTGAAGCCTCTTGGTGTGCTTTCCCTCCCTGGCTCAGGTCCCCAAGGCTTGGGGCTGGAACAGGGTGGCTCTGCTCTAGATAGTTCCAGTCTTGGACCAGCAGCTGTTCAGTTCACTTCAAGGTAGATGAAAGATTGCTGCTGCAGCTTCTCCAAGCCAGAGGAGGAGAACCCGGGCTCCTGCCTATATTTTTTGCCTGGGCCAACGAAACCAAGCTACTCAAGCAAAACCAAACCAGAGCTAGCGCCATGGAACACCTGGGCAGGGAGGCTTCAAAAATGCACACCAAAACCCCAAAGCTCCCTCCTCCCCAGTCCCACACTCTACCACTCCCAGGTTTTAAAGATACAGCAACCATTCGGGGGCATAAAGCAGAGGACCATGGACTACACTATTATCATAAATCACTCCAAGACACCTCCCTAGAAATCTCCATCCTGACTCAAATTGTGTTGTAGACTGTAAAGAGGAGACAGAGCAGCAAGAGGAGTATGGTGTCCTTAGCATCCAAAGCAAATTCAGCATTCTCAAGAAGTGATGTGTCAGACCTGAAGGGGAGAAGACGGTGAAAGGCAAAAGGAAAAATCATCTTCTCCTCCCCACAGGCTGTGTGTGATTATTAATAAACCCCCAGACATAGCAGCGCAGATCAGGACAGGCAAAAAACAATGAATACATTTACCAAATTATCTTCATTGCCTTTGATGTTATCATTCCATAAATGGTATCACAAACTGCATCAATTGTATCTAGGTTTTTCTCCCAGATCTGAAGAAGAGCACTATCACAGGCAGATGATTCCACATATTTGGGCACATATACATGGTTAGGTGCTGCAGCGCCATGACCAGACCAAGCAATGTGGTGACCAGGGATTTCTGTACCCAATACAGAAATTATTTGGTCAAATTTGCTATTTTTTTCACTTTCTCTCTTGACTTCCTTTTAGTTGGGCACCAAATATGTCTTAATTTAAGGCAATTCTACAGGCCAAAGACTCTGCAATAACTTCCCTCCCCTTAGTTTTCAATCTATCCCCTCTACTAATGAGGAGAGACAAATGCGAAGAGATATAAGTGATAAAGAACAAACAGTTTGTAAAAGAAAACAGCAATAACCAAGAAACAGAGTTAAACCCTCACCCACAAATGTAGAGGAGGTCCCCCGAATTGTCCTGGGGAACATAGACAAAAAGGTGTCGATTCCACTCTCTGGACCATGCGGCCAAGACAGGGGACAAAGGCAACAACACACAAAACGAGCATCTGTGGTTCCAAAACTGCCTTTTCCCCAGGCAACAATGGGAGCTGGGAAAAAACAAAACCTAGAAAACGTATTTTAATTCTAAAGGAGTCAGTGCTGCTGGAAAGCCAGAAGAAACTTCTCCGCATAAGTAAGGCCAACCCCCTCAGCAGCTGGAAACTTGTGGAGCGGCTGTGACCCTTGGCGACAGGCGGCTGTCTTGAGCAGCAGCAGCAGAAAGTCCAGAGAAACATCTCCCCGGGCTCCAAAGGTGGTGGTTGTTATAGCAACCGTGGCACGGGTCGCTGTCTCCTTTTTTAATCAGTTCCTGGGAGGCTGTGGCTTGCAGCCTGTCAGAGCGCCCTGCTTTCAGAGGTTCTCATGAGTCTGGAAAGGGACCTCCGGGTGTCTGTTCCCAGCATCCCTCCCTTTTCCGTGAACCAGAGTCAAACACAGAGGTTCTGCTTCCAACTCTGGGTCTTAAAGAGATAGTAAACTACCTTGTATAGACTGATGTAGAGAAGATATGGAATACATGATTTTGGGTCACCCCTAATGCTAGACTCTACCTCCTGTCTCTGTAACTATGACAATCCTTCTAAGCAAACAGCTCCTCTAGCTAAAAATATGTAGCCAATCAAATTAATTAAAATTAATTTGCTCAGCTCGTGTAGTAGTGTTTCTGAATAACAGTGAGGACCATAAATTCAAATTAAGGCTTGCACAACTTCTCCCTAGGTTTGAAGAGAAAGTACATTACCAAAGGGAAAAGCGGAAACCAGGCACTCTGTTAAACAGCACTCACTGAGGATGCTTGCAAAAGTGACTGCACTGAAGGTTCATACAGCCAGATTTTATATAATAAACCAGAGAATAGAGCAGACAGACAGAGCAATTAACTGTACCTAATGCTAATATACACATAAGGTTAAGTATGATGGCAGTCACACATGAGTGGAGTAATAGGAAATTAATTATTGCAAAATCTTGATTGTAGGCATTCAGTGCTTATAATTTTATTCACAGTATGCTTTTCTTGTTCTGATACTCCTTCAGGCAGTAATATGGGTTGTCAGATTCAGTTTTTAAGGTAAAGGTGTGAAGGATAGATGCTAATTTATACATGTTCATTGAACATATTTTTTCCTAATTGTTTTTTAACAATGAGATTTTACTACAAAGCACTTGGTCTCCTGGTTTTAGACAGCTTTTAAATAGATACAAAGTGTACATCATGCTCTATTGCCAATAATGACTGTTCTCTTCTTGCAAATATAAGGGATGAAATATAGTCATCCCACCATTCTATATTATATTTGATTTATTCACCAATCTAAACTTGTATATGGCTTCTGGTTTTTGCAGTATGAATGAGGATCTAAGAAGTGTGGGGACAGGATTAAAGTATTGCTCCTGACAGTTTCCTAAAAGCAGTCCTTGTTCGGTTGAATTTTACATCTCCTACTTTTCTGCATCATTCTATGGCTCATTAATAACTTATCAGTTTTAATACTTGAAAATGTGATTTCTAGTTTTAGTATTGGTGTTTTACCTTTTGTCTTCAGGTGGTCAGAACTGGGAGCCTACACTGTTGCCTACTTAGAACAGAATGAGATTAATATTAAAGGGATATCAAACTCTTAAATATCCACAGAACTTGTAAAAGAGGTAGAGCCACAGAAGTGACTATTGTGTAGGCATAATTGGAGTGATACAAAGTTTACCTGACTACATATCAGCACTATTGCTGCATTTATTATCTTGATTTTCTTTAACAGAATACTGCATGACTTTTAAGGTTCTATATTTGACTTCTACTACTACTAAAAAAAAAAAATCTTCACAGTCCCTACTTTTGCAGTTTTAGCTCTTAATCCTAAGCTAGAAATGAGTATTCACATAGGGATGGAAGAATCTGATGTCTTTTATTTCTGTTTAGATCATTATACTTAATGGTTAAAGAAACAAAGAGCCAGTCAGTTTTGTAGTATTTTGTAAAATGGTACTGTCACTGCCAGAGAATTATGACAACTCACATTAAATATTTGGGTTGGACTTCATGTGGTGACATTTTACTGCAAACTTAGAGAGTATTGAGAGCATCTGCTTAACTTCCAAAATGTGTGTTAGCTCTTCCACTTTTTCTCTGCAAGTTTTACAAGGTTTCCACCTCTACCAATGTGTGTGTGACACATAAAATGGGGGAAAAAAATACTGTTGCAGTAAGTATAAGAAAGATTTTGTAGTAGCTTTGACAATTTGTGTCAATTGCCTCATGCTCACGCCAAGTTCTGCGTGGCAAGGTTTTTGGTTTGTATGGAGGTTGTACAAGGTTATGCAAGGTTGTATTTTGCATGATTCAGTAATCTCAACTGGTGTAACCACAGCTGGGGAGGGAAACGAATTGATAAAAACAAGTCCTGTATTTTTTTACTTGTTCTAAAGACTAGTTTAAAACACATTAAAAAGTTAAGAAAATGTTTTTTCTTTAGGTGGGAGATGAAAGAAGATGCAGATCTTGAAGATGAGGAGGAAGTTACGGTGAAACACTTAAAAAATGTTTATTTGACACAAAGGACTCCTATCTTGGAGGATAAAGAAGAACAATTACCTTGACAGATTTCGGGTAGCACCTTTTTTCTGGATTCAACAAGATTAACTTAATGTTGTAACTCACAAGACTAGAAAGCTCAAATATGTATCTTGCGCAGGAGTTCTAAAATAAAAGAGTACACCCCATCCAGGAAGCAATTGTTCACACATGCATAAGGTGAGGAACAGTACAAGAAAATGTCAGTGTCCCAAAAGAAGGAGATTGTATCTCAGTACTGCAGAGACAAAAACCTAAATTATAAAGAATTGTTTCAAAAATACAAAACTCACTCTGAAAATAATGCAATTTTAGACACGGGCTGAGTAGATGCTCCTGGTTTCCATCCACCAAGTTGGAGTCAGCCTGCCCCCAGTTTGTGTCACTCAAAGACCTTTTCTCTCCTTTGGTGCTTGTTCATTAAATCTCCCCAAATACATGAAAAGGGACAGGTATAGGCCATACACCTATGGTCCTTTTTGAGTTGCTCCAGAATGAGTATGCTTGGCCATTATTCCCAATCAAAAATGCATTAGCATTACTGCCCTCACAAATCCTTACTTAACATCCAGTGTATTTTATGGCTTAAAAAACACATTATACAGAAACTTCAGAAGTTTTGAGAAGCATCTTTTTATTTCAAAGAATTATTTGCAGGCAGTGCTCAGAGGATTATCCTAACAGTAAACTAAGAAAATAATAAATTTTTTTGATAAATATGGTAAAATTTTATATGCAAAATAATCCTAGTTTGATATTCAAAATTTTCTGAATATTAAATATTTTTCTGATTACTAAATATTTTCTTACACACTGGTTAAAACTATCAAAATATTTTTTATACAGAAGGTTTGGTTAGTATCTCTTCAGCTCTACAGAAATCCATAATTTTTCTGTAAGTTTCTTTCATTAGAAGTCCAATGGAACTAGCTTTTCTGCCTGATGAAGGACTCTGGCAGGATCTTGCTAAGGGTGCAATCTGAGCAGAGTTATTCGTGTTCCCAGCACATCTTCACATAGATGCTATTATGGACATAATGTAGACCACATCAATAGGATGAAGGGATGCTTTTTTCCCTAAAGGCTTCAGCAGCATTATGGGTAACTATATTACTAATGCTGATTTGAGGTCTTATCTGAAATGCAGGATTTTCTCCTCTTAATTGGTCTTTTTTCTTTTCATATAAAGTATCAGACCATTTAAAATGAAAATGTGGACAATTGCATCTTACAAATCTCCAAAGATCTTGTTACAACACTGCAACACAAAAGGGCTGTGAGGCACTGGAGCTTAAAAGATGCTCACAATATTAATTAAAGAATAAAGTAGACATTTTCTTCTGCTGCCAGTATAATAATTTCAGATCATAAAGGAAGTGATGAAGTATAAAAACTATTTGTATTTGCTTTGTATTTCACCTTAGAAGATTAGTGGTGGACTTCAGGTTTAAAACATGTCTACAGGGATCTTCCATGATGGCAAGTTTGGTATTCTGACAAATGAGGCATATATATTCCAAGCCATACAAATAATGTATTAGTGTACATGGAAACTGGAGTTCAGAATATTCTCTCCTATTTTATCAAAAATCTATTGTACATAATTAATTTTTTGTATAGTCACATTAAGTGCCTATGTGGTGAAACTGATTGAAATACTTCTTGTGAAAATGCTCCCCTTCTGGGAAATATCTACTCTGAAGAGGATAAACTTTGCAAGTGAACAAGCTAATTGAGAATAAAACCCCTCACACTTAAGTGGGTATATCCATACTGTCACTTCCCTGGTCCTGTTGCCCACACTATTTCTGGTAAAGGCCAAGATACCATTGGCCTTTTTGGCTACCTGGGCAGACTCTGCTTCATGTTCAGCATGGTTGTTGATCAGCAACTTTTCTGATGTGCTGCTTTCCAGTCACTCTGCACCACACCTGTGGCATTGATTTGGGTTGTAGTGACCCAAGAACAGGATGTTGATCCTCATTCCACTGGCCTCAGCCTACTGATCCAGCTTGTCCAGATCCCTTGTAAAACCTTCAAACTCTCCAACAGGTCAACAATTTGGTGTCATCTGCAAACTGACTGAGGATGCCCTCCAGTCCCTGGTCCAAATAATTGATAAAGATATTAAACAGGAATGTCTCCAATACTGAGCCTTGGGGAATCCCACTTATGACTGGCCAATGACTAACATGCATAAGAACATAACAACATAAAAGCTGAACTTTTGCACAGTATTTTATTTGGATGCTTTTCCTATCCAAACTTATACATGCATCTTTTAGGGTATTTGAGTGCAAGCAAATGTGTATTTCAAATTGTACTTGGCCCACAATCCTTACTGAGAAATATCAAGGCTTGGTCCTGCTGGCAATGTAACCACTCCAAGTAACCTTTAGGGTATAAAAGAGACATCATCTTGGCAATATTACTTAAAGCTGAATAACACACTTGTATAACATTCATATTTGTTCAATAAAATGACAGTAATAATAAGAATTGTACAACTGAAATTGCTAAGTAACATGCCATTAATTTATCAAGACTGCTTGTTTTGAACTTAAACACTTAGTTGAAAATTGAAAGAGCTGACCATTTTTCCATTGCATAGATGTATTCCATAGATGCTTATGTGTAAAATTAGGAATACTTTTATAACTGTAAAACTGCTGCTTTCTTTGGCTCTTCTTCCTAAAACAAGATTCTTTAAAAAGTTCTGCTGATTCTAAAATTGATTTACGATTAAATTAATTTTTAAGAATGATGCAATATGCTGGTTTGTAACATTGTGCTTTCTACTTTCCCGTAGTTCATCCCCTCCCCCCCCTTCTCCTTCCCAGGCTCCACACAAAGGTACGGGGTCTCCAAGCCCCTGCAAAATGCAAGGCAGAGCCACCCAGGAAATTGGATATCTTGGGAAAAGCCACCCGCCTCCCCAAAAGGGATTTGACCCCTGGAATGTCCATCCTAGGCCACTCCCCCCTCCCCAGGTAAAAGCAGCATGCTGGCCATGTGCTCCGTTCTGTAACTGCACTTTCCATGGACACAAGAGCTCCTCCGAAGATGGAATAAAAGCTTTTTGGAAGCCATTACAGATCCAGGTTTCGTCTCTGCTGTTTGTCAAAGCCTTCTGCTAAAAGTCACGCTGGACTTGCTCTGCTCCTGACTCTGTTCTCCGAGTTGAGGACCAGCCTGCTTCTCCGAATCCTTCTGCTCCTGGTAGAAAGTTACAGTTGCCACTGCGGGGCCTAGCAACTCTGATAGAGGCAACAGTACCTTTTATACTGGCTCTTTGACACTACTTATTGATCCAGAAATGTCCTACATGTATATTTAGCCTAAGTAAATGAAAGCAACGGGAGTCAGATTTTTTGGCTACAGTGTGGGCCCAAAGGGTCATGACCGCTGCAATCTGATCACGTTAATGCCTCCTGAAAAGCTGATCAAAAATAAGAACTAAAATCTGTTGTGTACAACAGACCTTTCTGAGTGGGCAAGAGCTGGCCCCATTGGCTCAACTGAATTAGCTCAAAAAGAAGTTACTATATTTACAGAAATTAATTGGATCAGATAGCATAAACTGGGTTAACTATACATTATCATTAATGCTCCACCTAATTATCATTTAACAATTTAATATACTTAGCTCCTTTTACAAAACAGGCTTCAGTGGGAGACTTCATGGCATGGAATATGTCTAATTAGCTTTGTTTAATGTTCCCTTCAGAATGCTCCAAATCTCAACATCTTTCATCTTTTGAAAGGTAATTAATAAAATTAGAAGCAGGGCAAAATTGAAATTGCGTTAATAATAATGAAACTTAAAAGGAGAGGAGAAAGAGAGGAGAAAGAGAGATATTTTGGGAACAGATTAACATTTAGACACAGCCCTGTTTTCTAGTGACTGCTGTCCAGACAGACTCCCATAGGCCATGCTTTACTCTAGGAGAGGGAATTTGATGTGTATCTATGCTATTTGCTCAGGAAATATGTGCAATGGCAAATGGATGTTCGCTAATTCACCTCTACATCATCACAGTAGCGCATGGTAGGCATGAGGCCGACTTCTTCCAATTAGATTCTGCTGGTAGAAATATTCCACTTCCCTCTCAGCTGGTAGGTCTTCACAAAGTACTAGTGAGTCTTATGTACAGTAAAACATCAATTATATGCTGATACAATATTATTTTATGGAGCTCCCTAAAAATATGTGCAATCATTTCTAGTGACAAACACTACTCACACTCCCAAGGCAACAGTTGAAAGACAGACTGATTACATCTATTGCCCAATTAGACATGAAACGAGAGAATAACTTGATGGCAACAGGGAGGTTTCTAAGTGACTAGATAGATCTTGAGGAGGTTCTTGTTGGAGGAAAGCCACTTTTCTGTAGTAATTTTCCATATTGTAAACAGTGTTATGAATGGAAGCAGAATTTCTAAAACTATTCTAGGTGTAATGAGTAAACGTAAGCTTGTTTTATCCTCTACCTTTGGATTCCAGCACTTGATATGCAGTCTAAACTAATTGACATTACCAGGAAAGCAGTACAAGGAAAGCATGCAAGGTCTTGAGCAGGTGGAGCTAAAGGCTTTGTAGTACCCATCAGTAAAATGATAGAGGAACTAGATAATTTCTCTTTAGCAGCATCATTTGAGAATAGACTGTTACCAATTACTGCAAGTGAAATGATACAGTGCTGATAGAAAAACACTCTAAAATCTAAGGACTAATGCAAAGAAGTGAAAATAAATCCAAATACATTTTTTTCCCCCCTGAAGAAAGTGATTCTATAACAAGTGTCTCAGGAAGAACTGGCAATGACCAAATACTAATGAGTAAAGTGATCTTCTGAATTAAGACTGTATCTCTAAATTTAATAGACAACTGTCCCTGAGCTGATAAGTAGTCACTGAAATCATGGCTGGTACAAATTTCACCACTAGACAAAGACCTTATATTCCTGGAAATTTCAGCTGTTAGTAGGTTGCAAGCATCTCTGAGAAGATACAATGTAATACCTAGTACTGGAGAAAGTGTGTTTATGCACACTTTATACATTTTCTGCCTATGTGGTAAAATTGACTGAAATACCTTTTGTAAAAAACCTTCTCTTCTGAGGAAATCTTATTTGGAATAAGAAACATTTTGCAAGTGAAATAATCTAATCCAGAATATACCCCCTCTCTTAGTCTTGCATGTGAATGTCCATACATGGATTTGTTCCAAATGGGCTGTTGTCCTTTAAATTCACACACCTTGTAATCTTTAAACAGTCACACTGGGGAAAAACCCAACAAACAAACAAACAACCCTCCACCCAAAACAACAATAACAACAAACAAACAAAACCTACAAACCAATCAAAAAAAGGTCAGAACAAAACAAGACCTTTGTGTCCCATTCACTATGTTTTCTCCCTGATGCATTATTTTACCAGTAACAAGTAGGACAGTTCTGTCTTTCCCTTTACAAGCATCAAGTCTAACCATTAACTCAGCACTGCCAAGCCACATCTGCACATCTTTTCAGTCCCTCCAGGGCTGGTGCCTTCACCATGATTATAGAGTTTCTGCAGTAAATTGATCCAAGCTCCAACTGGCAACAGCCTCAGTGTCTACACTGCCCTGAGTTACACCATACTCTATCAGGAAATAAGGCAAAGAACCACATAATCGTGATCATATTCAACAGGTTTGATTTTTTCCAGTTACTGTGTCAAACAGATTACCATGTCTGCCACGCCAAACACAGGTTTCAAACTGCATTGATGATGGAGGTTTGCTGCAACAGCATATAACTTCTTCCCTTTAGGGCAACCTTTTAGGAAAATAGTATCTTTTCAGCTCTCCCGGTAAATACAAGCATTGATTAAAATTACTTTTGTAAAACAAGCACTCAGTCGTTAGAAAACACCTGATGAAATGATTAGCAATGCACCTATGAATGTTCTTTACAATACCTGTTAATGTCATGGTTATGTATATTCTGTCCCTGGAATAATTTACTAGGAATGTAATATGATTATACAAGCAACTTTGATAAATTCGTGGTTGCCTAATATCCAAGAATTTTATCATTTTTTCCCATAATCCGTGTTTTTGATATAAAAAGTCAGTAACTTTTGAATATTTGGTTTCCAAAAAGAAATAGTATCACATAGTTCCTTATAGGTCAGCTTGACTCTAGTTTTTTTCCCACCTCAATACTGCCTTTCTGGCATCCTTGACAAACTTACTGGTTTATTAATATTGCTGTAATTTACTATGTTAGTACTGATGTCACTCAGTTATACATGGGCAAATAGTTAATCTTCTTGATTGTTACACAGACCTAAAGCTGTGTAACACATTTCTACATTTCAAGGTCCTACACATTTCTAAATTTCAAGTTTAGGATTTGAACATTTCTGCTGCTAATGTTCCACATGAATCTATGTTCTTGCATTGTTCTAAGCTACCTTTGTTATCTGGCATAGTGGGAGTTGTGCTGCTAGTGAGTTATATTTTTTACTTAAACAAATGTATTTTGCCTCAGGTTCTATTTTCTTTAATTTCTCTGAACTTTAAATTTACCCTTGGAAATCCATAGCACATCTGTTTTCACAACCTACAAATATCTAAATACTAATCAGTAAAGCCTGTGCCTTCTCAAACCTGATACACAGTCTTAGAGAACCAAGAATTCAATAGATGTAAAATTGAGACCAACCACCTGTGAGGTTATCATTCAAGAAATGTAATAGTTGTTTTCACTTGTTTCACTTGGATTTTCACCTGTCTGTAAAATCTAGAAATTTAATCTTTAAAGAGCTGTTTGCTAGTGTACAGGACACTTTGTGTATGTATAAATATATACATATTCCATATAATTAACATGTCTTAAATGGATTTTATTATGTAGATTAAGATTATGCTTTTCCTCAAGATAATGGACAAACATTGGAGAAATAAGAAGTTGAAATGGCAGATGGTTTTTGCTCTAGTATATGACTAGCAAACAGATAACTTTCTATGGAAAGCCAGATGTGGCTTTGGGAATAAAATTCTGTTGGCAGGGATCCTACCTGCAGGTATGGATTAACTTCAGGAAATTGATGGCCAAACAAGTGCTGTGAAGACTTTTTTTTCAGAGGCAAATGGATTAGATCTCTTCAAACAACTAAAAATCTCAGTTAAGGGTCCCAAATTTCACACATGCCCTTCCACTTTATGAATGAAGAAACTAAGAGAGGTTGTTGCATTAATGAAATGCGAAGGTGAAATGTTAGTCATCTAGCCTCCTTTAACCAGAATATGGCAGTCTGTTCGTTATTTCCAAGAGCTGTGCAGGGTCTGTATAATTACTGACTGTACCTCCACTAGACTTTGGTATCAGCACACAAATAACTGCACTGTAAGGTGCACCTCCACCAAAAGGTGCCCTTTAACTACATAACAGAAAAGGCACATGCATTTGCTTTTCCATTTCCTGTGTACACAAAAGTTTAGATGGCAGTTGTAGATTTTTTTTAAAGTTATATAATACCCTGAAGCAATCATCTACTCTAAAATGCATTATTTATTAAAAAATAATTTGTGGAGTTGAGGGATTGATAGTTTAGAATGGGAAAATTATAGGTATGCTGAGTACATTCTTGCAAAAACAAATGTTATATTGTGATCAAATATTTCAAAATTCAAAGTACAATTAAATTGTTTGCACATATAAGAGCAGTGAAATAACTTCGCAAGGTTTGCAACATAAACCCATATATCTACAGAGCAAGTAATAGAACACAGACCATAAAGTTCTTTCATGAGTGTTGCTTTCAATTTTTGTTTCATTCCACCAAAACTTTTCATATCAGTCTGGCATTTTTTTAACAGTTATATACAGGACCGAAGAATTATGAGTGGTAACTTGAAATATATATCATATATATTTAATCTTTACAACAAATGCAAAAGCAGTAAGTGAAAAACAAAGACATAAAAGACTGTAAAAACTCTTGAGAACATCTAACGAAGCATAAGACTGAATGTCACAACAGATTTATGTAAGTTCAACTTTCAGCAAAAACTGCTGAGGATGAATTTAAGAGTATTTATATATATCATACTTTTGGCACAATAGCAGGAACCAAAATAAATCATCCAGGAATAGGACGTAGGAAACAGATTCAGAGTGTAAGCAGAAAGTTAAACAAGAATTTTTAATTAAGAAATCTTTAATGCCAAAAGAGAGGTTTTCCAGCCCTGCAGAGCACTCAACAACAGTGTTGTTTTTAAATAAATTTTCAGTATTTCACTTTTTTTCCTAAAGTTTCTAGTTGAACTATTGTGAAAAGTATTTTGGAAAAGGTAAAACGTTATCTTTTTCAGGAAAATGAACAGATTTTTGTTTTTCATGAAATGCATTCTCTGTATTTATGCACTATAAGTTGTTCACAAAAAGCCTATTCCATCGATATCAAGCTAAAAGAGCAAATGAAAAGAACTGCAAAGAAAATTCTCAAGAGAATTATTTTTTTCTCACGCTTTCTTTTCTTTTGAGCTTTGATTCAGAAGGGACTTTGGCAAGATTATGGCTTCTTTTTTTTTATCTTTGGAAGTAGGAACTGTTATTAACCAAACCAAACAAATTTAAGACTAAAAAAATTGATTAGTTTTCCAGATTGGGGTTTGACAAGAGCTGGGGTTAAGTTGCTCCATAGGCAGAACTATATTGCACAAACACATTGCTCAGCATTAAATAGTATCTTGTGATATTCATTAAGTAGGTGACATGGGATGGTCCGCAGGACACAGCAAAATGACAGTGCAGTTTTCAATGACTCTTCTCCAGTCAGATACCATTTGAATTCTTTTGTGAAAGAAAATTATTCCTAAACTGGATCACATTCTTCAATTTCAGGATGCAGAGCAAAGCTCAAGTGGAATAAATAGACCACATTAATTGCAAATGTAAATCCAACCCATGCAAACGAAACGTGATCAGCCTCAGTACATTCGGATATCCCTGTTGTGAACTATTTGCCAGGGTTAGCATTCCCTTAACCAGCAGTACTATGACTGAGAACTAACAGTGTTAGTAACTCACAGTACCAGATACTGAAAGCAGAAATGTTGGGAGTTCTGTGGAAAGGACAGTGGTATTCTAGGAACACTGAGCACTACAGGAGTGCTCTGAAAGCTGCTTATGAAAGTTGCATTGCAGGATCGGTATTAAAATCGGACATCCTACTTGCTACAATCATCTATCAGCTGCTTCTGAAATCCTGCCCACCTTTACTGTGTTACGTGGAGTAGATAAAGTTTTAATTGTGAGTGGGTGGTATAAGAAAAAAAAAAGATTAAAAAAAAAAGACAAGGAATATTCTGCATTCCAAATTTCTCATCCTATCTCACTTTCTGTTTCAGCATCTTCATGCTGATTGAAGTTCTTCAGGCAGTTTTTAAAAAGACAAAAAATATAATCAATTGAAACAAATAAGATGTAGGACAACAAAGAACACATCATAAAGTGCATTGCAGAATGTGAATAAAAAAATAGTGCCTGTTGCAGCTTTTTCCCTTTTATACTTTGACTTTTATCTCACATCTGTTTGAAATAATTCCTAGTTTTCTTGATATCAATGACCGAATTCCATGTTTTTCTATTTATCCTGCAAATATTTATGAGAGCTTCTTCTCTGTTTTCACTAAGCTACAGTATTAAACTTCAGAAGCTCACATTTTGGGGTTTAAAATGGTTTCATTTACAATATTTTCATTCATCTTTTCTGTTCAGTTTTTTGAGCTGATGACTTTTTTCAGGCATCTGAAATAATCCTTGTTACACCAGTATTTGTTACTCTAAGAACTGTCTTCAGACGGTGATCACTTGTCATCGACAAATACCTGACCCCTTGGTGCACTTCTTGTCAGATATGATGAAGTCTTAAAGTAACTTCTCCTTTTTTCATATGGTTCAAGATATAATTTTTTCCTCTAAATTAAAAAAAAAAAAAAACTTTCATACTGACAGCACTGAAAATTGCATGATCTGTCACACAGACTGCACCCCTCAGAACAGCTTTTCTCATTTCCATGATGCAGAAAGACACTGGCAGAGCCACTTGCCCATGTCAGTTGGTGAGTTCATCAGTTGGCTGGCTTGCTTATCTCACATTCCCAGTGCATTCTGGGACTCTTCCTTCTGAAGTATTATTGCTTTAGTGGTTTTCTTAAAAATCTGAGTCTTGTTTCTGGATTTGTTTTTTTTCAGCCATCTATGCTGTTTTCAGTGCAGCTTTGCCATTATTTCATATGACTGGCAGTTGACAATTCTTCTCTTTGAAATGCCCTTTCTTTCAAATCCAATTTCCTAATTATTTCAAGAGAAAGGAACAAAGTTGCTGGCTTTTGTTTTATTACTTATATTTGGCGGGGGGAACAAACAAACGCATGGTAACAGAAAGGACTCCTTTAAGGAACTAGTCCAGGAAAACAAATGAGATGTCTAGTTCATACTAGAAAAGTATGTCCTGGCCATGCTCCCTCATGACTTCTTGTGCACCTCCTTGCTGGCAGAGCATGAGAAACTGCAAAGTCCTGGATGTAGGGTAAGCACTACTGAGCAATGACTGAAATATCAACGTGTCATCCACATTATTCTCACATTACAAGCAAAACAGCACTATACCAGCTAAGATGAAGATTAACTCTATCCCAGCCAAGACCAGGCTATCATACTTTCTATTCATATCTGCTTAGTATGGAGTAACTGGTCATTCCAAAGGGATGGTCATGACAACTGAATGAGTTGGTTCAATCCAAATCATTATATTTGGAAAGAATTAATACAAAAAGGATGTGTTATGCAGTTTTAGCCTTGTCATATTCCCTAGATTTCCTTTACAGTCTCGGAGGCCATCTATGTCCATGAAGGACAATGTAACAAACGTTGAATTCACTCATCACTTTTAACTAGGTCTGTAGCCGTCTACAGACTAAATACATTGACAGCCATTAAATACATGCAGTCCAAGACAGTCTTAATTATATGGTCACTTAAGATTTTGTACGGGACTGTTGTTTCATAAACCACATTATTTCCTCTACATTTTTTGAAATGCAGCTTTATTTAGCAGACATAGGTAAAATCTGAGTTTTTGGATATATTTTATGAAACTAATTTCTACTGCATCTAAGTGTTTCAAACTTACCTTCATTTACTCCCACATAAGTAAATTATGTTTTCATTTAAATTGTGAACTGAAATGAAAGCAGTTTTAATAATCATGGATACACAACTGACAGGTGCAATGTTCCATGGGTTAAGAGAGTGGTGGTGAACGGTGCCACATCAAGTTGGTGGCCAGTCACTGATCAGGTTCCAGGAATCAGTGTTGGGCTCAGTTCTGTTTAATATCTTTACTGATGATCTGGATCAGGGGATTGAGTTCATCAGCAAATTTGCAGATGACACCAAGCTGGGAGCAAGTGTTGATCTGCTGGAGGGTAGGAGGGCTCTGGAGGGACCTAGACAGGCTGCATAGATGGGCAAAATCCAGTGATAGCAGGTTTAACAAGACCAAGTGCTGGGTCCTGCACTTAGGCCACCACAACCCCCTGCAATGCTACAGGCTGGGGACAGAGTGGCTGGACAGTGCTCAGGCAGAAAGAGACAGTGCCAGACTGAACATGAGCCAGCAGTGTGCCCTGATGGCCAAGAAGGCCAATGGCATCCTGGCCTGTATCAGGAACAGTGGGGCCAGCAGGACCACGGAAGTCAATCTTCCCCTGTACTTGGCACTGGTAAGGCTGCACCTCGAGTGCTGTGCCCATTTCTGGGTCCCTCAGTTTAGGAAGGATGTTGAGGTGCTGGAGCAGGTCCAGAAAATGGCAACAGAGCTGGTGCAGGGTCTGGGGCACAAGTCCTGTGAGGAGCAGCTGAGGGAGTTGGGGGTGTTTAGCCTGCTCAAAAGGAGGCTCAGGGGACACCCTGTCACACTCTAACTGCCTGAAAGGAGGGTGTAGCCAGGTGGGGGTCGGTCTCTTGCCCTGGGCAACAGCAACAGGATCAGACAACCAGAGGGTGGGTGGGGTTTAGGCTGGACATTGGGAAGAATTTCTTCACAGAAAGTGATGGGGCATTGGAATGGGCTGCACAGGGAGGTGGTAAAGTCACCACACCTGCAGTGACATGGTCTAGTTGACAGGGTGGTGTTATGTTGTGAGCCTGATATTTCTGAGTCTGAGAGATTTTAGCTGCTAGCAGCTGCTAACTTTGTTCCATGGGAAAATTTCTCAAGAAAGCCTCTTCTCAAAACAATCTTGGCAAACAATTATCCTTTCTCAAAACAATCTTTCTGCAGGTAGTGTTTTGCTGTTTCTCCAGTTTAACCAATGAGATTAGAGAGGTGTCTTTCCTATTCACCAATCATGTTAAGTCTGTATCAGAACACCTTTTAAAAAGTAGTAAGAATCAGACAACAAAGCCTTTTTCCTATGTTCTTTGCCTTCTAAAACATTTTGAGTCTCTCATCTTTCTTTCGTGTCCTACAATGACATTTTGTCACAAGTTGAACTTTGTATTTCTAAAAAGTGAGCTCGAGAACCTTACCAGACGTGCATAGAATCAGAGACTCATAACATGGTTTGGGCTGGAAGGGACCTTAAAGATGATTTTGTTTCAACACCTCTGCCATGGGCAGGGAACCTTGCACTACACCAGGCTGCTCAAAGCCCTGTCTAATCTGGCATTCAACAGGCATGCAAATGTTTTTGCTACTACTAGACGATTACTGGTATTATTGTAGCTCACAGAAGTCTATGAAGATACCAGAACTCCACAGTTCTACACGCAACCAGAAGATAAAAGCTCAGCTTCCAGCAAAAGGCTATTAACTACACACTACCTCTGGTTCCTCTTCACTCTGATATTTGGAGTTTTGGGGTCAGTCCTATGAATCTTGGAAACTTGCCCTTTCAAGCTGCTACCTCTTTGTAGAGCTTTGAAATTTTGAAGAGCTTCAAATCTGTAGTCAATATCTCTTTGTGGGTCAGGAACCTCCAAACGCACAATATCCTCACGACTTGATTCAATAAAGTTGCCCTCCTTAAATCCTTTCCTGGACCTGTAATTACAAAAGGCTGTATCATGATCAGAGACATAGCACATTTTTAGCTGTACTACTTATACTAACTGTCTCTGAAACTTGATCTAGACTCCTGTATTCTACTGGTTTATTTTTTGTTATTGTTTGGGATGTGGGCTTTTGATGTGTGGGTACTGCAAGAGATGGAGAATGATGGTGAACCAGATTAAGACCACAATAAAAAACCCTGACCACTTTTAGTGTGAGTCAGTACTAACCTGGTTCACTTTACAACTTAGCAGTACTTACACAGAGAGCTGAAATGAACTTCAAATGGGAGGACAAGATTGCTTACATCAGTAGTATCCCTAATGTCTCACCAAAAGACTCACATCTAAGTGCTACTTTTTTCTAACATGGGAACTACAGGGAAAACAGTTTCAATATGAGAGGCTCAAACATAATTTCTAAAATGTAAACAGACTAGTTCTCCAAGACATTATAATATCTTCTGCACTGAAGAAAAAAGTATTTCACTTGCTCCTTCCTTAGGTATTGCAGAAAACACCAAAACACATTGCCTAGAGAGGTTGCAGATGCCCCATCCTTAGAAACATTCAAGGTCAAGTTGGATAGGGATCTGAGTAACCTCATCCGTTTGAAGGTGTCTCTGCTTATTGCAGAGGGGCTTGGCTTAGATGGCCTTTAAAGGCTCTTTCCTACCCAAACTATTGCACTAAGAGCAAAAATACAAAGTTGCTGCTTTGCATCATTACAGAGAGAGCAGCTGGGAGTGACCTCGAAGAAAAATATTTCTCCCACATTAACCTACCTGTCCACAGCTCTAGTTTGCTGAATTTTGCCATCAGTCATGACTGCGATATAAGAGGAGATGAAACATTTCAGCTGCATGTGGCATGTGGCAGTTTTCACATATTCTTGGGACAGGAACACTTCACAGCCATCCAGAGGCAGAACCATGAGAGTATTTGCATGATGCAGATTGTCAGCAGTCATCTGACCAAATCTGGAGAGCTTTTCAAGGGAGGAAGACACTATCCTTTGAAATCAAACTCAAGTTGCTTCTCACTATGTAAGTACGAAAGTGTTATGACTGCTTGCTTGTGGTGATCAGTGTTTTACTGTAAACCAATGCAACACAGTCCTCAGGTATTTCTGAAGATGCCTGGAACACCTAACATGGAAAATTTTATCGTCTTCTCTTTTTACAAACTCCCAAGTGATCAAAATGGAAAGCTGGGAGTGGAAACACGACCTTCCAGTGCGATCTACCAGCACCCGAGCAACAGCCCAAGATCTAGATGCCGGTACTCGCCTGGTCCCTGTCAGCGCTGCCGGCAGCCCGCCGCCTCCCTCCTGGCTTTATTCCGACAGAGCTCCTCAAAAACCCGGTCTCTGGGCAGCACCCCGACAAGCTTCGCCTTCCCACAGGCCGCCGCCGCCACTCCCACGTGGTTTCCGGGCAGGCGGCCGAGGGCGGAGGGGCTGGCAGGACGCCGCCACCGCCTCTCGCGCTACACTTCCGGGTTCCCCGCCGCGCCCCCGGGCGCTGACGTCACCGCGCGCGGACCCCGGAAGTGGAGCCAGCAGGGGGCGGGCGGAGCTGCGTGGCGGCAGGCCCGGAGCGGCCGCGCGCTCCCCGTTACGGCGCCGTGCGCGCCCCGCTCCACCAGCGCCGGCGCCAGGTACGTGCGGCGGCCCGGCCCGGGCAGCGCCGCCGGCGAGGGGCGCGGGGCAGCGGCGGCCGCGGGCCCTCGGGCATCAAGGGGATGACGGGACCCCACGCCGCCCGTGGCGGGCGAGTCGGGCTGGCGGCGCCCGGGCGCCTCTCGCAGCTCTGCACCGGGATGAAGACTGCGGGCCCGCGGGCCTCTCGTGTGCTGGGCGGCGGGAGCGGACGGGGCGGCGGCGTCTGCCTGTGGCAGGGCCCCTGAACAGTCCGCGCTGCCCACGTGGGTGTAGAACTACCTGTGTGCCCGTGTCACTGGGGGTGCGGGGTAATGGCCACGGTGTCACCGCCCAGCACCGGCCCCCAGGCTTTGCCGAGCGCTGCGCTGTGCCTGCTCCACGTGTTGGCACCTTCGCAAGTGCTTCCCGATATCACGGCTGTCACATGAACCAGGAACAGGGAGTAACAGTTAAAATTTTCAATTTTCTCTATAAAAACGAAAAGTTTTGTTTTTTGGAATGTATCCTTACAGTTATTGCTGCAGGTTTTGGTGCTCTCAGGTGCTTTTGCGAAACGAGACATGGCAGTTTTTCCCGCTGTCTAATGTAAGCTTCCTGTGCATTTATAAAAAATCATTTGAGCGTAATTCTTGCGACTTTATAATGTAGCTGAGCTTGAGTGATGGTTTTCATTTCAAGTATTGCTCTTCTGATTAGGTAGGATTGAACACTTCTTTTTACACTTAAATTTCTTGTAGTTATTCTGGCAATCTGGAAAGTCGCATGAAATATTTGCCATTTCTGAGTTATCCAAATGTAGGGAAATAATTTTCCAGTTTAAATTGTTACTTTTACTTTGTTTTGGTTTGGTAGGGAGAAAACTCAAAATTTGTAATTCTAAACCAGGAGAGATTGGACATCTATAGTTCCTTTCCAAAATCCACTCTCTTTGTTTTTTGTGCAGCTGTTGCCTTCTTTTTTCTTTGGAAGATAAATGCTGAAGTTTTTGAGAGAGAATGAACCGCATTCCTTCTAGATACCTATTAACTGTGGTGTTATGAATCAAGCTGCACAGAACCATGTAAGCCAGCTTGTCAAGTCTTCACAAAATGTGTCTTCCGCTTTACAGGCTTTTTGCATGAAGTTTTTGTCTATTGAGTTTGAGTATTGAGTTTGAATGAGTAGATAACAGACCTTGTTCAGGACATACCATCATCGGCAAAAGAAGTGTTATAAAAGCAACAGCAATTACAAAGCTAATTGGATACCTTTGATCTTAAGCACTGATTTGGTGACACTGAAGAGCGGGGTGCTAACAGTGTTTTCCTTCAAAGGAGAAGTACCAGCAATACAGCAGAAAGGTGGTGTCCTTTTAGTAACCCGTAGTATTTTCTTGGAGTCTTTAAGAAGGCAGGAGGTGGAAGAAACTTGTTCTGTTACAAGTAGCAAAGCAATCTTATGATGGCTTCCTAGTTAAAGAATACCCACAAGTTGTTATAATTAGGTGTTTTGTAACTAGGTAGGAAAATGTGAAAAAGCTCTTGTGTAGGGGAAACCAAAATTTTAACAGTTGAAGATAGCAGCTTGGGGTGTATCACTGAGTGCAGTTAATGTGAAAATGCAGAAGGAATGTCTTTATATGCTCCTCTGGGTTTGGAATTGACAAAATCTTCTGAGTGTTTCAGATATTATTTCATTTTCTTTAAAAAGAAAAAGATTCTTGGCTGACAATAGTATTGGTCTTCACAGGGTAGCTCCAGATAGAAGCCCGGGGTGATGGCTATTGCTGAAGTTGCTGCCAGTACTTACTGCCTGCTTGTCAGCTGGAGGTCTGATGTGCTTGCCATCGCTGGTGTTAGTCTAGGCACTCCCCAGCCCACTTCTGTCAGAACATGGTGGGTTAATATTTATTGTGTTTAAGCTGACCTGACTCTTTTTATCTGCAGTAGGTTAGCAGATGCAGGTAGGCGTAGGAATAAGATGAAAACTTCCAGCAGGCCAACAGTACTGAGCAGCTGGAGGCAGACAAGGGCATCGTCATTTCAGATGCACAGCGCACGCTCAGACTGCCCTCTGCCTTAGTGAAATACCATTAATTATTGGAGTTTTCTCACCAGTGCCTGGATTTTGTCTGTCTTCTTGAGATTGCCTTTTCAGTGATTGTAGCCAATGATAACTGTATTTAAATGTGCAAGTTGACTTGACCATGGTCTTTACTGAATTGCCTTTTATGTACTAGTTAGCAAATGTTTGGGAGAGCTTCTCCTTATAATTACTCAGTGGGAATTTATCTTTTAGAATCTCTTCTTTTAAGTTCACAACCTTATTTTTTTTTTCCCCTTGAAGACTCAGCACTGACTGGAGGTTTTGCCCATTCCAGGCTCTATAGAAAAAGTCCTGAATACCGCTCTATTGCTGGTGCTTTGAATCTGACCCACCGTTCCTTTGGGGGACAATGTGCTGTCATGACTGAGGAGTTTTTTAGATTTACAATAGATTACTGGAATTCTTTGAAGTAAAGCATACATACAAAGAATGAATAGATATCTTTTAAATTTTTTTTCCACAAGCTTACTGAAACAAATTGGTTAACAATGGACATAAAAACATCCTCTTATGAAATTTAATACTGCTCCATGAATTTGTTTTGTGCTTTAGAAGGACATTTTTTACTCTTTACAAGTATTGTTGTACATATATCACATCGTCTACTTAGTCTGTAGATCAGTTTCACAGATTTGTACTGAGTGGAATTCCCAGAGTACAGTTTAATGGGTTTAAATTTGTTACTTTTTATGGTTATTTTTCAGCATTTTATATGCTGTGTGGACTTTGAGACCTTAATATTTAACTACTCACAGCATTCCTTACTTACACTGTTCTTGTAATGTGAGTTTTATTGGAAGCTAAAAAGATAGTGTTTCTGCTCAGCTCATGATCAGTTACTTGTTAGTACATTAGTTTTGGTAATGATTTTTGTTTTATGGCTGACTGCTTCTATTTTTTACAGCAAGGATGCTGAGACATGAGGGCAGGTTGTCGAGAGAGGCTGTGGGTGCCCCATCCTGGTAGGTGTTTTGGACAAACTGGTGTTGTGAAAGGTGGTGCTGCTGATGGCAGGTCATTGGCCTAGATAAGCTACAAGGTCTCCCAAAACCCAAAATGCTGCTATGAGTCTATAAGAAATGATGTAGGACTGGAGTGGAGAATCTGGAAGTAGGAGAAGGTTTGAAAGTATCATGCAGACTTCAGCAAATCATGGATCTGCATCCTGAGTCAGTTCGTACTTTAATTGACTGTGGTGAAAGCTTCTCAACCACTTTTCTGAGTGATCTGTTCCATGAGTTAATTAGTAATGATGCTGCTGGTGAGGCAGGTGGCCTGCTCTGTGGTCTAGTCAAGTCTTCACTGCTTTTATTCCTGTTTCACTCTCCTGAAGAGTATTGACCTTCATCTGGATGGAACCTCTCTGGTACTGCAGTTAGTATTCTGTTGAGTGTGTATCCAAAGAGGAAAGATGAACCATGAACCATGTAAGACTTTATCAGGCTAATTTTAGGTGTTTTTGCTACTGTGGTTTCTGTATTCTTCCAGGTTCTGTTGGCCAGCAGAAATTAGGGAGACTGTGCTAAGCTTGATATATAGGTAGGCTATATAGATAGGCTATTATAGGTATTGATTTTTAATACATAGGTGAAGTAAGTATGGTCTTAGCAAAAACACTATTAGCTGAATCAATATACTTGGTATGGTGGTTAATTTAAGAAACACTTCTGTCAGCAAACAGTTTTTCTGTGTCCTGCTTTAACTCCAGTTGACTACGAAGTACCATACAGCCAGTTGGTCACTCCCTTCCTCTTCCCTTCTGCCCCAGTGGAAAGGGGAGTGAATTAAGAAAAAAAAAGTAAAATTTGTGCATTGAGATAAAAGCAGTGTAATAATTGAAAGAAAATATAATACTACTAACGATAATAATCATAATGAAGAGGAGAGAGAGAGGGGGAAATGAAACTCGAGGTGCAGAAAAGTCCTGGACTTGGGGTAAGCACTACTTGACCATAACCAAACCATCCACCAACATTATTCTCATCCCAAAAACACAGCACTGTACCTCTCATCCTGAATCGAAAGCACAGCTACACTAACCCAGCCAAAGCCAGGAGACTCAGGCAGGCAAATGAAATAATTTTCTTGCATGTCTAGAAAGAGAGATGATGATTAAAATATGAATTAGCTGTACTCATTAGCAATTTTTCTGCAAGTTAGCCAGTTCCAGTGTTGACTGGAAGCAGGTCCGTACCTGAAGCACCAGTATTGTTGGTGCTTATGTTTATTGATGTTTGTGCATTTAAAGTC
This sequence comes from Acrocephalus scirpaceus scirpaceus, assembly GCA_910950805.1. Taxonomy (NCBI): domain Eukaryota; kingdom Metazoa; phylum Chordata; class Aves; order Passeriformes; family Sylviidae; genus Acrocephalus; species Acrocephalus scirpaceus. Next base: position 57,478,911 of record OU383776.1, read on the forward strand.
AGGCCCATCATAATATATTTTTCCAGTTTCTGCTTTTTTTAGTGTTGGTAATTACCAGTTGGTAGTAAAGAATTTTACTATAAAGTTCAAGTCAAAGTTTAGACTAATTTTTTTTTTTTCTGAGAGGGATGTGCTGAAAATGTTTTTGATTGTATTGAAAATATTCTTGATTAGCCAGAAGTACCACTAAGCTGCTCCAAGATACAGGTAAAAGGTATGAAATTTAATAGGAAGATAGCTTTGGAAGTAGTGAACTATTTCCTGATAGCTGGTCTGGATTTATCTGTATTACAAGATCCATAAAGTTGCCATTTTCCATTTGTGGTATATCTTTTGAGTTAATTTGAATTCTCTGGACATTTCATCAGCAATATACATATTCTGCTGACCCATAGAGCTTTCTTCACTGTGTCAGCTTTATGCAGTGTCTATAGTGAAAGGTCCTGGTGGGACGTGGCAAAAACTGTGTTCTCTGGTTTCTCATCATCCCTTGACTGAGGTATATTTTCTCTTAGGAATAGGCATAGTGGACCCCTCATTGTTCTGTTTCAGGTGTATGAAGAGATGTGGTTTATTGTACTTCGGAGCTGTTTTATACTTCTGAGTCTTGGTTTTTAGAGTAATAACTGCTTGTTTGAGATTATGGACAAAGTAATTCTGATTGATCATGTTGTCAGAGTGCCAGGTACTCTCCAGGTTGTCTACTGGTTGTTTACTGTCTACTCCTGCTGTGCTGAAGACCAAACCTAATAAATAATGCTTATAGTTTGTTTTGAAGTTCTGCAAGCCAGGCTTTGTAAAGCCTTGAAATGCACATTTGAGTGACTGTCATGTTTTAGCATACAGTACATGCAAATCTCTAATCCTTGTTTAATTTGAAAAGATGGTAAACTATGCTCTTGCTTTGTATCCTTCCTTCTTTTTTAAAGCACAGTATGTAGGAAATCTTGAAAACATCTTGCTTGTTTTTCCTAACAAATGGGCATCTCATTCCTCTTGCAGAACATGTGTGTTACAAACCCACTTCAAGATGGCAAATGTTAAGTGGGCTCAATTTGAATAAATACAGGCACCGCAGTCAAAAGGATAACTGAAAGTATTTCAAAGAAGAAATAGGTTAACAGGAAACCTTGGCAGTGAAAGAGCCATTATATAAAAGCATTATTAAAATTTGGTGAAATGAGAGATAAATAGGCGTGCTCATGCACACAGTCTGTATGTCTTGAATAATGATCATTGTACTGAAAGAGTATCTCTCCACCGAAGCATACAATTCAGTCTTGTGAAATGAAGTCTGAATGAAAAGAGAATTCTGTATCTGTCTGTTCGTATCTCCCATGCTGCAGGAGCATGTTAACATAGCCTACCTGCAAGCTTAGGAGAAAGATCTCAGAACAAGCACAGCCATTAAAATCAAAGCTACTACTAATGCAAACTTGCATTTGATGCTAATTAATGAGTCAAAAGTGGAAGTTTCCTTATACTTTATTTTAAATTGTTTGCATTTTGGAATAGCAGAGTTTGAATTTTGGAAGCATAAACTATTTCCTACCACTGTGATCACTTCTTGAGTCCTTCTTTTGGTCTCTCTCTATTTCCTTCTTGGCCATATTGGCAAATCAGGCTAAAAAGTTTTTAGGCAGCAGCTGTACCCCTGTTCTGTCACCTCAGTTGCACCAGGTAATGAACTAGATCTGAAAATTGATAAATTAAAAGTATACTCTTAAAAAAAAAAGGATGAGGGGGAGGGAAAAGAAAGAAAGGAAGGTAGTTTTAACTCAGATCAAGTCCCTGTTTTGGTTTAACTCAGATATGATTCCCTGAACTGGTTCTCTGTGAATTGCTACAAACAGTTCTGTCAGCTCAGGGGATAGCATGGGTAGGGAGTGGGACTGCTAAAGTCGTTTTGCAAAGATGTGTTTGTGAATATGTCTTTTGATTCCAAGACCTGGGGGCAGGAAGGGTCTTTGTTCTGTATTTGCTCTCTGTGAAGCAGTGGGGTACTTGTTATCTGCCTGGATGAAGTTGAACATAGCATTCCCTTGGCTTGGATTTAACATTTCTCAGTATAAGAAATTGTCCTCAATTTTTAGAAACTTTGAGTGTGTTCTGAGAATAGCAGCATGAAGGCTCCAGGTTATTTCACTCTGTGTTATGTCCACTGTGATAATGAAACTTTTATTTCCATCAAGAAGCAATGCGTGCTTAACAACCTTGCTGTGTGAGATTTCGTATCTGTAGCAAACCCCAGCTAGTATCCTGACTTGTACTTTCTTTATTAAGACATGGTTTTTTATTGTCAGTGACTCAGAAACAGACAGTGACATTTTTGGCACACAGTACCATTTGTTCTCTGTTGTTGCTCTTTCTAAATAGGTTATATCTCTTGAATTGTAGCATTACATTCATGTGAATCATCCTATTAACTTCACTAACATCAAATAGGTTGCATGTACATTCCTGCAGGAGAGCTCTAAGTTCTTGTTCATTATCTTTCCAGCATAATTCTCTGGGCAATTAAAGATTTTTTTAAAAATTTTTGTCTTTTCATTCTTTGTTCTGCTAGTTCTATTATCCTTGTCTTTCTTTCTGGCGAGTATTTAAGTAGTCATAAAAATTAGGGTAACTCCCTAAGGAATAATTGTGAGAGGACTACACCAAAAAACCCAGAAGCTTGAATTTTTGCCCATTTGAGATAGTTGGTTGAAAGAGGAATGAAGGAATAGAAATATACTGAGATGGAAAGTCTAAGTCTGTAAGGATGTCAACCCATACCTGTATTTTCTTGAGATGAAAGGTAAAACTATTACCTGGTGTGTTCCAGACACTGAATTTTTCAAAGCTAGTAGTGTGTTCATTTTGAGAAGCTTTGATTTTGCCTTCCCAGTAATGTCCAGAGGCAACGTTTTTAAGAACATTGTTTAAAAAATTCCAGAGATTCATGATTTTTAGAGATTGTTACTAGCAGAGATATAAGAAAGCTTTATTTCTGTGGGAACGTCAAACTATCTAGCTTTCTAAGAAAGGAGCATGGTGTAGATAATGCAGTATTTTTTCTTTGGTTAGTTAGTCTTTCACAGTATAGGATAGCAGATAAATAACTAACTTTTAATGTTTTATTTTATGGGAAATGGGGTAGATAGACCTCCCCCCGAAAAATATTTTATGAGGGTAGTCAAACATGGGAGTGGGGCCCAGGGAAGTTGTGGAATCACCGTTGTTGCACATCTTCAAAACTCGACAAGTGCCTAAGCAGCACATTCTGGTAACACCTTTCAGTTGACCTCCAAAGGTATATACAAGATATACAGTATACATGGTGCTGTGTTGCTGTGATTCAGTGCTTTGGATTAGAAAGAAGATACTCGGTGCAGTCTACTTTTGTGTCAGGTACCAACTTCAGTATCAGTTTGTAAGAATCTCCAGCGATTCTACAAGACATGCTGTGCTCTCCTTGTTGTTTGGGCATGCCTGTTAGCACCACAGAACAACTGGCTGTGCTTGTTCTGCCACAGGGCTGTGGTGAGGATATCCACTGTCAGTGGACAACAGGGAGTGTGGTATGAAAAAAGCTCTCAGTTGGCTTTGTCATTTCCATACTCATTCTGTAACAGCGGGATGACTGAAACCAGGGGATTGGAGCGATGTGGACAAAGGGAGCTTGGGAACAAGGAGTTTAGTTGGCAGTGTCTCTCTGAAAGCTCTTGAAATGAAAAGACAAATGAGAACTTGGGGAGGGAATGGAATGGCACTAAAAGCTCTCAAATAGAATGTGAGGCCAAATAGCACAGTGAGCTTGTGGGAGAAATAGAAGAGGATGATTGAAAGACACTTAAGTGTGGGAGATTAGGAATTGGGGTTGGGAGAAGCATGAGGGTTGTACTTAAAACTTAGGAAGGTTAGATAAAATATTGAGTGGCTCCTTGTTAAGTGAGTATCTTCATTCAGTGCATTGACAAAGGCAGAAATGCAGTGGAAAAAAACCAGATGTGATTATGCCTTCAGTGTTGGGTTTGTGTGGCAAGGTTTTAGTAGCAGGGGTCTGCAGGTGTGGTTCTTGAGAGGAGCTTCAAAAGCTTCCCACATGCCCAGTAGACCCAGTGCCAGCCAGCTCCAAGATGAACCTGCTTCTGGTCAAGGCTGTACCTCTGCAACCCGTGGAGCTTCACAGAGGGGCAGGATGGTGCCCAAAGGAGCTTGCCAAGACTGTATTGGACAGAAACCTAGATAGAGATGACGATAGAGAAGTAGTTGAGAATAGAGATCACTTCTTTACTTTTTATGTTTTCCACGTTGTTTTTTGTAAGAAACTGGACTTTTGGTGCACAGGTGCTGGACTATTTTTGTGCAGGTGGTCTTAATTTTGGTATTTTCTGGTACGTGGAGACTTAGCATTGTTTTGGTAGTGTGTCTTTGGGCAACGAAGGTACAAATATTGTCGTTTTCATGCAGATTGACGCAGAATCAGAAAGGAATTCCTGGGAACACAAAACTAAGACCCCTGAGACGATGAGCTCTTAATTCTTGCTCAACCAGACACTACTCATAATGATTCTCATATCCCTTGTGTGATCATTGCTGCTGTGGGAGGTAACTAACTTGTTACACACACATGCACACTTTCTGTGTATTCATTTGGTGTGCACTTTTGCTTTTTCTTATCTTCACATAATGGTAGAGTTGTTGACATTGGCAGGGACCTCTGGAAATTGTGTAGTCCAACCCCAGTGCTCAGAGAAGAATTAGCTAGAGCAGATTACTTGTGGCAGTGTTTAATAAGTTTTGAGTATCTCTAAGGACAGGGTTTCTGTAACCTGTTTTTATGATCCACTCTAATCACAGAGGAGCAAAGTGAGCTCTCTGTGGATTATGGATAGAATCCTGAAGGTTTGAATATTCCCTGAAACAAGATTAGAACCAAATGAGGTTAAATGTTGATACCAATAATTGATATATTTTATTTAACAGTAAAAGAGGCAAAGAGAAAGGAAGAAATAGAAAAATAGGTGGGGGGTGGGAGTACAGGAAGAGTGATAGAGACACGTTAAGTAGGAGCATATCACCCCTCTGTGGATCTTGATGTCTCATTGATCCTCCGGTCTTCTAGGTGGTGAAGGTCCTTCACCGACAAAGAATAGAATCCAATGGATTAATAAATGTTTGGGCCAGGTGGGAAAGCCCAGGTATCTCCCCTGAGGGGGCATATTAGACACGGTCCCTTGCAGGACTGTGGATCAGTTGTATGATGTTGCATCACATGCAGTGCTCTAGTGTAGGCCGTTCAGGGGGCTTTAATGGACCATGACACCCCCTGAACAGCCCCTGGTGTGAATGTTCCATAGATGTGGCATTTCTGGCTGAACCAGTTAGAGTAGCGGAGGATGGATGTTTGTTGCCTCTGACCAGAGGCTTTGTCATGCACCGGAAGCCTCCTCCTCCCCTCTTTGGTGGAGTGGGGGCTGTCTGTGCAAACCTGGCTCAGAGAAGACAGCCACTGGGCTTTATCCTCCTTTGGAAGTATTCTCTGTCAGCCCACACCTATTTATAGCGCCATTTTTATCTTAAATTAACTCAAAGTCCAGGGCCTCAGCCCAAGGGACCCTTTCAGGGTGCATTGATCTTTGGTGCAGCTTTGTTGATGCAGCTCCACTACAGTTTTAATGAACAAAAATCCTTCATAAAAATGTTTAAGTCATAAACTATAATATTTCAGCCTCCTACAGTTGTCTAGTCACTTGCTTGCTCCAGTGTATAAGCTCTGTTAGGGTAAGGAAGTTTTTCCTTATGTTTAAATGTCCAGTTTGTCCCCATTGTGTATTGCCTTCTCACTGGACAACAGGAAGACTAGCTCAGTGGTCTTTTGTCCCCTCTGGCATATAATAGATACTGATTATACTCCTGCCAGTCCACCCTGACTTTTCTCCCTACTGAGCAGTTCTATCTCTCTCTGCCTCTACTAAGGTGCCAGATGCTCCAGATGCTTAATCATTTTTGCAGCCATTTGCTGGTCTCACTCCAGTATATCTGTGTCTGTGTTGCACCTGGAGCATCTGGAACTGTCACAGTATTCCAGGCGTGTTTAGAAGTGCAGAGTAGAGGAGAAGGATCATGTCCCTGCACCTACAGGCAATGCTTTTCCTAAAGCAGGACGTCATTGAAAGGATCTTTCTTCAGGTCTCATTTTAACTATTGGGAAACACTATATGTCGTCTAGGTATCTAGATATGTAGTCTAGAAAATATTTCCTATTTATTTCTAAATTTTGGATTTTTCCCTTTCCAAGCTGTATTAGCTTGAAATAATATTATGTTTTGTGAAGTTTCAGAGACAGTAACAGAAAAGGTGTATTCATTGGAGGGGAGAACTTTGTTCCAGCTGATTCTTGCAAAAGTGAGGAATATTTTGAAACAGCAATATTTATGTATCAACATAAGTAGGTAGTTGCTTTCTATTTAGTTTGTATTTTATCTTTGGGGTAATTAAACACCTGGCTAATTAAGATGTATTTTACCAGAAATATAAAATTAGTATATATTAGCCCTTTAATTCTGGGCTTGGTTTTAAAGCACTTGAGTCTTAAATTCAAATAATTATCTATTCTACTTACATTTTTAGGTTCTGTTAGTTTTGATTGTCTCTAAGGACAGTGTTCTGTCTCCTCTTTCCTATTTTTTAAAATGTTTGCCAGATTTTTTGATCCACCTTCCAAATTTCTACAAAGTCTGCTAAACTTTATGTACATCAAGGGAGCATGTATTTTGTCTAGCATTGCTGATCTTTTATTCACAAGATTTGGGGTTTTGTTGCTGTTTGGTGTAGGGCTTTTTTTTCTGTCAAACGATTTTCCATCTGTTTTCCCCCTTCATTTATATAGTAGAATTTAGTAACAAAATATGATGAATCTAAAAGTTTTGGTTTATCTAAGATTTTTTTTTTCCTTCTTTTTTTCTTCTCGAGCACAAGGAATTTGGGACAGACCATTTTTTCTTCTTTGGCCTGTGTAACATTTTTAAGCTGTTGTAATTGAAATGTTTCTTCCACTTTGATTTTGAAGTAGGTTAAAAATGTAAAATATTAGAGGGCTAGCTTCACTATTGTGTGGATGTTTGCAGCATATTTTTGCTTGCTGTTCTGTAGCTGATTTAGTACTTTGCTTTGAAGATTCATTTTTTCCTGTGTATATACTGCTAATGTGACTGTGTAGTGCTCAGTACAGCATTCATTTAATTACAGAAAAAAAGAATTCTTGTTCACACAATGATACTTTATAGGTAATGCTATTTCAGCACATATTTTGAAAACTGTCAGTTGTTTGAGAAAATGTTTGTATTGCCTATAACATGCTTTTCAGGAGTCTGTTATGCACAGTGGGGCTGATGCCGCTTTGTATTTTTCCCAGTTGGCACGCTGTTTAATGTATCTCTGCTTTTCTTATATTAATTTTTGTCTTGGGAATCAATATGTCAGTCTCTGTAGAGGTTTATGTAAAGAATTTTAACATAGGCAGTCCTTAGTAAATATGTATGTTGTTTGTGGCTTTTTAGGGTTAGATATTCTGTCCGATCGTAAGGTGACATGGAGGTAAAATAGTTTTAATGGATTGTGTACTCTTTTCTTGTTTGTTTACCTATAGACATTTTTGTAGCTGTTACATTTTTCAGCTGCAAAATGCTATTCAAATCACCAAATTGTGTTTAACAGCCCTCGATGGGGGTTTAAAAAATTGAATGGAGCAGAGAAACTGGAAAAAAATTACTTTGAGTTAGAACCAAAATTTCATAGAAGGAGAATTTCATAGAAGTTCTGTTAAGCTTGTTCAGTTTGCCAGAAGAGATAGGACTTGGGTGTGGTGTCTAATCATGTAATGGAAAAATAGAGAGAAAGCTTAACATACAAAAGTGTGGCAATAATTAGTGACTGAAGCCTGAAGCCAAAAGCCAAAATAATTCAAACTGGAAATAAAGTACAAAGGACAGTGACTAGCCTTTCAGACATCACAGCAAGTGATGGACTGTTTAGCTCTTAATAACCTGAATTTAGCCATGGATACCTTTCTGTAAGAACTGCTGTAGTTAAATACAAGTTACTGGTCTTAGAGACTGATAGCTGAAGAGAGTAAAAGGCCTCTGTTTAAGAGGACATGGTTGATTGTGAGGGACTGTCTGGCCTGAAACTGAACCTTCCAAGAAAAAATGAGGGATTTATAATGATTTTTTTGTTGTTGAACTAGGTAGCATTTCCCCATGTCCTTCTCCTCCTACTTCTTTTTTTTTGTGTTTGTCAGTACTTGTGTTTGGCAGTACTTGGCTGATAACTCCTCAATCACATTCTACACTTTCAAAAATTGAAGGCAGTTTTTCTCCTTGGTAGGGATTCCTTCAAACTGGTAGGAAATGCAGTGCTTTCAACAAAATGGACAGAGAATTTTGCAATGTTGGTTTAGAATGACTGAAGTTTCTTTAGCCCAGGTCTTTTAGTGGTTACTGTTACAACAGAGTATTTAGGCTTAAGGCTAAACCAATCCCATGGATACATCTGATTAGCCTCATTGATTCTGCTCAAACAAGTAGAATTTTATTTCTTTAAGGACTTGGCTTTATAGTGTGGCAAGTCAAAGCTATGAGTATGTATGGCGAAAGGATCAAAAATAAAAAGAGAGCATTTTAGTTAGTTCTACATTTTTTCCTTCTGGCTTTCAAATCAAAGGTGCAAATGAAATGGCCAGATTCATTGTCATAATTATCATCTGTATTTGTGGACAACAGTAATCCATCTTGTAGGAAGACTAGGCCATGAGGAATCGCATAATGCATAACAAAGATGCGTAAAGTTGTGCAGTGACAATGGTATAATTCCCAAACAGCAGGCAGACTGTAGTATGACTGGCTGAGATGTTGTGCTTAAAAGAAGCTGCAAGTGCTGGTGGATGGCAAGCTGAACAATATGCCTTTGTGGCAGTGAAGTCAAACTGATTCTCTGGTATTGGTAAGAGATGTGGTAGGGTGCTGTGTCTGGTTTGTCCCCTGATTTCCTGAGAGATTGATGAAAAATTGGAGGTCCAGCAGATGGCCCCCAGAATGATTTGTATGTTAGAAGGATGATTAGCATATTAGAGAACTCAACATTTTGAGAAAAGTTCCAAGAAATTGTTTAGGTTGGAAAAGACATCTTTGAGTTTGACTGTTAGCTCAGCTCTGCCAAGTTCCGCCAGAAATTATGTTCCTAAGTGCCACATCCACACATCGTGTAAATCTCTCCAGGGATGGTGATTCCACCACTACCCCAGGCAGCCTCTTCCAGTGCTTGACAGCCCTTTCAGAGAAGTAATTTTTCTAATACCTGACCTAAACCTCCCTTTATGCATCTTGAAGCCATTTTCTCTTGTTATTTGTGAGAAAAACCAGGCCCCATGTTGTTGTAGAGAGCAAGAAGGTCTCCCTGAGCCTTCTTTTCTCCTGGCTAAACATGCCTAGCTCCCTCAGGCAATGCTCATAATACTTGTGCTCCAGACCCTTCACCAGCTTCACTGCCTTCCTGTGTTCACCTTCCAGTACCTCAGTAGAGAGACAGCTTGGAGAGGTTTCATCAATCATCCAGTACGTAGAAGATAGTTGTGAAAGAGAAGCTGGTTTCTGCTCAGAAGGATGATAGGGAGAGCCGAAATTTCATGTCAGTATAGGAAAAAGGAAATCTCCTAGAAATAACTAAACACTGGACTAAGTTTCTGAAAAGCATGGTGGAATCTCCCTCACTGGAAATATTTAAGGCTCATCTTGGCAGTACCATAGCTTACTTGATTTAAGGCCTTTTTGAAACCTAGTGAAATAAGATCGAAGGGAAGGTTGGAGTCTAGATAATTTCCCAAGATCTTTTTCAGCCTGGACTACTCTATGATGCTGTGGTTACAGCTTTTTGTCAGTCGTGGCTTTGGGCAGAGATAGCAAGATTGTAGATTAGGCAGTAGCAAACTGTATGAAGATATGTGGTTACAATTACTGACAGGCACTTGATGGAATATTTTTTTACATAAATATTTGGTTTTCAGTTTTTAAAGCTTAACTAAAGAAAAGTAAAGAAAAAATTAGAGAAAATAAAATTTACTTGCATTTAAAAAAAATTTTATTCTTTTTAATGTTTCATGAAAGAAAAGATGTACTGATGTGGAAAAAAATTAAAAATGCAAGTTTGGAGTTAGAATAAAAAATCAAGTTTATTTAAATATTGAGCTTAAAGGAATAATGCATTTATATTATTCACACTATATATATGTATGTTGTAGTGCTACTTTATGAGAATGCAGCAGAAGCACATCTGAGGACTGCAGGTGTTTCACAGGGCTATTTGCTTTGCTTGCCAGGTAGTTGAAATTAAGCTTGGTACAGCTGTACTTGGTTCAGCTGGCCATATAGCACATGCTGGCTCTCAGGCTGGGGGCAGAGCAAAGACAGTAGAGATACTATATTAGTAAAGCTTGCAGAAATCATAAACACAGAAGAAGCAAGTGTTCTACAGGAAGAAAAGCTGTGGGAAGAGCTGTAAGGCAGATCTCTTGAGGCAGATATTGCTGCAAATAAGAGGTATGTACATTGTGGGGATTTGGACTTTTTGGTCTGATTCTGAAATAAGGTAATTTGACAATGAACTGATGTCTTCAGTATCCCTGCATACTCTTTTGAGTTGTGTATGATTTGATTCTGCATAGCATCCGTCTGTTTTGTATATTTTTGTGTTGTCTGCAGTGTTTGCATTAGATGCAGAGCAGTCAAGTGAGGCAGTGATATATATTTGCATGTGCACATTCCAGAAGATGTTGGAGGAAACAGATACATTGTAGAAAACTGAATGTACCTCTTAACCTTTCTTTACTCTTCTTTTGTACACCTCTTAGCACAGAGTCTGGAGCAGAATCAGAAATACCTTGCTGTTTATAAAGATCTGGGCTGCAAACCTGGATTCACTGCATTTCCATTTGATTTGTATGTGTTCTTTTCACGAGTCTTCATGGCAGACAGTCCCTCGTAAAGTCATACTGTTACTGGAGAGCAAAGGAAGAAAGAGAAAAAAAGGGATTTTAAAGTACTAGACACACAGGCATATGTCTAGGGTGTTTTTGCAGCTTCTGATGGTGTCTTAAGCAGAAACCATTCCTCTAGAGTTTTCCAGTTTCTTTCTTCTGTGGCAGTCTGGAAAATTACTTTGGTGTCTCTCATAAGAGAAAACTCTTTTAATAATCTTCAAGTGTTTCTCTGTTCAGAGGCATTTTTCTCTCCCAGCTGACTCATGGCATTGCTTGAGAAAAGATAATATTTAAAAAAAAAAATTCTGGCTTTGTCCTGCAACTGCTTAGTATGTGCAAAGATGAGGCTATTGAGAGTCAGTCTTCTCTACTCCATATTTCAAGTCAAAATCCCATTAAAATCGACAGTACAAAGTACAAGCATCTTAATCTCATCCAACCCCATTTTTTAAATGAACTATCACAGGGCAATTTCAGCTATGTTATGAAGTAATGTCCTACCAAGTCCTTATAACTCCTTGTAATGTATGCTGCTTGGAAAACCTGATTCTGTAAATAAGGCACATTTCACACAACTGTTTTACAAATAGTTTTATTGCCTCAATATTTTTTTTTTCTGTTCTCATCAGCTGAGATATAGGCCCATGAAATAAAATCACCCACTAATTCTAGCATTATTACAGGTTACATGGACTTTTCCTGATGCTTCAATTGCAGGATGTTAGTTCTTCATAAACATTAATTCCTTGGATTTTCACTCACATCTGCTGTTTGTGAAGGATTCTCTCCAACTTTTTAGAGGAAGGTGATGGTGAAGGCATCTTGAAATTAATCATCATCATCTTACTCATCAGTGTACATTCATCTTGTGTGCTGAGATTGGTAAACTTAAAGAAGGTTCTTTGAAGTTCTTAAAGCAGGAATCCAAGCTTAATATCCTGCCTGGAAAATGGGAAATATACAAAAAGAGGTTATCTGCAAACATTGTATCTTTCAAGTGTTTGGTAAAAGTCGCAGGCAAATTCCTTCTCTGAACAGGATTCTCTGGGCAGCATTCCCCTGCCTTTGCTGCAGGGTGACTTTTTCTGTCCCCAGAGCTGATGGCCTGATTTAACTGTCTGCCTCAACAGAAGTAGGGTCCTGTACACCTAATTATCGATAGTTTGTATATTTAAGGAAGTGCTGTATTGTGGTGTTGTGAATTAGCCACAATAGGCAGCCAAGTCCTTCCTCCAGCTACTCCTTCACTCTCCAAACAGTGGATGGGGGCAAAGAACTTGAAGAGTAAAAGTGAGAAAACTCATGGATTGAGATAAAGACAGTTTTATAGGGAAAGTAAAAGCTGTGCAGACCAGCAAAGCAAAATAAAGAATTGCAAATATTCAGCCATCCTCAGAAAAGCACAGCTTCATCATGTGTAATTGTACCTTGGGAACACAAACACCATCATTCCACACATTCCCTGTTTCTTCTTTTCCAAACTTTTATTGCTGAGTGTGTAATCATGTGGTTAGTTGGTCTCAGCTCTCCTGGTTGTGTCCACTCCCAGCTTCTTGCACACTCATGCCTGCCTGCTGGCAGGGCAGCACATGGAAGCAGGAGAGCCCTTGATGCTGTGTGAACACTGCTGAGTAGTGTTGATGATGCTGTTTTCAGCACAAATCCAAATGCTACATACTGCTACGAAGGAAACTGACCCTTGTAGAGAAAACTAGTACAAGTACTCAAAGCTGTTGTTGCTGCAGGCAATCATTTAGTATCTTGTGTTTGGTTGATATACCATTATATTATCAACATCACAGAGTCTGTGTTGAGGTCGTGGTGCCTCTTTTTCTGTTATTTTGACCCTTTTTTTGCTTGTGTTAATATGGATATGTTTATGAAGGTAATTTCATAAACATATTTCAGCATTTCAAGGAAGTTAAACCAAAACCATTGAAATCTCAATATGTGGAGTTGTGTTGACTCTGCTTGGTGTAAATAGTTGAGTTGCTGACACATATTGCTAATGCACATGGCTCCTAGTCACCTGTTGTTTGAGAAATAAATGTCTGGGATAAGTAAAACTGGAAGGTGGTTGCTGTGCAAATATATCTAACTTTAGTGCCGACTGCAGTCATGTACTTTATCAACAAGTTCTACCACCATTTGGTAGAGTACAAAGATCTACTGAGATTCAGGGACTTTAGGATTGTTGCCAGTTTCTTTCTGTTCTAAGTGGTTACATCTACCTTCTAGCATTTATTAATCCCTTTCCTGTGCATCATTCCTTTGCCTTTTGCAGTAGTATGGAGTATGATCTGGACAACTAGGTAAATTTTCTTGAAATTCTGGTAAGTCTTAGTAAGTCTGTGTTAAATGTGTTAGAAAAGCCATTTGAACTTCAGTGGAGTGGGACAGGCTTTAAGGGTAATTAATGTCAAGAAGCGCGCACTACTAAGATGATCCTCTGGTCCTAAACTTCTGATCTGTTAAAGACATGGAGATGCTGTAGCTGCTCATTAACATCATCAGAACTGAGCACAAGATGCTGTCTCCGGACATTTTCATAACCATGCAGTCTAAAGCAGACTGGAAATAATAGCTTTTCAGAGCTGAAGTTGAGTTAACCAATAAGCACTTAAAAATATGGTCTTTTAAATGAGGGAAAGTGAAGGGAAACCTTAATTGATGCAGTTGTTGTTGATGCCGTCTGTAGTGCCCTGAAAGTGAGAAGAGAGAAACTCTAATTAGACAGAAAATACTGCTAAGATAAATTATTGTAGTTTTTTTACTTTGTTGAGCCAATACCAACAAGGGACTCAAGGCAAACTGTCATCCAGCCATCTCTTTGAAGAAAGATTGGGTCTTAATCAGTCATCAGCCACATTATACAAATTTAACCCATACTTGTTCCTAGCTTGCTTGAGATGTCAGTTTACAAAGAGTAAGACTCGTGTTCTATTATATTCTAATAAAGGAGTGCAGTACAAAGAAACATGCTGATAACACCTCCTCATATGATGTCCAGATAAGTCTGAAGGACTTGTGCTGTTTGAAGATACTTGTATCTTTTTTCTTATTTCTGTGTTGTTGTAACACTAGAATAATTTATAGCCTTTATTTGGAATATTTGTAACATTGACTTATCTTCAGATGTTGCTAATTTAGAGCAAAATTATGTACTGTGTGTTTTGTCACACCTCTGTCTGCATTTGCACAATGAGTATTTTAAGTATGTTGAAATTGGTGTATCCATATGTATGGATATGATATGGTGTCTACGTTGATTTAAAAAGTACTACTGTTATACCATCAGAAGGTCTGTAGTCCAACCTTCCAATACCACTTTACAGGCAACAAAATGTGTATGTTCTCTTATGTGTTTATTTTTTAAAAATAAATTTATTGACCATTTGTTTCTGAGTCCACCAGTTTCTGTAATTACATAAGCAGGGATATAATGAAAATGCAGCCTTGCCATCTCATGTGAAACCATGAAACCAGAGTATTTCTGTGTCAAATTATTTTAAGTATTGCTGGGAATGGAGTTAGAGGCACAGAATATGTATAAGATACTTTGTGTCACAATTCTTAAGTTTTCATGCATAAGCAAGATATATACAAGTAAATATACATAAACATTTCCTGTAACTATTTCTTAAGGTGAAATAATAACTTGTGCTTTAGGAAGTATGCTTGCCATATGTAGCTAATACAAAAAAACCCTGCAGAGGTGTTTTCAAAAGACTCATCCAAGTAATTTTATGAATAACACATTTAAGAATATTAACACTATAAGAATAACACATTTAAAGTTATTTGTATTTATTACAAGAAACTTGATGGCATTCAGGAATTATGTGAAGTGGTCAGTATATGCAGTTGAAGATCACTGGGGTTTGAAATTAATGCCTAGAATAAACTGCAGTTTGAAATTAATGTCTAGAATAAACTGCAGTTCTTGCTTTGCCTATATGGAACCACTCAGAGAGCTTCATGATTTTCCACTGTTCATTTGTGTACCATCAGTAGTGGATTTGGCACCTCTCTGTTTGTCAAAGAACAGAAATCCAACTCTCAAGTAATCTCTTTTCTTTGTTAATTAAACAAGTATCAGTGAGGGATTCCAGAAAATCCTGTATTCACAGAAACAATGCATAAACATACTGTGTGCTTGTTCAATTCTTATTATGATACCAAGTCCTCCCTCCAGTGGCTGCCGTAACAGTTTTTTACTTTGCCAAAAAGAACTGTAAATTCTCTCTCTAAGCTAAATTCAGATTTATTTATTTTGATGCTTTTAGCTTTGCAGTTGAACTGTGATCTACTCAGTGGCAGGGTCTTCATCTGTTAAAGGAAGAAGAATGGTATCCATGGCAGAGACAAGAATGGCCAGGATTCCTGATCTCTGCATTGATTTATCTGATCAGGGGATGGGGTCTTGCTTTCCAAGGTAAATCTGTTGAGATAGATTTTATGTTTCTTCCTTGGCTAACAACAAATCTTTGAGTACCTGTATATATTTTGTTAACTGCATTCACTTGCTTATACCAAATCATGAATTTTCAAATGTTGTATAGGGAGAACCACTCAATTTCATATGACTAGGGTAATTTTAATCTGGGCTATTACAAAATACTGTCATTGTCATTTTTTAGCACTTTAAATAATTTTAACTGAAATTACTTTCTTTTTTATATGCTTTACTAGAATATACTGGAATTTATTAGAATATACTACTGTGTAGATATAGTGGGTTTGTGCTGCAAACAAGATGGACAAGATTTTCTATTTGATAGTCTGTTTTCAATGGACTGCTTGGAAGCATCTGATGAAAATATTTAATACCATCCGTGTGTGGGAATCAACATTTGAGTCACTTTAATATTTACATTGACAACATTATAGGCTGGAAAATGCACAAAAAACGTCAGTGGTTTTGCTGTTGTTTTTGTGATTGCTTTTGTTACGAGTGGTGACTAAAGTGTTAGACAAAAGATGCACATTTTAACTGAATCATGTCTTAATTTATGAAGCACACAATATAAACACAGTTTGCCTTGTGGAGTTGTGTCTATAAAAGACTCTTGTAGTCTATTGCTGTTTCTCATCAGCTTTGTCTGAACAGCCTTTACAAAGGAAGGTGTCAAAGTCTGCCATAGTTCCAACTTGTAAAATGGATTATTGGACTTTTTAGACCCATAAGCTAAAAAACCAAATCACAGCAATCCCTCAAACCCTCTCCGTATTTAATAACTAATGCCCCCTTAAATTGCTGTGTTACTCCTTTCATATACAAGAAAATGTTTAATAGGTTTTTCTCTATGCAGAATAGAAAAGTAGTCTTTATTATGCTAAGTGTATTTTTATTCTGCTGTCTGTACAATGAACTGCTGTTATTTAAACCATTTTGGGGTAATTTCTTGCAGGTCTAAGTGTTAGGGAGCCAGTAGTACAGTTGGTGAATCCTGTTACTGTTTTGACAAATTACAGTAGAGACAGAGTTCATGCAAGCTCATCAATGATAAAGTACGTGAGGGAGAAGAATAAAACAAGTTGGTAATGACTGACAGATAAAACAAAGAATCAAAAAAAGATTAAGGGAATAAGAATTCAATGCACTGAAGTCTTTTTATTGAGAAGGAAGAAGCAATTGTGATTTGGTAGTTCACTCCCTTGGTGTCAGACTCAAGATGAAACAGTCTGTGGATTTGAATGTCTGGGTTGCCTTCTGTGCAGTAGGAGAAATTTGGAAATAGATTTTGTATGTAAAGTCTTGTCTTGAACACACTGAGATGTGTTCTGTAGCTGGACAAATGTAGCTTTGTATTTCAATACATCTACAATACAAATACATTTCAATACCAGTAATGTACTGTGGAAATCACAGTGGCTTAAAATTGTGTGCTTCATTTAGCTTTACTAAAACAAAACTATATAGCATAGTAATGATAACAAAGTGGAGTTAATTCATGAAGAAAATCCATAAAGATTGTGGAAGTTCTGTTGACTGTATTTTGTTTTTTCTTGTATCTTTCTTATTGGACTTGCAGGTGTTGTGCTTCTTGAATCTTTAACCAAACTCAGTCAGACTTTGGGCTTACCAACACTCAAAATTTTTTTTTGGTGGTGTAAACAGTAGTAGACAAGAGCTGTTGAAGGAGAAGTCAGTAAATTTATTCATTTCCAACTCTTGTTCTTTTTCAGGTCGTCCTTTGAATTTTAACCTGCATTTACCGTAGTATTTCAAAGTTTGTTGATAGTTTGGGTAAATGATGGCTCAGGTCCAGCAAGGAGGTCCAGATGAAAAAGAGAAGACCACTGCATTAAAGGGTATGAGGCTTTTTTGCCTTCTTTTTACATATATTGACATTTCAGAAATGATTGTAAGGAAAGGAAAATAATATATGATACAGTTATGAGTTAGAGCAATACTAGAAAAGACTTGTAGTCTACCTGTGCTTAATGCTTATTGTCTGTTTACGAGTATTTTCATAAGATAGTATAAAACATAATGGTATGTGGTAAGGATTAACAGAATAAACTATTCATGCTTTTTAAAATTTTCATAATTGTCCTTTTAGAAAGTTGACTGGTGCTTTTGTGTTCTAGGTTTTCGGTAATTCTGCTTTTGTTTTATAGATATACAACCACATTACAGCTTTTAAAAATCTCTTGGACTAGGATGCTAAAAGGGAAGAGACTTTCAGAACATTGATTTCCATATTGGTTTTATAAAGTTTCCTTTGTATGTTTTAAATATAAATGTATCTAAGTGACTTAGGGGGAAGAATAAATTGCATAATATACAATGGCATGTAAAATTACAATGGCATGTTTTAGATAGTGGCTTTCAGCTTTGGAAGTACATGAAGTTTGTTAGACCTACAAGTAAGCTAACCAAATGTTCATTTAAAGTGCTTGTATCACACAGTTGTATTCTAAAATGTCTTTCAAAGGAGAAAAAATAATATAGCTTGCTACTCCAGTGTACATCCTTGATTTCTATCAAAGCATGATTAGAAAGCGGTGTTCTGTTACATGTGATGATAGATGGTATTTTTTCAGTTGCAACTGAGTTTTTGTGAGGTATTTGGTGAAAACCTATGTAGTGCTTTTATCAAACTTTGTGCCAATTCTGTCCAGTTAGTATCTTTGGAGGAAGTTATGGTTAAGGTTTGGAAGTAAAACTCTCATTTTATACATGGCTTTGTTTATCATTAAGGATTAGTGTCATTGATGTGATCAAGTGATTTTCCATTTAGCTATAGAAGGTCTCCTGCAGATCACTGTTTTCAGCTCTGTTAAACTATCTCAAATTGAGTTGGAAAGTCCAAGACCTTAGGTGAGAGTGGTAGATCAGGTTTGGAAAGAATCATGAAGTTGTAAGAGACTTTAGATAATTTTCATTTGAAAAGTTGCACAAGAAGAAAGTGGCTGTGTCAGTGGTTGCAGCTTAGAACAGGTGCAGTCTTCCTTAGTGACTGATGAAAGCTGTAAATCATGAAAAGCTGTACATACTGTGAATAAGCGTAATATAGTTCATATACTATGGTCCTTGATTGATATTTTGTTGTATAGTGACACTTCTGTGTAAATACATCTCCAAATAGATCCCAGTAAGTAAGTAAGAAAGGAAACTTGAGTGAAAATAAATTTTAGGACTGTAGTGTGACTGAAGTCTCTTCACCAAGGGGAGAAAGATGTGCTGAAGACTGTTTGCTACCTTGATTTTGTCAAAGTACAGAGGAAGAAAGGACATGCTTTTTACATCCAGTTATGGGAGATTTCTTTGACAAAATTCTTTTCTTTTTCCTTATCATTTGGTTGAGAACCAAAGGAGCTTCTGCAGAACTTTTAAAGGACAGTGCACAAGAACAAACACATGATTTCTTGCATGAATTGAATTTCATGGGACTTGCTATTAAACAGATGTGGTGTAAAAGTGAGCTGTGGCTGAGAAAGCCAGATTTAGAAACATCCAGTCAGTGTCTGGTATTATATTGACATTCTGATACCACAAAGATACTCAAAAACCGTGATACTTGTTGGAAAGATATTGAATTTAATTTCGGCGGCCATACTAGATGGCTTTTGATCCTCCAGCTTTGCTCAGTGGAATCACTCAGAAGGAAGAGCTGGCAACAGTCATGGATGCTGGAATAAAGGTGAAGTGAACTTGAAGAGTTGTTGGAAGAGCAGGTCAAGGAACTGTAAAGAATGTTGAAAATAATTTTCAGTACATTTTAAACAGTAGAAATTTCAAACTGTTGAATGTGTCAGTCCTAAACTTAGGTAATGTGAGTAGCCTACTGGCAACAAGACCAAGCAGAAATAGTGGTACAAAATGTAAAAGTAATTGTTTTAAGTAATACAAAGATGGAAACATAGTCAGTGACAAATGAAACTTAAAGAAAATGAGTCTTTTCAAACTGTTTTCTTTTTTCTGGTCTACAACGTTGGATAAAAATAAAGGCAAAAATCAGTATACTTTGAACACATAATGTATTTCCTTGGTAACAAACGGTATCTTGATTTATGAAATAATAATAGTTCAAAGTCAGTTTAGCACTCCTGAACAGAATGTTTCTGTGATCTTCAATTTCATCTAACAAAGAAGTAGGAAAATATACTTTGATAAAATCCAGCTGTTTCTTGGTTTTTTTTTAATTAATAGTCAGAAAATATGTTAAAAGCAGAGCACTGCAATGAGGAGAGATCATTGTGCACTATTACCTGTGTATGCAGTAATTGTTTGATAGTTACATGTAGATGTAAAGATGTCCCCATAAGTTTGCCTCTGGTTAAATGTAAATCCTTAAATCTAGGGTAAAGTATGTAGATTATGCATATTATTATTTTAGTGTACTTGCATTAGTGACTGCAGGCTGTACCAGGCTGTACAGTCCTGATGTGAAAAGGATGTGTGTACCATGGCTTGCTACAAAATGGATGGGAATTTTCTCTACCTTGTGAGCTATTAAAGGAGGTGGTTGAGAGAAGGATTCAGGTCTAATGGTCTGGGTATCAAAGGAGGGGCTGAGGACTGGTGTGGTCACACAGCTGGTAAATGCCAGTTAGATGATGTGCATCAGATAATCTGAAACTCCTCAAGAAGGCAATCAAGACACTATTCAATGATTTGAAACCAAAGCTAGAGAACTTTGTTAAAACTGTAATGCATACCCTAGAGAACTCTTTTCTAACATTGAGGTAATGAATCACTGAAACAAATCGCTATGTCTTTGGTGACTTGCCTGTCTCCGGACATTTTTAGGTTAACATAGAGATAAATAGGTGGGTAAATAAATAAATGAGTATATATACAGGCAGTGAAGTCCAGCATTTGCCTTGAACAGGATTTCCCATAACAGTGTCCTGTGTTTAGTAATATTGGGATATTCTTCTGCCTATAGGATCTACAGATCTCAGCAAATACATTTTGTCAGTGTTACAAGGGAAATAAAAGACACAGCATGCATTATGTAATTTTTTCTTTTCCTTTTTTAGATTTATTGTCTAGAATAGACTTGGATGAGCTAATGAAAAAAGATGAGCCACCACTTGAATTTCCTGATACTTTGGAAGGATTTGAGTACATTTTTAATGAAAGTAAGTCATATGTGCTTTGTAAAGACTATATTTAGAATAGTGTTGAGAGGTTATCAGAAGTTGAATTATACCTTATAAGTCCCTATTAAAATTTCATACTTTCTTGTTAGGAATAAAATTTTAAACTTTATTGCTGATAGACTTGTAAATCTAAGACCTGTTTTTTGTTTCATACAATTATCACAAAAATCCCTCATTTTGTACAACGTTGTGGAGTTGTACTGGGTGTACTTTATGACTTCCTGTTTTCTGTTACAGAGGTGTTGATACAAAAATTCTGAAAGTAATTTCTGTAGCATTTAAAAATCAGAATTAAAGTTTGGTCGCTCATTTAAGTAATGTTTTATTTCCTGATTCATTTTTGTGGCTACAGAAGTAGTTGTTTTTCAGATAATAGTTTGTCCCTACTTTTCCGTTAATCCCAGTAGGAAAACACTTTTGTATGTTGAAAGAAGAATAAGGAATGTGGTAGACTGTCTCTTTTGGTGTGGAACATAATTTTGCAGTGCAGCCAAGTGTGTGATGACTGCAAGCAAGTACTTCCTGCTAGCTCAGTCTTTGTGTTAAATGACTTAGTGTTTATAATTTCTAGCACGTGTATTTTAAAATCCAGGTGAGAAATGAGCCTCTGAACTAAAGTAATACCAGACTGCAGGAAGTTGTATCTTGGCTCTTTCAAGATTGCTTAAAACCTGTAGAACAAATGGGAATGTTTACAATTTTACTTCTTTGCAGCGCCTGCTCTGTGAACAGGAACTTTGGTTTCTAAATCTGCCTGTTTTATATCTTCCACTTTTAAAGAAAAAAAAAAAAAAGCTTTTCTTTAAATGATAGTCATTTATGCAACACTTAGCTTTTTAATACCCTGATGGCTTTCACAGGAAGGTACTTAGAGACTAAAAGTGTCATGAAAGTGATGCTCTTCCTTTGATGGAAGGAGTTCAGCTCTGTCACTTTTCAGCTCCTTATTTTTAGATCTGCACAGTGTCTACTGTCTTCCTTACTGACTTCAGAGTTAATGGCTCATATGTGGCTGATAAAAAGGGCTGAAATTTGAATTTTGGGGATGGAATTACGTTATTGAATATTCCATTACTAACCTCACAGCCTGAGTGATTTCCATAGAATGAAGGAAAACCTATTACGTATGCAAAGGGTCAGCAAAGCAAAAAAGTCACCATTTTTGCTTTTGTACATTTAATTCAAATGTTCAGTCATGTATTTTTATGTCCTAATCATGCTTCTTTTTATGGTGGAAAAGTACAGAAGTTTTTTGTCAGATTATTTAAATGTGAATAAGGCAGGGGTTCCAGAAAGTCAAAGGAAACATATAGTAGATATTTGTTACTTGTGGCAAGAGCCAGTTCATGTACCATTGAATGGCGTATTTGAAGAGTATATATCTGAGAAGAAGCAGCTGAAAGTAAAGTTATGATGAAAAATACAAGAAGGAGGATGTTTGAACCCAACACAGGAATAGGAAACTGTGGAGAAATACTTCCTTGGGATCTAGTACATGAGGTAAGGCAGGTCTGGAAAAAAGTCAGCAGATAAGCATACTTATTATAGACAGCAGATCTTAAATATTTTATTTAAAGCATCAGGAATCAAAGTGTAAAAGTTCTGTAAATACATGAACCAAGCAATTTCCTTCTATTCAAGAGGAAGCGTTACTGAGAAACCTTTGTTTTGTCATGCAGATATTTCAGCATTCAAAGTTTACTTGAACATATCCCTTTTTAATGTTTTGCTGATATACTGCAGTTTTGTAATGCTCTGAGATCATAACTTGTGTTTTGTTTGATGGGCTGAAACATTGTTGGTAAAATACTTGTTTTTGTAGTTGGCTTCCTACTGGTTGCCATTTTATTATTACTGTTGTTTTAATGCAGTCCATGTCTTCACCAGTGATTGAATATGCTGTTAACTTTGGTTATAAACAAGGCCAACTACAGGAAGTTACAATGGAATGTAAGAGTAGTGTGTGGTTTTGCTCTGCACAAGCATTCTGCTTTATTTTACTGCTGTAATCTCAGCATACCCTAAATCTAGGAGGTCTTACCTGATTTCACTGTGCCTTGGAGTTAATATATTTTCTCTGACTGTGGACATGATTATTTTCACATTAGCTTAGAAAATTGTTAGGCTTGAAGAGAAATGTTTCCCTTACTTCCAGCTTCCAGCCCGTTTTGTATTTACATTTCTTTACAATGCAGTTTGTTTTGAAGTAGAGGATTTGTAGCTACAATTCGATCACCTGCAGTTTAAATATTAACTGCTAATGTTTACATTTCACTGTTAATTCATAACAGTTGAGACATAAATATGTCTTGTGAAGCAGTTTGGCATTTGATATCTGTATGCAATTTCACTGTCATAATTTCTGTTTAACTTTATCTAGCAGTATGTACCATAAAATGGGAATGTGATTTTTTATGCTACAATAGTTATCTGCTAAAAAGCCTGTAATGAAAAAAGAGGAGGAATTTGTAATAGTTGATTTTTAGATGTAGACCACTTCTAAAATTTTCAGCAATTGAATGTGTCTTACTTCTAATGAAGAAATATATTAACTGTAATTATTCTGTTTCTTTTACAGAAGGACAATTAAGACACATTAAAACTGGGGAGCCGTTTGTTTTTAATTTTCGTGAAGATTTGCATAGATGGAACCAAAAGCGCTATGAAGCTCTTGGAGAGGTACGTAATTTTTCTGTGTGCATGCATGTATATATATCTATGGATACATATATATGTATATGTGGATGTATCTATAGGTGTGTATGTGGATGTATATATATGTGTGTGATCATGTGCTATGAACATAGAGCAACAAACAAACACATATTTGTTTCCCTGTAGAAGTGATACATTTACATAAATAAAGTTTCAGTGAGGCTTCAGTCATTTAACAGAAGATATTTCAGGATATACTGCATATTAATGCTCTAACAGTAATTTCTATCATTTGCTATATAGCTTAGGGTGTGATTTAGATTACTGTTTGACTTAAGTATATTTTCATAATGGAATATCATCTACCTATGTAAGTCAGAATATTATACAGTGCAGTATTTTCTTTAACCTTAGGCACCTCATGGATTACAAAGCTGTGACATTTTATTTTCTAACTGAAGATAAATGCGTTGGTTGATTTTATCATGTTACCAGGAAATACCAGGAACCACTAAATAAAATATAAATATAAAGTTGAATTGATTAAATATCTGATGGCATTTTATATATTTGGATGCTACTGGTACTTCCTAGACAGTTCAGCCCCCCATAGGTACCTGCTCACACCTCACTGTGGGATAGGGAGAGAATCAGAAGGGTAAAAGTGAAAAATTCTCAGTGTGAGTTACAGTTTAGTAGGTAAAGTAAAAGCTGTGAACACAATAAGAAATCAATTCACTTCTTTATCTGAGCAGGCAGATGTATAGCCATCTGCAGGAAAGCAGGGCTTGTTCTTGCATAATGGTGCCTTAGGAAGACAAGTGCCTTATCCATACAATCCTGGAATGGGTTTGAGTTGGAAGGGACCTTAAATGTCATCTAGTTCCAACCCCTGCTATAAGCAGGGACAACCTCTACTACATGAGGTTACTTGGAGCTCTGACCTTGAAGGCTGACAGGGATGGGGCATCTCCAGCTTCTCTGGGCAAAGTCTTCCAGTGCCTCCCCATCCTCACAGTCAAGCATTTTTTTCCTAACATCTGATCTAAACCTACTCCCTTTTGCTGGTTTTGAAGTCATTGCCCTTTGTCTTATCACTCCATGTTCCTGTCAATAGTCCCTCTCCAGCTCTCTTGGAGCCCCTTTACTGGAAGGTGCTGTAATGTCTCCCTGGAGCCTTTTCTTCTAACCAAACTCACTCAGCCTATGTTCATAGGCAAGGTGCTCCAGCCCTCTGGGGGTGCTTTCTGCTTGTTTGCTCAGCCACTGTTTCATTTCATCCCAGCTGTTCATCCTGCTAGAGCTTTGTTACCAGGGATTGATGAAGTTTGCTCTTTACCTTCTCGTTCCTGCAAGAACTGTGGCCAGGAGTAGACAGTGGGTGGGGTGCAGGTGCTTCTCACATCTTTTCACTTGGTATACTTTTCCAAAAAAAAGAGACAGTGCTATGTATAGACATGGAATGTCGCTCTGTCTACATAGTCCAAGTTACTTGATACACATTTCTTCTGAGAGGAGGTACTGTTGCATGGCCTGTGTATATGGACGTTTGTATGTGTCTACATTGTTCAAATATTCCCATTTTCCAAATAAGTGAGTTGGACAAGCAGGACACCAAAGATCAGTATGGGGTTCCTATGCCACCACACTTTCCTGTGCATATTTGGAAATACACAGCAAATTTCACATTCTGTGCATCTGAAAAGTATGTGAAAATAGCTTCAACCCACAGTAGTATGAACAACTTCTTGTGATTTTTTGGTGTACTTGTTCCGGGAGTGGGGATCTTAGATATAAGATCTGTGTTGTGTATTTTGCCTTAATTAAAGTCGTTCTCCATGTTCAAGTTTGAATGCTTTTCGAAAATACACTTCATTTTATATTCGTAGGTAAAAGGCAAGGAAGGCTTAAGGTCAGGTTATCTGACAGAGAATTGTTCTAAGTTTTCTGTTTTATGTTTTTAGAGAAAAAAGCTCATCTGTGTTTCAGTCTATTTCTACTAGGTGTTTGGTACCACATAGTTTTTCCAACAAGCTATAAATTTATAAATGTTTCATTGCCTGGTTTTGATGTAGTTATTTGGGAACACAGGAGATGCTGATCCTTGGCATTTATTCACATAACTAAAATCTTGTTTTGCGCCCTAAATTAGTGAGTTGCTGATGTAAACGTTGAATAGTACTAGAGTGGTGTATCACCCTCTGATTAGCTGTTTTGTAGTCTAAGGTGAAGATGTGTTTAGTAAACTGTGATAGCTTAAGGAGCAGTCGCTCAAATGAATTGTAAAGTGGTGTAGTAAAATCCAGCCTTAGGTCTTTGCTTTGAAACATCCTTTGGTTGTAGGAGTTCTTTAATGTGTATTTAGGGTTCAGTTATGTAGCTGGTCATCCAGTGATATAATGAAGTAGCTATATGTGTATCACTGATCAAAATTGTTTTATGTATTCACTATTTTCATTGTTAGCTCAATCATTGCATGCTGGTTTTCTATTTTAAAGGATATATACATTCTGCACAAGACAACTTTTTTTACTGTGCATATATATATATATACACATACACATGTATATGTATATGTCTGTATGCATGTATGTTGTGGGCTGTTTTTAATGTGTTTAACTGATTTTAAGAAGTGAGTGTACTCCCTGGCCTTATGGTATCAGCATAATTCTCTCTTTCCTGAGCATTAATAAATTTCAGTTTGGTTATCCATGGGGTTTTTTTGCTGCCGT
The DNA here is from genome assembly GCA_910950805.1 of Acrocephalus scirpaceus scirpaceus. Classification (NCBI taxonomy): domain Eukaryota; kingdom Metazoa; phylum Chordata; class Aves; order Passeriformes; family Sylviidae; genus Acrocephalus; species Acrocephalus scirpaceus. The sequence goes on from OU383776.1 coordinate 57,504,930, forward strand.
TTTTTTGATTGTGTGGAAATTGATTCTTCAAATATCAAAATGGTTTGCCTACATCACCTCTCCTTACATCTCCTTATTCTTCATTCACTGATCAGTTACTTCAGGCACACATTTTTTTCTGCAGCCTTTTGATATGTGTTGTTAATAGATAATTAGTGAACTGTTCATAATTTCGTGATTCTGGTTCAGTCATTGCTATTGTGGCATTGAATTTTGTAGAGAGCCTCTCAATTTGCTTTTTAAAAATTAAAATGGCAACAGAAGTGCATGGAACATAGTGTTGCAGCTGCTTCAAACTGACGATTAATCCATGTGACAAGTTTGAAGTAGGATTGAGAAAAATTTTGTGACAACAGTTGAGTTGTTGCAGACATACCATTCCGGTTAAAGCTCTCATTTTAAATTTTTTTTTCTAGCTTGAGTTACAAAGTTTGGATTCAAGATTAAACTCCAGACTCATGTGATATGTGTCTCCTTGCATTTTAAGTAGATGTGTGTACTTATTATTTGTACTGCACTTGCAGCTGATGACTACTGAAATTGTCAACAGTCAGCTTTAGCCCCTGCCTTATCATTATATTGAAATCAGCTGGAATTACAGAGAAAGTACTACTAATATCTGTTGCTGGGACTTTACCTTTGATTTTGCTAGTCACATAGGTTGTGTTGATAATAAGATTTTGCATGAAAAAGTGTATGTTGACTTTCTCCTTCCATACTTATGTAGTATCCAGAGTATCCCTAGCATCAGAAGGCAGATATTGTCTGTTGCTTTGCATGTATCTTAAAGCCTAAAGGCAGTTATAATTTATTGATTACTTGGAGGCCATTGAACACTGGCATTAATATTTTTGGGAGTGCCATCATTGATGAAGAGACTTTTGCCTCTACTGACAGTTTGCTTGTCTACCAATGTCTTGCAAAATTCAAAGATTTGTAAATATGTAGATTATAATGTGGACCATGACATAAATGTCTCTGCTGTGATCCTATTCAGGTTAATGCCGTGTCTTGTAATTGCAGCCTGACCTGCAGAAGTCTGTAGGCAGGTAGCAAAAAAATTGAGATGGCTTTTTTGCAGTCACTATAGTATTTGGTGTATTTACATACAACAGATTTTGTATTTTGTAGCAAAGAAATAGAACACTTAAATCAGAAATTCCTGGTTTCATGTTTGTTAAGATACAGTTAATTTTATGCCATCAGAAGTCTTAGTCCACTAAATAAACCATTTTAAAGTATGTTCACAGTGTTAGGTCCAGCTCATCATAAAGTATATTGCCATCAAGGTTAATATTTGAATAATGTGAGTGGGGTAAGTATGTAGAATTATGACCTTGACAACACATAATTAGGATGGCTAAGTAGTAAAATTGGATTTTTTTTTCCAGATCTCCTTTAAGTTAAAGAACAGCTTGGTCTCAACATGATTTAAAAAATAAACGTTCACCTGCTACTAATTTCCTCCTTGGTTGTAAAGATCATTATTTGTTTTGATGACTGAGAGGCTATTTACATAGCACAAATGAAAGCATAGAGCAGCAGAAGAGGACATGTAAGTTAATGAAGAAGGAAGCATGAAGTAGTCTGCATTTGAAAGGGTAGCTTCTTGCATGAATAACCCAAAATCTGATGATAGGCTGCACGTGCACCTGATAGTACTTAAGGTCCAATCTTGCAGCCAAAGCTCATGTGAATAAACTCAATAGGTCTGATCTTATTCATAAGGGCTGCAGGATCAAGTTTCAAATAAAATGTGGAGATGATTAGTAGAAATCCTTACACTCTTAGTTTCAGTTTCTCTGCAGTTTATCATTGAACATTCCAGATTTTCTCTTGCTAGCAATGCTTTAATATAATATAAATTACACGCTGCACACCATGGATCAAGCAAAATTGTTTGTGCACCTTGACGTCTTATAATGTATTTGCTGTTGGTTATTTAGTGATTGGAAAAATTCTTCTTACTGAGTCAACTAAATAAATTTATAGTGATGTAGTGTATCATTGCATTCAATGAACATTTGTCTTTATGGAGTACCTGCTTGGCTTGGGCTATTGAAGAGGTTTTTCTGTTCAGGAATGAGGTGCCAAATAGCAAGTAACAGTGTTACAGGTGGAGCATGTATGAATTGAATTTTTTCAGTGTCTTGTATTACAGTCAAATAAGGGTGAACTTTCATGGAGGTAGCAAAAGGGCTCACTAAAATTCTAGCTCCTGTTTCAGAGGAAGAGTGAAAGCATTTAATTCAAATATCTCCTCTGTCCTTATTTTTGAAATTGGTTGATCTCTGTTCTGTGTGAGCCCCTTTGATAGTGCTATGTCTCTGCAAGTTATGCCCCATTTTGGTGGTTTAGGAGTGGTACTCTCCAGGTCAGTGCTCCCACTGAGGCACTCCAAACTGTGTGCTGCTTCCTTCCTTCTCCTTCCCTCTCTTCCTTCCCCTGTGATAGGATGGAGAGGAGAATTGGGGGCAAAAAAAGGAAAGATCATGGATTGAGATAAGAACAATTTAGTGGAAACAGCAGTGAGATAAGAAAACTAACAGAAACCGTGAGAATATTAATAGCAAGAGTGTACAAGAGCAAGAGAGTGATTTCCGTTCAAAAGACTCACCATTGAGGTCTGACCCATGCAGCCAGGCTCCCTCGCTCCAGAAGTGAGTTATTTTCCCCCTCTTTGTGGAAAATAACAGTGACCTACAGAATAACTGTTAGGCCCTAGCAATGCCTCTGCTCTGGCTGCTATGGAAATGAACCCTGTCCTGGCTGGAATCAGGACACTCATCTAATGAACATTGGAGAAGACTTTTTGCTTTAGCAAAATTTTACAGTGGAGTCAATGCCACAAAAAAAATTTAAAATTACACCTCCTTTTGAGGTACACATCTGCATCACCCATGAAATGCACTCGGGTCCTTAAACAAAAACAACCCCACTGATGGGTTTGCTTTGTTGGAGGTGGGACTAATTCAAACTGTTGCTCCTAACAGATTCCTCATATGCGCAGTGGTAACTCCAGCCCTTCTATTGTGCGTTGGGGTTTTAATTGGGCAGGGCCAGCTAGACTGAGGTCTGTAGTGTTAACTAACCAGGTAGTCTTTAAATAAGTGTAGATCCCAGTGTTTGAAGCTCCCACCACCCATTGCTTTCAATGTGGTTTTAACAGTCTGTTGTTTCATTCAACTTTGCCAGAGGCTGGTGCATAACGGAATATGATACCCACTTAGTACCATGCTCTCTGGCCTTGGTGTCTATGAGACTGAGAAATCAGTCCCATTGTACTGATGCCTTATCCTGCTCTTAAAAAATTGAGAGCCAGACAGGGTTAAGGATAAGGGGTTTTACTTCGGTATTTTAATAAGAATCCTTATGGTGCACCACTTTGCCCAGGTGGGATGTGCTGCAATGCACCCACACAATTGATCGCTTACACAATTTATAGACCTTACAAATTAGCATATCTAACAAAGATGCCCCAATGGCAGGCCTGGGTGAATGGCGTGATATTCCCCCATCTGAGGAATTCTCCCCTGGATGGGCCAAATCTCTGGTTTACAGGATATGTTCTAGAGAAGACCTTGGTTTCTCAAGATAGCATAGGGTTTTCCAGCTTCCTACTGTGAGGCCTCTCACAGTAGGAAGACCAAAAGGTGTTTGGTCTCCTGGCCTAACAAAATATTAGGGCTATGTTAAGTTATCAGACTTAAGGAATTACAAGTATGCATGCTAAGAATACTGAGGATACATAAAAGTTACATAAAAGTTACATAAAAGTTATATAAAAGTTTATATAACTTTTATAACCTTATATTTCTCTTTATAACCTATAAAGAGAAGGCAAAAAATCATCTTGGCATCAGTACAGCTCTGTTTTTTATGGGGTGCCATGTTGTCACAGGAGTTGCTTTTCGATGTCCAAGATGGTGTTCCAGGCAGTGGTGTGAGGCACAGAGTACATCTTCAGCCATCCAGTGCTTCTTTACACCATTGTCGGCACACAGAGCCTTGATGGGTTTGCGTGAGTGCAATGTAATTAACCTGCCAAATCACACATATTTTGACCATCATCCACCACACTGTAGGGGCTGTACCTGCTTGGCCTGCTTGATCACTGTGCATGTTTCAGTTATGGATCACCTGGGAAATAGTGTCCATCATTAAATCCACCCCATAGTTAAGCCACGAGCCCATCTGTATTGTTATATCTCTTCTGTGATGGCCTGAGGCATCATGGGCCCACTGACCAGAAATAATTCACCCTTAACCTGCCAGTCCAGATCCACCTGAAACAGTTTAATCTCAGCAACCCAACCTGCCTGTCCATTTTTAAAATGCTCTTCAGTAGCCCAGCTCTTAAGTACATGTGCATCTACTCAGTCTTTTACAGCCAGCTTCTCTACCTGGCCAGTGATGCCTCATGCATAGTTCATCAGTGCAGATGCGTTTACCTCTGTCCTACTAGTTGGTCTTTTTCCATTGGTCCAGCCACCCCTGCTGTGCATTTACTGTCATACACAATTCAGTGTAGAGGTAGAGCACTGGCCATTTCTCTCATACAGTGATATCTAAAGCCAGCTGGATGACTTTCAGCTCTGCAACCTGACTTGATGCACCTTGTTCCCTCCACAGTCCCTTCTGTGACTCGCCATGTAGAACTCCGTACAGCTGCTTTCTGTTTTCAGTGTATCCCAACCATACAGGAGGAACTGTCAGTGAAGAGATCATATTGCTTTTCATTTTCTGGTAGCTGATTATATGATGGAGCCTCATCAGCATGTGTAACTTCTCTTCTGATGATGATAATCTACATTTTTTGCCTTTGGGATGATTCATGATGAATTCCAAGATCCCTGGGCAGCTGGCATTTGCTGGTTAAGCTTCCTGGGTGGTCAGAGTGCTGCAGTTACTCCACATAGTGGCAGGATGTGTGACTGGGGCTTTCCTTCTGAACATCTCACCCAGCACTGGCAGTCAGGGTGCCAGGAGAAGCTGTGCTTTGGTGCCCATCACCTTGGAAGCAGCTCAAACCCCTTAATAAACTGTCAGGATCTTTTTCAGTTGTGATGTAGTAGGCCTCAGATCATTTGTGTCCTCAACTCTAGAACCCTAGGGTTCACCCTCTAGTCTCCTCAGGTGCTTTTCCAGAGACTCCAGGAAGGACCATTCTCTCTGGCTGCAGTGTGGACCAGAAAAATGTAGTACATTTTTCATATGCTCTCTTCTGACTGGCTCCAGGGCTACGGCATGAACCATCTCCTGTTTGATTTATTCAAAAGCTTATCATTCAGGACATGTCTTAAAATCATCCTTCTTCCAGGTCACATGATAGAAAGGACTCACAATCTGGAATATACATCCTCCAAAAACCCACAGCATATAAGAAAGCCTGCGTTTCCTTTTTCCTGGTTGGCAGGGGCATAGCTGCTACTTGGTTGGCCATGTCCATTGGAATCCAGTGATGTCCATCTTGCCATTTTACTCCCAAAAACAGGTATTTCCTGGGCAGGCCAGTTGATCTTACTTTGCTTCACAGCAAAAACAGCCTTCAGGAAGATTTGAATTATGTTCTCCCCTTTCTCACAAACTTTCTTTGCTGTGTTCCCCCATGTGATGATGTCATCAATGTCTGTATCAGTCCAAGGCAAATAGTGGGCCTGGGTTTCCAACCCTTGCACAGCCAGTTCCAGGTTCCAGGTGTACTCAGTGCCCTTTTAGGTGACAGCAAACTGTGGCGTGCACTCATGGCTAAAGGCATGGGCAAGAGCACATTTACACTGTCAGTGGTGGCACCACTTTTTTGTCTTGGACTCCAGTTTGTACTGAAGTTCCAGCAAGTCCGGTTCAGCAGCGCTCAGTGGTGGTGTGACTTCCTTCAGACCATGACAGTCCACTGACAGTCTCCACTGGACTTACACACTGGCCATATGGTACTATTAAACAGTGAGTGAGTCTTGCTGACCATTCCCTGGCTCTCCAGGACCCATCTTGTGGCTGGGGTTCAGAGTCCTGGCTGGCGTGGTATTGTTGATAGTGCACTGCTGTGGTAGTGGCTGGTACCTGTTGTTCCTCGACCCTCAGCAGAAGGGTCCTCTGAGAGACCAGGCAAGGTATTCAGCTGTTAAACTTCCTCTGTCTCCACAGCAGCTCTCCCAAAAGCCTGCCAATGGCCTTTTGGGGTCTTTGAAATACCCTCTGTTACAACCCACTTCTGAAGATGAGGGTAATCCAGGTTCTTGCTAATAGACCCCATGGATTTGAATGAAATGACACTAAGTTATTGGTGTTTGTAAGTATATAGAGGTAGGTTTTACTTTGGAACAGTTTTTTTGTAATGGAAAACATTTTTGAAATATGTAGCTCATTTAGTCATCATTATTGTCTTGTTTTAAGATAATTTACGAGGGACTCTCTAAAATAAGTTGCCTGCCCTTAATTTAAACAATAAGGAGAAATTAATTTGAGTAGATATAAGTGAAAAAATGTAACACTTTACTGAAGAAATAGTGTCCACACAGGCAAAAACAACAGGCAAAAAACCCCTAGTTTTTTTGTTTTGTTTTAATATAGAGTAACAGCAGTAGTATTAATAACAAAAGAGTGCAAAAGAGAAAGAGTGATTTACATGTAAAATGCTCACTGTGGAGCCCGACCTGACCCCATGGCAGCCATGGTACCCTAACTAGAAGAGACCCCCTTCTCCATGGAGGAGGGTCCTCTCCTGCTGGCCTAACAATAGTGTGAGGTGATACAGAATAACCTCTGGGTCCCAGCCGTACCCCTGCCTACCCCTGCCGGGCTACTGCAAAATAAGCCCTGTCCTGTCCAGACCAGGACACCCATGTACTAATGAATATTGCAAAGGTTTTTTACTTTACTAAAATTATCCATTGGAGTCAATGTCACAAAAAAAATTAGAGTTGCAGTGTTTGGACAAAAAATATAAAGGTAACCAGGAGAGAGAGATTAGCCAGGATTTTTAAAATATTTGAATGTGTGATCTCATTTCTTACAACCCAGAGAGGACTCTATATGGAACAGAGAATCTTGAGTGTACCAGTTGGAGGAAGAGCTTAAATGCGCCATATCGTTTTATGGACAGCAAGGGCAATTATAAATTATAAATTTAGGAATCCATGCCGTTTTTGTTAAAGGAGGTTTTTTGTACTGGTTTGTACTGGTTTCAATTTTTGCTAGGTAAGTGTAAAATAGAAAAATGGCAAAGACAACTTTAAAAAAATAAGGTAAAGCAACTAAAACTGGGGCATGATACTGAATTTCTGTCTAGTAGTACTTCCTAAGCTCTAAGTAATAAATTTCTAGAATGTTTTAGTCCTTTTACTTTTCCTATTTTTGAATCAATGTTTTTTTTAATAGAGAAAGCTAGTGGAGGCAGCTGAAAAAAATTTAAGTTATATATGTGTACAGTTTTTGTAATTTTATGAAGATTTTAGCTTTTAACAGTGTGTTAATTTTCAGTGTTTCTTTTTTCTTAGTGAAGTAAATGGACAGCTAGGGTTCAGGCCTACTTATCAGTACCTACAGAAATTTAAATATGAATCTTCACTACATGCAGTATATTAATTTGCATATGCTAAATCAGCTTTCAAAATCTGGTTTATGAAGACTTTTTAGTGGAATGATTATGTCAGATATGCTTCAGTGAACTCTTCTAGTTTGCAGGCAGCAATTGGCAGTAGGTTGGTTCATCAGAGTAACATGACAGTTCTCGAAAGGTTCAGAGATAGTTTTATAATTATTGTTAGCATGAGTCTTGAAAGAAATGATGAGCATCTCATAAACCCAGATGGGAGTTTGTTACATTGTTGATAAATGTGTTTTACATTTTTAAATTGATAAACAATGAAAAGCAGAAAAGATACAATAAGGCAGATGGTTGTTTATAAAGCACTTGTATGTTGCTACAATTCAAAGAATGGTACTAATTGTTAAAAAGAAGACAAAAATTAGAATGGGGGAGTGTTTCAATGAATTCATTGTGAGCTTTTTAAAAATAAAACCTTCAGCAGCTTTAGTTCAATTAGAACCATTCTTGCCATTCTGAGTTTACATGCAAAAGTTTGGACTCTCAATTCTTAATAAACTTTTGTACCAGCCATTTTCATGTAGCTGAAATTAAAACTACAGCTAATCTACCTGTATTTCTTTCTTTTTCCTGTTTTGTGGTTTGGAAAAACACCCAAATTTATTGCACAGCAGAATGAAGTTGAATTATCATTGAACTTAATAGTTGTTTCTATTTAAAAAGAATGAGCACAGTAGCAAACTCCAAAATCAGCAGAGATTTTGCAGCAGGGAAGTAAAATGGTAGCTAGTTGATTTGTTTTCTGTTCAAGGAGTGGTGAAAAAAATGGATTTTTGACAACTCTGTGACCGGAATAAAGATATATTTAAGTAATGCCTAGGCAGAACACTACTCAGTATGTGTGATGAAATGAGTTGGTGCACCTTTATCTTGTGAATGTTTAGGTCGTGTTTCCATTAGTGATGTTAAAAGTTTCCATGAAAGACAAAGTATTTTCCTACTTTTTCAGCATGAGTTTTTTGAAAAACAGATATGTAGATTTACTGCTTTCATCAAGTGGCTCTTCTTAAATAAGGTTTATTTTCAGTTGCAGAACTCTAGAAGAGCTTGTTTTCTTTCACAGGATTTTCAGCTTTTGCGTGATAAAGACTTCTATGTTTTCTGTATTTTCAATAAGATACCTATAAATTTCATTTTTCCAGGAATATTTTTATTAACATTTAGCAGAGCAGTGATATTGTCAGTAAACCTATATCAGTTGTGTCAGTCCTTAATAGAAATAATTCGTTAAGTTGCAAAGTTGTATCAGGCTGATCAGCTAAAAATATGCAGATTGCCTTTAAGCAGGAACATCCTAACCATTATTACAGCTACAGGTCTATCTGTGTACTCCCATGGTGGAGCTTCCAGGTATAAAGGAGACTCTAGATGAAACTTACTCCTGTGAAGTGCAAGAGCTAACCATGGTAGATGGAGCTAGGCTTATACTCTGACTGTGAATGTGAAGCTGACTTCTAGGGCAGGAAATATGCTGGGTTTGAAATTTTGTAAGGTGATGATATATAATGATTCACTTCAGTTTTGTGAAATTTGTTTGAAAACTTCAGAAGAAGCACCACAAATCCTCTGTAGCTGTTACCTAATTCTCTGGGAAGGGTACTGATTGTCAAGACTGTTACAATCAGAATGTGACATAGACTAACAGAAGAAAGAACAATTGTTTTAATCTCTTGCTCCATAGTTAAATCCAAAAGAATTATTTGATTTAGGCAATGTTGGCCTACTTTTATGCCAGTTCATGATAATATTTAAACTATGTGAAAAGTTTCAAAGCTCTTCATGTGCAACTGTCTTCTTTCCATTTTTGGTACCAAATATCTCTGCTTTCCACATGCTGTCAGGTTTTGACCTTAGCCTTAATTATGGGAAAAGTAGTTTCAAGTGCCTAGTAATTTCACTCCTTCTGAGTGAAGTAAATATTTCAGAAGGCCTTACAACTGATGTCTCAACACCTAGCTCTCAAACTCTACAGAGAGTTTGTAGGCTTGGTCAGGACTAGCATTCTTATGCAGCTTTCAGTATGTGTTCTTTACAATATTTTCTAACCTGAGGGTAAGCACACGAGAGAAAGCAACTAGGAAAGCAAAACCACAACTGCTTAGCAATCCGTGTCTTTACTAGGAAAACTTGTAAAGGTCTGCACACGTCAGGTTCAAAAATACAGGTCTTCAAGAAATCAGAATAAGCTCATCCTTCAGTGAGAGCTTGTTTCATTTAAAGTGTATGCACTTTAAATATCAAAGCCGTGCTTCTTTTAGGTGCTCCTGTTGGTATGGATCCTGCCACCTATTCCCAGATTCCTCTGTTATTCAAGTTCAGTGGGACAAACCTCGTTGTGTGTACAGAGTAGGGAACAAGCGGTTGGGAAGCAGTGCTGTGTAAATGGACTTCTGGTTTTTTGTTAGTGCTATGCTGCATATCAGTGAACAATGTGCCCTGTCAGCTGGGGGCATCAGGCACAGCAGTACCAGCCAGTCAGGGGAGGGGATTGTCCTGCCTTGCTCTGCACTGGGGTGGTCTCACCTTGAGTATTATGTGCAGTTTTGGGCACCATAATATGAAAAAGACGTTAAGCTATTAGCAGTCCAAAGGAAGGCCTTGAGGATGGTGAAGGGCCTAGAGGGGAAGCCTTAGGAGAAGTGGCTAAGATAACTTGGTTTGTTTGGCCTGGAGGAGACTGAGGGAAGACCTCGTCATGTCCTCAACATCCTCACTGGGGGAAGCAGAGGGGCAAGAACTGACCTCTTTGTTTGATCGGAAAAACTTTTTCTGATACAGAGACGGGGCTGCTGAGAGGCATTTTAAAGACTTTTGTTCTATTTTCAGTCTCATGAGAAGGGTGAGATGGTACAGATGTTACAATTCACGCCATCACAATCAGAAGCCAAACTATTTCCTAATTACAATACATTATAAGCGTTTCTTGGCCTATCAGCTTTTGCCATACAATGCTGCTAATGCTTCTAAGCCAATCACCTATTAAAATACCCCACATGGGTCTTGCTACATCTTTCTATTCTGCAAACTATCTAGTCTATTTACAAGATCATAATTTGAAATTATTCTTTAATAATTTGAAATTAACTAGTTCAGTTACTCTCTCAACAATGTCTGTCCTATTCCATGGCCTTTCTAAGTCGGCATACTTTATCTCAAAGTTTGCAGACAGATGCACAAGACTATGTAAGCCTTCTGTCAGGCTTTGAAAATTCTCTAGAAATCCATTTCCCACATGTTGTTGTCTACCAGTGACAGGACACAAGGAAACAACATAAAGCTGAGTTGAGGAAGCTTCAGGTTAAAGGTGAGGAAAAATTTCTTCACCCAGAGGTGGTTGGAAAGGAACAGGCTCCCAGGGTCACAGCATCAAGGTTATCTGAATTGAAGCGTTTGGAGAACACTCTTGGGGACATGGTGTGAATCTTTGGGCTGTCCAGTGGAGGAGCAGAAACTGGACTCGATGATCCTCATGGATCTCTTCCAACTCTGCTTATTCTGTGATTCTATGAAGGTTTCAGTTTCAAAGTGAATATTGCCTTCCACCAACTGATTTTTCCAGACATGTGTCATGATGCACTTGAAAAGTATTACTTGATAGTATGTATACTGCTACTCAATTCTATCATGTTTAGCAAAAGTGCACCTTAAGAGGGTTGTGTGCCTTGAAATCAGTTTATAGCAGTCGAAAAGGAAACAGCTTGTTTGATAACATGAACTTATATTCGCAGTTACCAGCCAGAAACAGAGCTCTTTTTTGTCCTGAATTTTGTTCTACTGTTAAGTTTACAGTTTCGCACCTCTTCTTTCTGAAGTATTTTGGGAATATCAGGGACCATTGGATGCTATTTAGCTAGGACTACATAAGGACTAAACATGAAGTAAAAGCTCTGACAAATTCTGGCAGATATCAGCATAGTTCAGTGCTCTTGGTCTCAGTGGTCTAGTATTTTCTGCAAAAAGTACTTCCAGGTGTATATGGTTGTAGGTAAATAAAATTCAAATAATTTTCACGACAGGTAAGTTGAATTCAGCTTCTGGAAGATATCAAGGTGCATACTGAGTTGCAAGTACATGGCTTCAGGCTTTATCAGTTCTCCATCAGTAAGCTAAAACTGTAAATTAATAAAGTACATAATTAATATTTCTTTTTGGAACAAATCTTCCTTTATACGCATACTGTATGACTGGGTCATTTTAAAGAAAATCTGTAAGATGATATTCACTTATCTTTCTGTAAGACAAATCTGATATCAGATCACAGTTGGCCTAAGAATTAAAATATATTTTTCTTTCCTTTGACTGTCTTTTAGAAAGTTATACTCTTTGGTGAAATGTTCAGTATATTCTTCTAGTTTCAGTTTCTTGGGCTTACTTTTCCACCTTCACAGGAAACTAATTGAAGAAATTGTCAGATAGACTAGAAAGTAGAATTTATTTGGCTGCAATATTAAACGAACTATTAGCAATTTTTAACATAAAAATAGCCTGTAACCCTAGAAATAATATATGCAAAATTAACACAAATTAAGTAAATCATAAGCTATCTAGGAATGGAAAATGAAGGTTGATGCACATTTTTAGTGCCATTTAATATTTTGTTGGACAGGCTACATTCAGTAACAGAGAAGATTCTAACTTAGATCATAGGAACCTATTTTTGGGATGATTTGCAATATTCAGGAGTGCTCTTGATCCTGCATTACAAGTCATAATTTCATGGATACTGTATTGGGAAAATAAGGCATATTAGCCAGCAGCAGAAATACAGAAGCAGCCATAACACTCACTTCTCCACCCAGCAAAAACGTGATTGTTTGTCTGACTATTAAAAGGAGCATTCAGTCGAGCAAGGGGTGATCTCCAGGCCATTTGCAGATGTTTTAGAGAGGCCGTAGGTAGTGTCCCGAACAGGAATGGACAAACGGGCTTGGCATGTCAGTAAGGGTGTGGAACAGCAGTTTTCAGGCAGTTCCCACAGGGAGGAGTTGCAGGAAGGGCGCAGCCACGCTTTGTGTGGTGGGTTGTGTCTTTTAGCTGGTTGTGGCTTTTTTTTTTTTTTTTTCCCCTAAGCAATGGTTTACAAATGGTCAAAAGCCATTGCTGCTGCTGCCAGCAAAAGTGTACTAAGCCGAACAGAACCCCCCCAAGAAGGACACAGCTGAGCAGACCCCTGGCTGCAGGGAGTGTCTGAGCCTGGGGGCAGTACCAGAGGACAGTGCAAAAGGCACCTGCATGTGGTGTGAGCAGGTGAATGATCTGCTCTGTCTGGTGGCAGGGCTTAAGCAAGAAGTGGAAAGGCTAAGGAGTATTAGGGAGAGCAAAAGAGAAATTGACTGGTGGAGTTACAGCCTCACAACCCTGAGAGAAGCTCGGCAGGAGTCAGAGGAGCCCTGTCCCTCTTACCATCAGGCAGAAGGAGACCTAGCAGATGGGGGGAATGGAAATGGGTACCTACTCGGAGACGTAGCAGAATTCCATGCTGACCCCCATCACCTTCCCAGGTGCCCTTACAGAACAGTTATGAGGCCCTGGGTCCAGAGGCTCAGGCAGGTGACAGTAAAAAAAAAATCTGTCTGGAGAGTCTCCCAGGTGTGCTTCATCTGTCAGATGGATCACAGCCTCAGGAAATAAAGAATAAAAGAAGGGTGGTTGTAGTAGGTCACTCCCTTCTGAGGGGAATCGAGGGCCCTGTACGTCAACCAGACCCATCCATCCCACAGGGACATCTGCGGCCTTCCTGGGGCCCAGGTATGAGATATCAGCAGGAGACTCCCTGAACTGATTCAGTCCTCTGATTATTACCCACTGCTGCTTGTCCAGGTTGGCAGCAATGAGGTTGGCAAGAAGGGTACCGGGGTCATTTAAAAGAACATCAGGGCTCTGAACTGATGGGGCAGGAGCATAGGTGTGGCTCTGCTCAGTTCCTTCAGGAGCAGGGATGAATGACAAAATGAATAGGAAAATCCATATCATTATCAATGAATGGGTTATTGGCTGGTGCCATCAGAGGAATTATGGTTTTTCTACCATGGGCAATTTTTACAGCACTGGCAGCAATTTTTACTGCTTGAGTCAGATGGGCCCCATCTGTCTAACAAAGGCAAAAGGATTCTAGCCCATGCGCTGGCAGAGCTGACTGAGACGGCTTTAAACTAGGTTTGAAGGGGGAAGGGGATGAAACCAGGCACTCCAGAGGTGAGCCCTAGGGTGGTAAGGCAGAGTCAGGGGTGAAATCAGCAGCCCAGCTGAAGTGCACATGCACTGATGCACATGGTGTGGGTAACAAACGAGGAGCTGGAAACCATGGAAAGTGGTCGTCATCGCAGAAACTGCAATGGACGTTGGCAGGGCTGGAGCACTCACAAGAGACAGGGAGAGAAGAGGTGGAGGGGTGGCTCTGGACACCCTGGAACTCAAGATTAGTAAGATCAGGTGCCATAGGTAAGAATCAGAGGAAGGCCAACAAGACTGACATCCTGATGGGAGTCTCTGATAGAATACCCAACGAGGATGAGATTATCATATAAGCAGCTGGAGGATGTTCCAAGATTGCCAGCCCTTGTTCTTGTAGGAGTTTTAACCTGTCAGATATCTACTGGGAACTCAACACAGTCGAAAAGAGGCAGTCTAGGAGGTTCTTGGAGTGTACAGAGGAGAGCTTCTTGTCACAGCTGGTGAGCAAGGCTGCCAGGGATGGGGCTCTACTAAACTGCTAATGGCAGAGAGGAGCTGGTGGGAGATGTGGTGGTTAGAATGCCCATCTTGAGCACAACCACCACAAAATGATAAAATTTTCAATTCTTAGTGAAGTAAGGAGGCGCCTCAACAAAATTTCTCTCCTATATTTCCAGAGGACGGACTTTATCCTATTCATGGGACTGATTCAGAAAGTTCTCTGGGAAGCAGCCTTAAAAACAGTGAGGTGGAGATTCTTTAAGGAATAAATCTTGATGGCACAGGAGCAGGCTGTCGCTATGTGTCAAAAGAGAAGCCAATGGGGAAGAAGACTGGCCTGGCTGAGCAAGGAGCTTTCACAGGAACTTGGGAAAAAAAAGAGGGTTGAAAAAGGAGTGGGCAACTCAGGAAGTGTTCAAGGATGTTGTTAGGTCATGCAGAAAGAAAATTAGAGAGGCATAAGCTCTGTTAGAAGTTGGTCTGGCCACTTCTGTGAAGGATGATAACAAGTGTGTTTATAAATACATTAATAAAAAAAAGACCAAGGACCATTCTTTATTGAATGCTAGGGGGTGAAAATAGTCACCAAAGATGAGGAAAAGGCTGGTGTACTTCACACTTTAGTTTTAGTCTTCAACAGTAAAACTGATTATCCTCAGAACAATTGGCCTCTTGAGCTGGTAGACAGGGACAGGGAGCAGAGTAGATGCCCTGTAATCCTGGAGGAGATGGGTAGTGATCAGCTGTGCCACTTAGGTATTCACAAGTCTGTGGGAGGATGTGGATGTCTAGAGATTTTTAGCATCAGCAGAAGTCCTATGAGGAGCTTCTGAAGGAGCTGGGGTTCTTTAGCCTGGAGAAAAGGGGTCCTTTTCAGCTAAAATTAAATAAATCCTGTTTATTTTGACCCACTAGTGTTCTGGAGCACAGAGGCAAAATGGTGACAACATCTTGCTATGAAAAGAAGATGTTATTTAGAGTTCTGCTCTGGATTTACATAAGGTTAATCCTTCAGTCCATTTGTGAATATTTATCTGGTCATTTCTGCTGAGCAATGAACGGTAGCAGAATTAGATGACATGGCACATCACAGTGATGCATGACACATCACTGACTTTTTTGTCTGTGACTACAAAAGCTGATGTGCTTTAATTATGTTAATCTGATATGTCAGTTGGTTTTGGCATGGATTTTTAAACTTTTGAAACTATAGCACTGCCTCACCACCTAAACAATGGGGTTTTTCCATAATAGCTGGAATAATCAAAACTGCTCTTTCTTCCAGATCCCTTTTTATAACTCATCTCTACTGTGAAATTTAGAGAAATTGTAGCTATATAGCTTGGATTGTAATATTAAATTGTATTAATAATGTTAATTTAAATTTCTTCCACTGTTAAACTTTTGGGTTTTTTTTAGTTTCCTGCTTTCTTTTGCAAACTTTTAATTGTTGTGTTTCTTGTCCCAGCTTGGGACAGGGATCTTGCTTTCTGCTGATGTTTAATTGCTTGTAGTGCAAGGTGCTTGATTGAATCATCTGCTTAAGTATTGATAGGTGTATATGCATATGTATGTATATTTTAAAAAACCCTGAGAATTTCCATAAGACAGACTTAGTAATTAGGCCAAATAATTGTCAAGTAGTTTCTAAAATTAGAGATGCTTCTCTTTAAAAGAAAAAAAAGGAAAACAAGAAGTAAACCAACAGGTGTCAGCAAAGACCATGTAATGAAACATTGGGTCAAATCACATCAACAGTATGTGCTGTATTCATGACAAATCCCTGTTGTCTTTCATTTAATTCTCCCAAAAGACCTTGAGATCCTACTTGTGATCAGTCAGCTCAAAATACAGAGTATCACAACTGTGTATGAAGGTTGAATTGAATTGCTTTCAGTAGAAAATGCAAGAAACCACATAGAGATAATGTTAGTTCCATCTCAATGAATTGTTCTCTCACACTGTAATCCAAGTGAGGTCTTTGTGGATTTTTAAAATGCCATTGATTTTGTTTCTCTCTCTCTGATTTTTTTTTATCTTTTTCAGCCTGCAATGAACTGAGGGTTTAGAAAGTCCATTCAGCTTTTAGGATCTTTAGTTCTAGAATGGTGATGGTGAGGGGGTTTTTTTTTTGTTTGGTTTTTATTTGTTTGTTGAGTTGTTTTGAGGTGTTTGTTTGTTGTTTTTGTCCCATTTCTTAAGTAAGTCTGTCCAAGAGCAATATGTCAAAAAGTTCGTTGCATCTCTCTTTAGTACGTATTGGCTGGTTTGTCACCTCAGGGTCAAATTAATGCTCATTGAACCAAAGCTATGGCAGCCACAGTAGCAAGCCTCAGGTCAGTCCACCACTTGAGATTTGCTGTTGGGCAGTCAGTTGAAGTTCATTTTGCATTTGTTTCACTGCACATTATTGCTCTTACACTGCGAAAATATTGTGGGTAGACTACTTTCTGTTATAGGGATTGTTTCCCTCTTGTACTTATTTTCTCTTCTTGCATTGAAGTGGCTATTGTCAATGAGGAGACATATTTTACAAAATAAAAAAATCCATTACTTCTTATGACATTGCTTCTAGTGTATTATACTTGTTTGTTTTTAAGATAAGTCAAAACCTCCAACCTGTGTACTCTGCCTTGAAATTATTAGAAAACGCTAGTAGTGCTGAGGAGTCTAATCTCCTATGTTGAATATAAATTATTTGAAAATAGTATCCTTTTTATGGCCATGGAAAGCCCATTTTGAGAAACTTAGGTTCAAGAGATTGTAACTTGTTATGTCAGGTCTAGATTAATGTCAGAGTTCTGAGGAGCTGATGGTGAATCGCTTGGTGATTCAGTATATGAAGTTCAGTCAAAGACACAGCTTCACAAAAAAAAATAATAAATAAGGTTGATTTTTGTATGTCTGTATGTGCATTTCTCAAGAGAACTGGTAATGTTCAGCTATTTTAAGTGCAGTTTAAGTGCAGTCGCTGGATGAGAGTTGATAAATAAACCTAAGGTCACATTACTTTTGCATCTCTGAAGAGAAGAAAACAAACCCTTGTATTTTTCTTCACTTCAAGTATAGGAAGGTATGGCTGAATGACATACTGTAGAGGGTAGAAATGGTCAGACTTCAATGATTTCTAAACCAAAAATATCACAATTATTTTAATTCTATTATTACCCTTTTTTTTTCCCTGTAATGTGTATTCATGTACGAGATGAAACTGAGGTTAAAATATAGTTAACTCAGAATGTTACTGGAGGAATGATAAACTACTAATGACACTAATAATGTACTAGCCCTTTATATGATATGACTTAGGAAAATCCAAGAAGTCAAAGAAAAAGGAAAATGCCATTGCAGATATGTTTTATTAGCTAAAGTCTTTTTTAATTTTAGATATACTAGCTCTATTAATCTGAAAAATCTAGCCACCCATAAAAACATGTAATGAAAATTATTGTCACTCTTGTTTACTTTGAGAACTCTCTTTAAAAATCACTGAAAAGTGATCTGACTGAGTGTTTAATGAGTGTTTTTTCACAAGCTGGCATCTTTGGAGGCAGAAGTCCCTATCCATCAAGTGTGTCATTGCCAACACATCTCACTCATGATGGGAAGTAGTCATTCCTAACTTTGAGAGAGTCGTTCTGTCTCCGTTCATATTTAATCCTTGGAGCAGTGAAAATTGGTAGCAAGAGTAGTAATAGTGCTGATGGCTTTCTGTTTATGTTTTGAATAGCTGTAAATGACGAATATAAAGTGGGAAATCTCAGATCCATCCAACTGGATCTAGTCCACCAGAAGGATATATTTAATCTGTAGTTTAGTCCATTTACTTTTCTCCCCCCAAATCTGCTAAAAGTGTGTAGGAGTAGGCAATGGAGTTGACAACTTGGGTTAACAGCTTGTGCTTCCTCATCATTTCTCCTAGGTCTTGTAATCTGTCCTCTGTCATGGGGAGTAGTTGTAATATCAACCGATCTCATGCACCTTATCCTTTGTTGTGCCCCATGTGTTTTATTCTTTATCATGTGTTAACCATACACCAGCCATTTGAGAGGGTTATTGGTATTTTGATCATGAAGGATGCACATATGGGGAAAGAGGGGGACATGTGGCAATTGATTGTCTTCAAAAGAGACTTTGTGGTTTGCACTAGCCTAAGGTTTCTTAACATCTGTCATGAATCCATGACTGTTGATTGCATGGTAATGATTTCCAGTGACACCTGATAGATGCCAGGTTAGAAGTGAAATGCCACAAATCACACAGGCTTATGCCGATTTTTCAGTATGTTTTTAGCTGAGAATTCACTCAAGAAAGCATTTTTCTAGTTTGAGTAATTTACTTTGTCTTTTTTCTTATTTTCCCTCTGCAGCAGGCTTGTTGTTCTATTTGTATATATGATCTTCTGGTGGGTAGCCATGGTTGGTTTTGAAAGTAGGAGCACATTTGTGGGGGAGAGGAAAAAAGAGGACTTCGGTTGTAAAGCACAGCATGGGAGGAGAACTTGATGGGCAAGGCTCAGTGCACTTCACTGCGTCTCAGCATGTGTTTTGGTATGGTATGTACTGAAGCAGCTCCTCTGGATTAGGATGTAGGTGTTATTAAAATCGTCATTGAGTTGTGATCTGTTGCCTGTATACCTGGCAATCTCTGTTATGGAGAAGTTCACTAGTGGGGTCAACTGCAGTTCTGCTCTTCCTCATGTATGCCATGCTGGTTTTTTTGATGGTTTTAGAATGTGGTACAAGGCTTTTTTCAGTGTATTACAGACTTAAAATGAAGGGGTTATTCTTTTAAACTGAGTTATTTTGGAACTGCTTCCTTGCTTTGTGGGAATTCATTTTTTCAGCACTCTTTTCCAGACTCTGTTTAAAGACCTCCAATACTTAGTGCATTGAAATGTTTCTTTAGTATTTGTCTGCACTTATAATCGTATTTAGACTTCAGTACTTTCATGATCTTTGTAACTTTAAACATGATGTCACTGGTTCTTAGCCTTTAATTTCTATTTTCACATAGTTCTATACAGGTATTGGTCTTTTGATCATGTCATTTCAGAATGCTGTATTGCAAAGATTTCATAAATTAGATTGATAACAAAATTTTTCAGTGCTTTTTGGTAACTGAAAACAATCCATAAGAAAGTCCTCTATATGAACCATAGTCTTAAAAGAACATATGTTTCAGGAAGCCAGGACCTTACCAATTAATGTGTACTATGTGTGTACCAAAACTAGGTTTCCACCTGGAGTTTCAGTTTTGCTCTGCAGAGTGTATGCAGCACTATAGTCTTGCTGTCATTGTGCAGAATATTTTACAATGCAAGGGTAACCTCAGGTCTGTCATAAGATAATTAGCTTCTCTCTGTTCTTTTTGTTATCATTAAATTTAATTCCTTTGTGATTAAAATGGCCTGTTTTCTGGATCCATATGAAGTATCACTGATCACGACGTGGGTCTATCCCCCAGTTATCCGTAAGACTGTTGAACTTTGCAGATTATATATTTGAGACTAGCACTTTGAATAAATCCACGTAGTCATGACTAATTTTAAGCTCCTCAGAAAGGCAGTTATGAGCATTGAAGTTTGGTTCCACTCCTGAACCATAAGTATTAAGGCTCTCAACATTGTCCGTCATAGATAAAGGAAAACTATAACAAAAAAATGATAGGAGAGATTGAATACTTGTACTTTTGATACTTCCTGGAAGGTGGTTGTAGTTGGGTGGGGGTTGGTCTCTTTCTTCAGGTAGCAGCTGACAGAATTGGAGGACACAGTCTCAACTGTGCCAAATGCACGTTGGATATTAGGAAAAAGTTTTTCAAGGAAAGAATAATAAAGTACTGGAATGATCTGCCCAGGGAGGTGGTGGAGTCACCATCCCTGGATGTGTTTAAAAAAAGACTGGATGTGGCACTCCGTGCCGTGGTTTAGTCGAGGTGTTAGAGCATGGATTGGACTTGATGATCTTGGAGGTCTCTTCCAAACACTTTGTGATTCTGTGTGATTCTGTGAATATGCCCAGGATAATCTACTGGGTTTTACTGCTCATGATGTGTTCTACTCAGCAGTGGTCCCTGCTCTCATCAGCTTGCCTTCATTATGGGAATTTTTTTAGTGCAAGAAAGTTATAATAGCTGTGATTTCATTTAGGGCAGAAGTTTCTCAGGCTTAGGGAAAGCAGAACATGGGATCCTCTGCCCAACAAGAGCAATTTAAAATACTAGCAATGTAGTTCCCTTCCAGATAAGGCCACTTTGTTCTGAGAAGAAAGTTTCCTCTATGACACAGTTTGAGTGCAACCTTTTTTTGGAAAGTCTAAGGGTTAGGCTTTCCATGGCTAGAGAGGATTTCTCCCTTGCTCTCAGAATAGGTCATGAGAGGCATGGAATTTTTGGTATTTGTGTTTCAGTTTTTTTTTCCTTCCTCCAGTTCTCTCAACTGTTGGTAAGAACACCTTGATAGTTCCACTTCAGGTATTTTTCTTGTTTGGGATATGTTTTCCTGATAGACAGCACTTGGTTGTGAATGAAGTACAGAAATACTCTAATATGAGGTGGAAGTTTTCAGTATCTCATACAATAAATACAGAACTGCCAGTTTCTTCTAAATTTTTCAGGATATTTCATACTCTGTGGGCAGGTCTTACTATAGGTTCTTTTTCCTTTGTGATCTCGGCCACAGTGATGCCTGCTCTCCAGCCACCTTATTATCTTGAATTACAATGCAGTATACTGCTTACAGTTTTGGCACACCTTAACCAGAGTCAAGAGCCTTAGAAAAAGTGTAGCTATCCCAGGTTAGCATGACTAGCAGGAGTAGGGCTCTCTAGTAAGTGTTACAGTTTGCACTGAGAATGTCTGGATCTGAACAATTTCTTGCTTGATAATTCAGATGATTTATTGATGCAGGACTGAATTGATCAGCCTCTGTCACTATATACCTGTAGTGATGAGCAGCTATGTGACGGACTGATAATTAATCCAGGAGAGTTTGTAGAGTGTAACCAGAACCTTCTCATGCAAGAAGTCACAAGACTTCTCAACATTCTACAATAGTTTCTACATTAGTTTTCAGATCTTAAGTATAGAACACCAGCATGCACAAGATAGTATTGCTACTTAGAGAAGTTGTGGCTGTATAAATTGTATAGATTTGAAATAGTAAGTCTAACTAGTTCTATATAAACAATATCACAGAGTTTCCTTTTCTTTTTGCTTCCTATAGGAAAGATATTTTAATAATTAATCTTTTTAAATACCTATCAGCCATAAAATCAGAAGAAGTCATTAAAAGCATAAAAATCCAAAGATATTGTTTGGTTTATAGCATTTTCAGTACTTAAAGCCATATTCCTAGATAGGACAGAATTTTGCTAGATTTTCCTAGGCAGGGCAGAATTTTGTCAAGTTTTCCAGACACATCTATGGTAAGTGCAGGAAGTCTGGCCATTTGATGTTTTCAAATCTGGAAAACTTTGTACTTGGATGGCACTTCAAGAAATCTTGCATATCAGTTTTCATCATTTAAAACGTACCAGCCATTGCTAAGGTATCCCTAAACATGTTGATCTACTGAAAAAACCCCCTCAACCCCTTTTGTGGCTACATACGTACACACACACACACACACACACATATGTATACACATATATATATGTATATATATATATATAGACTGGGGCAGTTTCAGGGGTTTTGTTTGAGGGATTTTATAATGGCATTTTTACTGAAATCTCTCTGGGCAATGCAATCCATCCAGATGCTGAGCTGTCTAAGGCTGATAATTTCAGACTTTGCATGTGAGCCTTCACTTGCTGTATCTTTATGTTTGTTTTTATTGAAAGCATTTATTACATTAAGTCTTTGCCACATCAGTGTTCTACTGATTCAACGCTCGCATTTTTAAGGCTGTATTGCTCTTTATTATATTAGAGTAGTGCATAAAGAGTCAGTGCTGTGGAAAAAATGAGTAAAGGTTTATTTCTGCACTCAAGACACACAGTCTAAATAAGTGAGAAGGAATAGAAGAAATAGATACAAACAGCTGAAAAAAGGGTAGACTTTTGCAAGTGGTGTCTAAAACATATTTTCTGCATAGCAGTTTTTTCTCTTCTAGGTGTTCTTTTAGTGATTTTCACAGTGAATAGATGCTTGAATTGAGAGTTAAAACCAAAATTTCTATGTTGTAGGCCATATTATCATTATACTCACTTTAATGTCTGTACAGCATTAGCATTTGAGACTGCAGGAACTTAACTGCTTTACTTGTTGGTGTTACACTGCAGTCAATTTCGGTGAACCATAAAAACTTTGCCCCTGAAGGTAAAATTACACTGTATGCATGTTCCTAGCATACTGCTTTGGGGATAAACATGTCTTAAATCAACTCATTACTCACAGCTGAATTCCTTCTCCAAGTGCAGTTTCTGTGTAGATAATAATGTTCAGAAGGACTGATTTTCTGTAAACCATAAAGTTTTTTGAACATAATTCTATCCATAAATGTATTTGGGCAGGATTGGAAAGAATTCTTATAATCCTAATAAAGATTGGAGTTTTAGTGAAAGGAAAGGAGGGGCATATACCAACATTTTTAATTAGCTTTCATCAGCACCTCAAGTTTGTTCATATGTGTTCCAAACATTTGCATATTGTGTTTCCTCACATTTGCATAATAAAAACTTTTGGACTTCATTGAAACTTCTTTTTGTAATTGTGTATTTGAAGAACTAAATTTGAAGTTTATGACACCCTGGCTCTTACTTGCTTGGATCATAGTGTGTAATTAAGATGCCATCACTTGAGACATTAGTTACAGCCATGTTGCTGTTGGGGCCTAATATACTGTGGGTTCAGATGGATGTAATTGTAGTCTTGAGGTGTTGATCTAAAGAATACTGTCTAGTTTGTATCCAGAAAACTCTCAAAAAATGCGCTTGGATTAATATTCTGAGACTTAGATCTTGTCCTGTCTGGAATTTAAATACCTTTCCCTTAAAATGTTTGAGTCCTTTCTTTTACCTTTTTAATTTGCCTTTTGTTTTTTTTTCCAAACTCTTGTAGCCATTGAAATACAGGCAGTAACTTCCAAACCATTTTTACAGTCTCAAATGGATGAACTGCCTTTTTGTCCCTCAGTTTAATTCCCAAATTAATTATAGTTAGAAAGTTCTTACATCTGAATCTCCATTTTTCTCAGAATATATAAGGGCAGAAAAAAAAGTCCCTAGGTAGTAGGCAAGACTTTGAAATGTGAACAACTTTGTTAAGTTTGAGAGGGGATGTCTTTTGTTGCAACAAGGTTGATTTTTTTGGGTTGTGTAGTTTGTTTGTTTGTTTGTTTGTTTGTTTTCAGGTGGGTTTTGGTTTGTTTTGGTTTTGTGTTTTTGTTTGGGTTTTTTATATTGTTTTTCTTTGTTTGGGGGTTATTTATTTGTGGGGCTTTTTTTCTTGTTTTTTGGGTTTGTTTTTTTCTTCATTCTGTTGCTTTCTGAAATTATACCTTTTTTCAGGATTGAAATTTCAATTTTATTCCTACATGGAGAAAAGAGACATAAACTCCTCCATAGTGGGCAATCTGTATGGGTTTTTCTTCAATTTAGCAATCTTTGGCCCATACCTCACATGTTCAGTGAGTAGAAATGGCAAGGTAACTTAGCTGAGGGTGGCTACAAATCTGCTCTCCATGTAAATCATGAAGTGAACCTGGAGGGGAGAGAATTCCAGAAATCTGCTAGTAGACAAAATGCTTTAAAAGTATTTCTTTACAAAGAGACCCTTTCTTCTACCTCCCCCCCACCCCCAGTATATATTAATTGGTTATAAACCTTCATTTTGAGGTTGTTATTCACCTAATTATTCACACAGCAGTGCATGATGGGATTCACAGGTACAGTTACCATTCCATTGTACTGACAAGAAGTCTTTTCTTTGTAACAGAGAGAATTTTTAGTGTACAGCTTGAAGTTCTATAATTAGTTATATAGTAAAGGATTCAGAAAAGTGGCAAAACATATACAAATGCTTAGAAGTTTAACCAATTAGCCTTTAAGTTGTCTGCACATGTCATTATTGTGTTTTAGTATCTGGTGGCATTTATTTTTTTTTCCTTCCAGATCATTACTAAATATATTTATGAACTACTGCAGAGTGAATGCCACTTGAAGAAAGTAACTCTTCCAGTAAGTATAATTTATTTTTCCAAAGGCATTGTTTTTTTGAATCTGTACCCAGCATAGCCTGTGATCCCATATTCAGATAAAGACAAGGTGTGCCAGGGCTCTGTGCAGGGCATTGTCTCAGGACACTGCCTTCGCATTTTGCATGTGTATGCATCTGGAGATGTGGTTCCACCTCACTTCACATGTGTTTGATTTCTCCAACTGAACCTTCCTTACCTTACCAGGTACCAGAATTTTCAAAATGTGGTCTTTTAATAGGAAAACCATAATCTTTCTGAAAAGTATTTGTGGATATTTTAAGATGCCTACAGCTGGATGTATAGAACAGAAATGTCTTCACAGGTGACAGACTACATTCACATTGAGTATCCGTAAACTACTCCAAGTCGTTTTTAAGAAAATGCTTTTTCAGTAATTTATAATATGTATGTAATATAAAGTGCTTATGTTGCTTAGTGAAAATATTTTACCAACCCTGGGAAAAGATGAAGTGCTCCCCCACATACCAGAGTGTTTATAAATACATGTGATGTGATATGATGATGATGTTCAGGTATTTTTATATTCTATAACGGAGGGTGGGGGGGAAACCTAGAGTGTGACAGCACTGTGTAGATTTTCCATCATTATGAAGGATTCCTGTGCTCTTTGAAATCTTTTGCATTGCTGTTGTTCTCAGACAAACCTTCATATTCAGTCAAAGAAAACCAGTTCAGGCTATGGAAGGAAAAGGTCTTTTGCCTTAACAGTTCTGTAACATTCCACTATTCCCATTCCGTTCCCTGAGTTGCTTAGGGAGTGTTTTGATGACTTGCTAAAACTACTCTAGTTTCCTAGAGGGGCTTTTTCAGTGTTTTGTGGTCATGGCAGAAGGAGCTGAGCTACGAGGTTCACAGAGAAGTCAAAGGGCAGTACTCACAGCCTGGTGCTTGCACCAATGGCCTGAGAACCAAGACTGAGAAAGCGTTTCCCCGCTTCAGATTTTTCTGTGTAGACAGATCTAGGATTAGGTTCATCATGACAGTCTGCCTGGTGCAGTGTTAGGTATGATCTCCAGCTTTTTAGCTAATTTTCTTTCTTGGTGAAGTTTTGGTCCCAGAAGTACTTCCAGAAAGATAATGTATCAGAAGACTTCTCAGGCCATGTCACACTTTGTCTGTGAAACCATGAAGCTGTCATTTATAAACTTCAAAGTGCCCAGATATTAAGGCTATAGAACTCTTTTTGATTCCCAAAAATGAGTATGAAAAATATGCATGTAAGTAGTGCAGTGCTAAGGCTGATCAGTTAGTTCCAAAACATGAAGATGAAGAAACTTGGGAGATAAGTATGACAGCACCTCCATCACCTGTATCACACCTGTGGTGGTTCATCTGCCTGGCTCTAACATTCAGGTTTCTTGGCTTAGAAGAGGAATGGTCCTGGCTAGTTCCCATTTTTGGATTAATCTCTCTTTACTTGTATTTAGAAATAGCATGTTTACTTGTATTTAGTAGTGAGCATGGATACAGTTGTTCAGTAATAATTTAAGCTATTCTCAAATATATTACTTTCAACTTCTGTGAAGTGTCGTAATTTAATTGCATTCTGCAGTAAAGTAAGAAATCAGAAAATATGCAGGTGTCAGTTCTGAGCATTGTGGAAAAATTCACATGAAGTACAAGCACTGTTCTTCAGGAATGGCTGTTATGTGTAGCTAGCACTCACCACAGTCAAAAATAGGTTATGAAGGCATATACAAAAGTGGAAAATTGAAACAATGTATCTAGAAGTTGAAAAATCAGAGCTGTGTAAAAGCTAGATTTAAATCACCACTGACAGGTTCCCAAGTAAGGACATAAAACCCTCTAGTTTAAACTAGTAAAGGAGACTAATAAAAGTAATAAAACATCTTTTAGGATGAGAATAGAAGAGAATATAAATGTTGGCAAGTTACATATAAAATCACAGGAAGTTCACAATAACCAAATTTGAGGAGCTTGTTCGACTTGTAAAAGCTAATAATAAAAGAGAGCTGATAAGGCCAATAGATGAGCTGCAGCTAAAATGAACACTGAGGTCAAATAAGCAAATCTAACATTATTTCCAGTACTACTTGTCCAATTTCCACACACCTAATTTTTTTTTCTAAACAGGATATAATTCTGAGCAACTGTCTGAATCAATAAGAGGAGACCTTAGGACAAGCTGTACAATATATTGTACAAGAAACAAATTCTAGGATGAGTTTTTTTTAAACTTACGGTTCTATAAGAAGTCAAACATGAAGCTGCAGAACAGCCAACTTATATTTAACTTACTGCTGAAATCAGCTAATAATAGTAATTATAATAATATATTGGGGGAAATGAGTACAAGTTTCTTTAAAAAAAAAATCCAGAATTCATTGCAGGAGTCAGAGACTACATGAAGAAGAACAATCTTGTCAGTAAAAGAGTACAAATATTTCCAATGAACTGTCAAAAAACTTAAATGCTTTTAAAAAGCACAGGAGAAGGGAGTGCCCCCCCTCCAAGAGTTAATTGGTTAAAAGGGGAGAAAGGTGTTCATATTTTACAGATGAAATAAACTGTTACCAGTGAAATGCTATCAAGGCCTGACATAGTTGTAAGCAAAAGGGAAAAAGGAATTAATACAAGCTAACAAACTTTTCTGTTTTTTTTTTCTAAAATTACTTGGGATAGTTAAATCTAAAGCTGGTTATGATGAATTGGGAAATTATTTCTTGATGCTGAATATCTGGATGATTAAATAACAGGAGATTCAATTCTTGTAAATACGAAATTATGGAGAAGATAACTACTCTGTAAACACAACAGTGGCCTCTAAATGAGCTATTACAACTCAGGAAAGAGCTTGGAGTTGATTGTGAGTAGTTCTCTGAGAACATCAGTGAGTGCTCAATGGCAGTCAAAAACCCTCAAAGCAAATAGGATGTTAGGAATTATGAAGTATCGAGAACAAACCAGAAAAACATCGTCATTCCACTCATTATGTGAGCCCTCATGTTAAACACTGCATGAAGTCTGGACACCATATCAAAAAGGATATGAAGAATTAAAAAGAAATACAGAGGAGGGTTGCAAGGATGATCACAGGCATGAAGTGCTTTTCAGACAAAGAAAGATTAAACAAAGATTCTTCACCTTGGAAAATAGATGACTGAGGAAGGAATATGACAAATCTATAAAATCATGAAAGGTGAAGAGAAGATGAATAGGGAATGGGTTTTTGCCTTTTTTCATAATAGAGAACCTAAGGGGCATCAAGTTTAAATTATCAGGCAGGAGATCTCTACTGAAATAGACAGTATTATTTCATATATGTCCCAATTATATTGTGGAACTCATTGCCACAGAATATTATCAAGGAGAGAGGTATAAATGCATTTAAAAAAACCATTTGACGATATTAAGGTGGAATAGGTGCCTTGAATTATTGTACATGCTTCCCTAGTTATATAAACTGTGGCTTGCAAGGTTCCAAAGTTACTGACTGTCAAAGCCAGTCAAGAATCACTCTATAACCACTCTATTTTGTTCCTGTCCCCCTATGCAATCTGCCTGTTGTCAGAAACAGGACCTTGGACCTTGGTCTGACCAAGATGGCTCAGATATATATATATATATATGCACACACACATATATATTTGTGTGTGTGTATATATACACAACCTTTTTATGTGAATGTTTTAGGGATGAATACAAAAACTTTTTTTCTTTCAACCTTGTCACAGGTGATCAGAAAGTTGGTGTATTTGCTTTCCCATTTCTGTCAGCTGATAATGAAGTTGGTAGGGCTGTGATTTTTGAATATTTGAAATGTGTTTCAGGCTTTTTCCAGCATGATTTTAGTAGGAAATTGAAATACTATGCTTCAAAAGTTTAGCATGATGGCGTTTTCTCTCATCTTCCTTAATTTCCACCTTGTGTGTAAAGTCCAACTTGCTGTCTTTGTTTTGTTTTCTTGTGGCAGCTTCAGTTTTGGATTAATTAATCAATTTCTTTTCAGGTATGAAAGTAAGACCAGTTGGCAGATCAGGAGAGCTTGACCATGCTTGTATTATGCCAGCATCTTTGTCTAAACAATTCTTAATGTTTTTTCCTGCACAGGGAGGCCAAGATCCGTGTTGTATTATTGTTACTGTAAAGCATTGCACTTCATGTTCGACATGTACTACTGGACATGAAAGTTTTAAGGAAGAGTCTTATATTTAGGGAGAGGCCATTCATTTACTACTTTTAAAGTTTCATCTTGTGCTCCATTGAAGATTATGTTAGGAATAAGAGGAAAACTGCAATTTTTTTAGCCGGATGAAGTATTTGTGTTTCTCTAGTTTTAGTGGCATAATCAGTGATTGATCTTTGCTCTTTTTTCGCTGTTGAGGAAAAATACAGTGTGCTTCTGAATTAACTGCATCTTTAACAGCTTCTGGGGAAGCCTGAGATGGAAGTTTAAATAATTAGTAACATCTTGTAGTGGTTTTAAGCCCAGCTGGAAATTAAGCACCATGCAGCTGCTTGCTCAACCCTCCTTTTACCTCCCCCAACACCAGCGGAATGGGGAGGAGAATCAAAGTAAAACTTGCTAGCTGAGATAAAAACAGTTTAATAACCTAAAGCAAAGTAAAATACAGTGATAATAGTAAATGATAATAATAAGACAGAAGAACAGTGATCTGCAATGCTAGATGCCAGACTCCTGATTCCTGAACCCAGAATGGCATGCTTCTGGGTAACTCCCCCCAGCTTATATCCTGGGCATGATGTTCTGGGGTGTGGAATATTCCTTTGCCAGTTCAGAGCACCTGTCCCAGCCATGCTCCCTCGAAGTTTATTTTGCATATCTTCTCACCAGCAGAACATGAGAAAAGGAAAGGGAAGTCCTTGACTTTGGATAAACACAACTTAGCAAAAAATGAAAGTATCAGTGTGTTATTAATACCATTCTTGTTCTGATGCCAAAACACAGCACTGTATTAGCTAGTGAGAAGAAATTAACTCTGTCCTGGCTGAAACCAGGACATGTTTTTCAGCACTGGCACTGAAATGTCTCACCTTACCGAATCTTCTTAGTTATCAGTGTTTTCCTCTTTCACTTCAATAGGTAAAAGTTCATCCAAGAATTAATTTTCTTTGAGAAACAATGGTCTGTTGTCTCCAATGCATGTTCCTTTTGCCAGTTTTGTTACCTAAGTGAAGTTCATATTTGTTTGTAAAATCTCCACAGATTTTAGGTTTGTTAAGTTAGTTGTGGTAATAGTCAAATGTTGATTAGATGCCTGTAATATTGATTAGCAGTTATCAGTTTTACATTTTTGATTGAAAAATTTTAAATCAGGATTCTCAATACTGTGAAGACTTCAACAAAGTGAGTTAGTGAGGTTTATGTTGAAACACTTAGGAGATGACTCTTCATCTTGGAAAGCAAATGAGCAGATTTTTCTCTCCACCAGCTGTTTGCAATTCTCACAATCTTTTTTGAGTCTTTTCAGTTTCAGTTCTACTTATTTGTCTTGTTCTTTCCTCCAGTTACAGTTCATACTTACTTTGTAGGCTCAAGGCTCATAATTTTTGTTGTGTTTCTTAACTGAAATAAGAAAAATACTTAGTAAGAAAAATAGTAAGAAAAATACTAGTGGATTTTTTTCCCTTTTCAACATTCAATCTTATAAACCTCCAATATATAAAATAAAAGGCTCCTGGAGCCTAGTCAGATCTCATACATCTTGGGTTAGTAATGGCTAATTGTTGATGTGGTAGCATGGATGACAATAAGATTAGATTTCAAGTGTTGTTTGATTTTACTCTATATATTGATAGCAGCTGTGCAAACTGCTGACTAGTGTGCTGCTGAAATATTTTATAGACTGATACTACTGTATTAGGTGAAAACTCATTTGAGACAAATAATACGGAAAAAAGAAATTCACTGAAAACGTTAAGAATCTCATAATATATGTAGAGATCTCACCATAGCTGCCTACATTCATAAACTTTAAGGAATTATTGTGCTTTGGGAATCCAGGAAAAAGAAAAGAGAAAAAAATTAAAATTAAACAGTAGTTTTAAACAGTAAATTATCATTGTAGTTTAGATAGGTTTGACATGCCTAGCTACAGATTACTGGAAGATTGTTCTCACCTGTAAATAACAGTGTTGAATCAACTTGTTAAATTAATCCAAAAACCATGTTCCTGTATTTATTCAGTTTAGATTTAGGTGATAAGAAATTAATATCCTTGAGTAGGCCCAGAAGAACAAGTGGCTAATAAATGCAAATTATTTTATGTGGCCTCGGTGTGTCCAGCATTAAATGGTATTCTGCGTTGATCTGTCAGTAAAGTAAGGTTGTGTACAGGAGTGACTTTTACATGCATTCTTTAGTGAAAGTTTGATCTAATAAATTACTACTGTTTGAAGGTAAATTAATTTAACTAAAGTCTCTAAATGTGTTTAATTTTGAGAAAAGAATCAAAAGTAATTTTTTATGATCTTGGTTGATACTTTTAGCTGTTTAAAATTAACTTCTTTGCAGAAATCTGAACTAGCTGTATCTTCTAGTGCAAATGATTACTAAGTGCTAGTATTTCCTATATACTACGCAATATTTTAGTTCAGTGCTAAAACCCACAGCTAAGTTACACATTAGCCTGAAATGCAAATTTACAATTTTTTTTCCTAATTATAGTGTTGTAAATACTCAGTTTGTGGGTAGAAGTCAGTTACACCTTGCCAAGTACTGTCTGAGATTCAGTGTTGGCTGATTTTTACCTAATCTGTTTCACCTTTTGAGGTGTCAATACTGCTATTTCAGAAGCAGCAGCATGATCTGACTGTAGCCCCAGTCTATTCAATAGAACATATTCTTTACCATATTTTCTATTTTTGCACAAAGTGTGAGAGAAAGTGAGTACATTTCCTGTGCAAATTCTGAGGCACATGAGATGTTACTTTATTTTGGGCCATGGAAATAAGGTCTTCAGTGCTATGACAAATATTGAAGAGAGACATGAACATTCTTTCATTTACAAATGGTTTTGTTCAAGTACCCTCATTGACTTCATTAAAAAAATGTTTGGTAGGACTTACATTAAAAAAGGTCTGAAGATGCATGCAAAACAAATTTTTCCTGTTGTAAGGGTAATTAAGAATACATACCCATATATGAGGAAGAACTAACATAATCCTAATAGCTAATTCCTTCTTTCTCAACATGGGGATCATAACCTGATCTGTTTTTCTTCTTTGTTGCAGAGAATGTTCCTAGCAGCTAGACAGTTAGGCTGTGGGTGTGGAGCAGTGTGGAGTACAGTAGGAGTACAGTACTCTGTTTTGTTCTCTCATTTCTATGTATTCATATGGTGGAAAGAGAAGAATGAGTAGACATGAGGATTTGTTTTGCCCTCATGGTATTTACATCAGGACAGTTCCTTTGTCTCGAAAAAAAGTGCTGCTTTACTCTCTTAAAGGCAAAATGTGCTATTAGGTTGCAATTTGCTGAATATCAAACCTAATTGTTGGTCTCTTCCTACAGCAAAGTAGCTAAGCATTGGCCCTGATACAGGAGGATTCTTAATGAAGTTATTATTTAGAACCAAATTGGATTTCTATATTTTATTAGACCTATCCTATTAAATTTGTAACAGACAAATTTACAGTACTGGTTCCTATGTAGCTTATTGAGTATTTATGTTGAGGTGGCTGATTTGGAACTCTCCAGGATTTTTTTCATATCATGTAAGAATTTATTGTTGCTTTAGGCATATCAGAGGTGAGAAGTTACTTGCTCCTTTCCCTCTCGTCACCTCCAATTCCTCATTTTTGAACTTCCTTCCCTATAAGTTTTTGTAAACAACTGATGTTTCAAAGCTTAAGCACACATTTTACCCCTTTTCTTAATTTTAAATGCCCCTTGGATTGCTGTTCTAAAATGTAGTATGTTTATATCTTTCAAAGTAATGTTGCATATTTTGCTTTATTTTTATTTAGTCCTGGTCACACATACATTGAAATGGTTAAATGGTAAATGTTTTTATATAAATTTGGTAGATAACTTTATAACTACAGGTTTTCTTTCAAAGAATTTTGTTGATACATTAAATTGAGTGTTGTCTGTAATTGCAGGTTGATGCAATTGAGACTGAACCAAAGAGCTTTATCTTTATGAGTGAAGATGCATTAGTAAATCCTGACAAGCTGTTGGTCCTAATTCATGGTAATGGTGTTGTCAGAGCTGGTCAGTGGGCTAGGAGACTCATAATTAATGAAGACCTGGACAGTGGGACACAGATACCATACATAAAGAGAGCTATTGAGGTACGTGAAAGTTCAAGGATGCAGGGTTGTGTGTGCTGCGGGATGTGAACGTGTGCCTGTGCATGAAGAGCTGCGAACTTGTGATGTTTTAATTTTTTAATCAGTATTCTATATGTTAAATTGTATACATTTATACAATGATCACGCATTGTAAAAATACAATGTGTGATTATTATATTTGTGATGGGAATATTTTTTTGGTTTTTTGGAACTTTTTCCTGGTGGAACCAAGTTTCTGTCTTGCGGTAAAATAAAATTTAGTTGCATGTCATATTGTTGTGTTGGGACTGCCATGTAGTTTAATATGGCAGATGCTATGACAACAGCCCTTAGCAGGTGATGCAATGCAGCAGAAGACATTACAGAAATGTGTTACAATTTGGATTCTTTCATATTTCATTAAATTCGTACATACTATTGCTCAATGACTGCTGTAATCGAATGGTAACATGAGCTTTCATGATAACAAGCAATCTTTTTTGCTAGACTTGTCTTTTTCAGATTTGCACTAAATACCGATTCATTCGGATTTACTTATCAATATTTGACAATAGAAGACATTCACATTTTTATTGACACTATTTTGTTGTATCTGTTTGAGAAACAGTGAACAGTTTGTGTTATGTTTTTGTCATTGAAACATTGCAGGTGTAATTCGTCATGTGCATCCTGCAACCTAAAGGAAACTTCCTGTAGTAAACATTAGAAGAGCTTATTTAAGATTGTTTCTATTATATTTTCCAAGTTAAGCTAATGTTCTACTCTAAATATCAGTGTTGTCATTGTTACTGTTACATATTTTGCTAGATGATTAATTTTTGTGGTTGATGAATAATTTTTGCAACTGTCTTTAAAGTATTCAGGATAAAAAATGGTGCTTTTTTTTTCAGTAAAGCAAGGAAGGAAAACATAAAAACATTCGGCCATCAAGTTATTTTTAGTTTGTTTCCTCACTATCAAAGCACCAGACTACACTTCGTGAGAAAAAGAAACCTAGCCCTGTGAAAGTGAGGCTTATCTTTTTCTAACATAAAGTTTTTTATTCATTTTAAATCAAGATTCAGAGACAGAACAAAAAGTACCTCAGGATTACTGAATGCAATACTGGTGTATGGTAGTATGCAACTTCTAGTGCTGGTTTCAAAATGTTTCCCAAGAAACCCAAGTAGCTGTAGCTACTTCCATTTTTGTGCAGTGCTTACATGCTTGCATTTTTGTTCTTTCCTAGAGGTGCTGCTGTCTTGGGTAACAAGACAGACCGAGTATTTCAAACCGGGATACTAAACCCTAATTTTACCTAATTACCCTAACAGATAATTTTTAAGCATTATTTCTAGTAGAGGAGAGTTATGTTTCTTTTTGCTGTTTTGTTATTTTTATTTATTTTGTGCAAGGATTTGTGCCAGTATGAAGAGATCAGACCTCTGTTTTCTCAAGTGGCTGCTATAGTTGAAACCAGATGATTTATCTCTGCATTTTGAATGCTTCTTAAAAAAACAAGACAAGAAAAAGTCCCAATGTTGGATGAGAAAATATTTTTATGAAACACTTTGTGTTCTTTTCTTTGAGCTTTTCCTTAATGTGATTTTTAAGTTCATAGTTCTCCTTAGTTCAGTAATTCCAGCTGCTGTAAAACCAACTGTCCCTTTTTGTGCATCTTAAAATTCTGGTAAGTGTAGTACATGTTTAGGACACATACTATTTATAATGATTTTTTTTTCATGCAAAATGGAGAATAGATTGTATTCAGATGTGTTGAATCAAATTCAGTTACGTCATTAAATGTGTTGCCTTTTTTTTTTTTTTTTTTAAATAAACTGTATTCCCTGTGCTGGGAATTGGTTGTGGATCTGGTTAGATAAAGCAATATTTTATGGAAGTTCGACCCCACTTAAAGTATTTAGAATCATTTGGTTATGACTAAAAAGAGAATACTTACAGGTACGTGCCGGTACCATGTCAGCTTCAGGTACGGGTCATATAAATTACATTTCTAAGTGCAGGAAATTATGGTAGACTGAATGTAAAGACTCCATAAAATAAAAATAATAGTAAAAAATGCATCCTTTTCTGGTTTTTATGGTGTTCAGTCCTCTAGTTGATTTAGTCACTTCTGTCACTTATGAAATTAAAATAAATAGCTAGGATGATAAATAGCCTGAATGAAAATTGTGCTAATCTCTCATGCAGCATTATTTGAAATAGGGAATTATTTTCCTAGATCTTTCTGTGTTTCTTCTAAGGAGAGGTCTCGTTCTTGAATGAAACCAGCAGACCTTATCAAAGCATCAGTGCTGATGACAAGGGAGCATGGATTTCTTTTCTAGTAGACTTACATGAATTTGAAGTGGATAATGATGTGTAGGATTTGAAAATTCTTGTCATCTGTTGTGACTTTGCAATGCATGCAGGCACTGCAGCTAAAACCTTTCCTAAAGAATAGGTTCTAATTAAAAAAACAAAAATTGAAAAATATAAATGTAGTGCTTTAATGTCCTATGTGCAAGAACTTATTCAGAAATATCTGCTTTTTAAGAACAAAAAAACCTGCACAAGCAAAATCCATCCTCAAGTAAGCCAAAACCCACAACTTCTTCTCAGTTCATTTCTTGGAAAAACTGAAAACAGGGATGCAACTGGGGTTATCAGTGAGTAGTGGACTGAGCAGAATGAACTGATACTTCTAAACGGGAAGTTAAGGGAAGAGTAGAAACTATTTCTCTCTGATGCAACACTTCTAAGGAAAACAGAATTAAGAAACCCCACTTCTCAAGCATGTGTGGAACAAGAGAGCAATGTACAGGCTTAAAATTTTGGATTCTAAAATTCCAGTATTTTGGGGCTGCTGCACATTGTAAAGAAAGATTCAAAGAGATATATCCTGGTGAGAATTCAAGTAGCTAGAAATAAGTTTTTCTTTTTGTCCGTGCAATTCCTGTAGGTAATGCTTCTCCTTCCATGTTTTATGTCAAGCCCTATTGTGTAGATTTGATCTTTTGTGTAAGAGGTATTGTGAATAGTTGACAAGGGTTTATGTAAAGAGGTAACATTATTATGTTAATTTGAAAATTCAAACTTGGTAGTGTAGATGCTGAAATAGGAATGAAAATAACAAATAAGCAACTGGATAGAGAACAGATTGTAGGAAAAGAAGGAGGGAGAAAATCATACACAATGTGAAAAACACATGTAAATACATTAACATGTGGAAGGAACAAAACCTATTTTAGAAAAACAAATGTCAAAACAAAAATATGCTGGTAAGGCAGTAAGAATGTAACAAAAGCTAAATTAAAATAAATACTTACTAAAAAAGATACTTAAAACAGAAGAAACTGGCACTGTCCTGTAAATACAATACAAAAATATTGCATAAATTCGTTTTGTTAAAAGACATTTTCTGTTAAAACTTTCTCCAGTGGTAAACACTGATTTTTGACAGGAGCAGTTATCTGGTGCATGAGAGACTGAAGTTCAAGTCCCTCCCCTGGGAATGAGTGGCTATTCCATTTATAATTCTGCTCTGAAGATATTCCACTTTTTATAAAAAAGCAAATATAAATTATATAAATAAATCAAGGTAGATTAAAAGAGTAATTTTAATCTATCTCTTCTATATTTTGCCTAAATGGCTTGTCCAGGTTGGTACAGTGAAGCTCTTCTCAGATCAGTTATTGTTTAGTCAAGCATTCAATAACTGAAGTAGTGCCAGGAAAAGGTGATGAAAGACAGAGGCAATTTCTTCAATTTAATGATGAGATCATATACTTGGGATGTCAAGAATTAAACATTCACGGTTCTGGTTTCATAATGGTTGTTGAGGGGCACCCTTGTTGCCTGTGTTAGAGAAGGAGAGGCTGAAGTTGTTGTACTTCGAGAGGAGATTTGTTCTTTGGGGAAACAGAGCTCAGCTTGCCTTGGCTGGACATCGTGAAGAGTTTGGGAGTACTACTGTCTTTGATACCTCTCCTCTAGGGAATAAATAGGATATCAGTTTACTGCGCAAGCACGGGAAAACAGTTGGATGTTTTCTGAGTCTTTGGAAATTCAGTAGCTTTCTTACCTAAGATAGCTGTAGTCCCAGGGATACTGATAAAATTCAACCACAGCAAGTGTCGCTTATTTATTAAAAAAAATAAAAATCAAAGAATTGTTGCCTGGTTTCAAATTCAAATATTAAGATATTTTAGATACTTGTATTATTATTTAAAGGAGAATTGATACTTGACGTGCAGCTGGAAATAGGTTCTTTAAAGAACCTGGACAAGTTTTTCAGAAGAAATAGAGATTTTTAGAGGATCTAAAAATCTGACTTTACATGAACAAACAAAAAGCCAAAGCTTTGCGTGAGATGGGTATTAGCTGTGGAAATGTTTCTTTAGTAACTGGTAAAACATGATTTTCCATTTCAGTTGTCTGTTCTGTTTATCCTACTCCTCGTTTTTTTTTACAATCTCTGTTCTCTTTGGTCAAAATATTGGATTTCTTCACTTATACTAATGTCATTCATTTGTACAAAACTGTCAGGTTGGCAATATTTACTAAGAATTGGTGAGGGTTATTACTTTTGTCAGCATGCAGTAATATGTCATTAGTTTTGCAAGGCAGTTGAATGGAACAACAAAATCGTTCAGTGTAACAGCAGTAAATTTTCCCACTATAAATTTTATGTGATGTAGTAGTCTTAATGGTTAGCAACTAGTATGATAACACATACTATTTTGTATTTTCTCTTTCCACTTCATAAAAATCAGTCAGTTTCAATAGTGGATATTTACATATTGTTGCCCAGAGATTGTTATGTTTAAATTACAAAAATTCTTGCTAAAAGTTTCTAAATCTGACTTTTAAGTGTATAATATCTTGTTAGACAAACATACTTTTTAGTTTGGTCTTATAGTTTATACAAACTTAGCATAGTATCAATAATATGGGCAAGTGACGTTTTCTGGAAAAAAAAATGCAGCTGACATTTCACAATTGTCAGTTGTGAAATTGACAATTATAGTTCTGCCACAGAATACTAATATTCATGTGCCGTTTATGTCTTCTATGTATATTGTTGCAGAAGGATGTTAAAGTACCTCATTTATTTATTAATGGTCAGTTACAGTGCCAGAGCAATCATAATCTTATTTGGGCTTTTTAATATATTGCTGAACCATTGACTTTCATTGAAACAGGCAATAATTTGGTCTATTGTTTTATTTCAACTGCTGCATTTCTGACTGTGGTATATGTGCTTGGCTTATTCATTTTGTTAGACCATAGAACTAGTGTTACTTGTAAAGTCCTCTTTAGCAGAGAAAACCTGTGTTTAGAACTCCCACTTCTGTGGTAATTATGCTAACAAAACTTAGAGGTTTTTGGATAATCTTTTGAGATCTTTCTGAGAACATAAACACAAATCGCAATGTATAACTAAATAATGAGTCACATGTTATTGGTTTTAAATCAACCATACTCTGCAAAGAAAATTTTTCAAGCAATATATTTAATTATTTCAAAAACATTTTATGAGAGATTAATAATCTTTCAAATGCTAGTCACCAAGCAGATAGAAGGAAAATTTGCATAGTTGAAAGCAGTATTAATTGATCACAAAATACATAGTAATACATGATAAGCTGTATAGGAGTTAAAATATTAAGTCAGAAATTCAAGAAAAGGTTAAAAGCTTAGACTAATACTGAGCTGACAGGGTATATAAACCCACACCAGCCCCCATGCCAACAGAGGAAAACAGTGAGATGACAGCTCTACTGTTTGGAGAGAGGTTGCTAACGACAGCTTATTCCTTTATGATTTCAACTCTTGACAGAAGACAGGTCTGCTTGTTGCATCATGGCAGATGTATCATTACCTTCTGGCCCTGTCATGACTGAACTGGAAAAAAACCCTCCACTTGCAATTCTAAAAGTCTCTTTGGAATTTAGTGCATTCTTTCCTAGATTCATTTGCCATTGTTGTATTAATTGTGTGTATTCCTTCTTACAGTTTCCTGTGCTACATAATTTGAAAATGTAGAGGTATTTAGAAATTGCTTTGTCTTCTTTTATTCTGCTGATTGTTGTATTTTAGACTCCAGTAGCACCTTGTGTTATTTTACTCGTACTTTGTCAGTGACCTGAGAAAATCAGTGTTCAAGATAAAATACTTTGACAAATGTGACTTGAAAGTATTTTTTCCTCTATTCAAACTATTTCAGCCATTTTTAATTGGCTAAGTATTAGGTTAAGGACACACAGTGAACATTTAAAATAGTCAGCATCATTTTAAGAAAAAAGTTTAATATGAGTTTAAATAGCCATTATCATCATATGCATATTAAGATTCTCCCTTTCCACATCATGACCCTTCCCCCCCATTCAACTTGTTGGATACCCAACAGTGACTCTGGAGACTTAAAAAAGAGTAAGAAGGGGTGTGGATTTTTGAAAGTATGTCAAAAGCCTTGGGGTTTGGGTATGATCAGAATTTCAATAGAGGTTGAGATGAGTTTAAATGCATAGAAAAGGAACATAAAAATCTTGTTTAATTTCTGTCATGTTGTTCTTTTTTTAGTCACTCTGATGTCTTTTTCAAATCTGCTTTTCTCTCAAGCTTTGTGGTACTATATTCAAGATCTGGGCTTTTACCTCTTTGTATTTCATTTTAACTGCTGATCCCTTTTCTATGGTGCTTCTGCCTTTAATATCAGCTGAAGCGGTCTGAATTGCTGAATCAAAGCCGTTTTGGGAGAGAGACAGTGTTTAAGATTGTGCAGGGTGAGATTCTCTGGGTAGAAGGTAACACTTCCTGCAGTTATAATCAATGCACTTGACACTTTCAAAGGCAGGAAAAGCCATGACTTGCTCAGGGGTTAAACTTTTTAAATAACTTCCCTTGGGAAAAATGCCATCAATAAAACGGAATAATTAGTTGAAAATTCTTGAGTAGCCTAGGTTTGAAAAGATTAGAGATAGGTCAGGTTTGCTCTTCTACTGTATTTTCCCTCCTGTTTGTTTTTCAAACTATGAGCCTTTGTTTAAATGTGTGCAGTATTACAAAATCAATCTCCTTCAAAAATAATGTCATTTATTTAAGACAGTGCATTAATTTTGTAGTCCTATTGTCTGTGTAGTCTAATAATTGTAAGAATGGAGATTAAATTCTGTATAAAAATACACTTCATATTTGCTAGCTTTTTCATTTCCTGCCCACACATTTATTCTGCAAGTAGTCATTTTAGCTAACAAAACATTTGCAACTTTGAACCTTAATAAATAAGCTTAAATTGTAATGTACATTCAGTAATTTTAACATTTAGGTCTAAATAACGTTATGTGGAAATTCTGTATATATGATCATTAATTTCTATAGAGATGAAGAGATTTACGCTGAAATTCATCTCTCTTTGCAATTATTGTGTTTGATAATTTCAGATTTTAGAAGAAAATTACTGAAGTTTTAATGATTTTTTTTGTATAATCATTTTTATTAAAGCAGCTATTTTGAAAGGCAAAGCCTGATTAAAAATGGTACTTTCATATATAGTCTAGTATATGCCTACTGTACAAAATATCAATAAATAATGCATGAATCGCTTTGGAATAAAAAGTTCTTACCATTCATTAATTATTTGCTTATTTGAACTTTTTATTTTTCTTAGGGGAAATAAAATCACAGACATACTCTGCAACAGTAACTGAACAAGACTTTAGCAAGTACATAACCAATGTTTTTCAGAAGCACAACACTGTATTTTCTAATAAGTTACATTGGAATGAGATCAGTACCACTGGAACAGGTTATTTGGTAGAGATTATTCTGCATACAGATTTGTTACAAAACGTCAGCAAGAAAGTATAGACTAGTCTCAAGTCCAGCAAGATATGAATATTTCTGTGTGGTTTTGGGGATATGCCTGTGGCAAGCTGGCTGTGGAACTGTGACTTTTTAATTGCACTGAAATTGCAGTGGGGCTTTTTCTGTTTCTTTACAGATTTTCAATTTGTTGTTTATTTTAAATTAATGATATGTGTGTCATTTTAAAGATCAATAGGTAAATACATACTAGTATGATTGTACTTGGAAATACAGTAATTATTTGTGGTTGTAATTGTGTAATTGTAATCCAGTGTTGTTTTGATTTAGAGAATTTGGGTCTGTGGAAATGTCAGAGCTTTTATCTCTGAGTACAGTACATACAAGTAACATCTAGTTTTAGCTGATTTGCTAAAGCAGATGTATCTCTCATTTCAATTGTGGGATCATCCAGTGAAGCTGTGGTAGGGGTACCAATGCTTTCACAGGGTGGTATGATTCAGGATGGAAACGTTGCTAGGCTTTACTTTCATATGTAATAAACTATTCAAGTGTGCTTATCTGATCATGGAATAGAGATTTTCAAATACCTTTCATATAGTTTTTTGGCAACATTTTCTGTTCAGGTGATCTTGTCAGTGATAGTTGAATATTGATTTTTGAGAGTGTCAGCATGATAAACCAAATCACAGAATCATTAAGATTGAAGAAGACTTCTAAAATTATTGAGTCCCACTGTTTACCCAGCACTGCCAAGTCTACTACCTTCCTACATGCCACATTACACATCTTAAAAATGCCTTTAGGAGTGGTGACACCACCACTCTCCTCTGCAGCCTGTGCCAGGGGTTGACAACCCTTTCTGTGAAGAATTTTTTTGCCATATCCAGTGTAAACTGTTCCTGGCATAACTTGAGGCCATATCCTCTCATCTGATCACATGTTACGTGGGAGGAGACACTGACCCCCACCTAGCTACACCCTCCTTTCAGGCAGTTATAGAGAGTGACAAGGTGTCCCCTGAGCCTCCTTTTGAGCAGGCTAAACACCCCCAACTCCCTCAGCTGCTCGTCATGGGACTTGTGCTCCAGACCCTTCTCTAGCTCTGTTGCCATTTTCTGGACATGCTCCAGCATACGAACTTTTTTGAAGCATAATTTTAAATGGAATGATCTTTACTTACTAAGATTCCTCTCCTATAATATGGGGTGAGCTATTTATTGTTCATTGGTTGACATAATAATCTTAAGTGATTAGCTTCATTTTACTTTTTGAAAAAAATCAGTAGCCAGCACTTTTGTTTTCATTCACGAAAACATTAGTTCAGGAATCAAAAATATTATTGCAATTTTAAAATAGTTTTAAAGAAGTTAACTCACAATTATTTAAAAATATTTAATACCTATTTAAAAATACTAAAATTGCCTTTTGACTTATTATATGTACAAATTACTAAACTATCGCCTAGATAATCTTAATGCATTATAAAATGTAAATTGTATTCTTTATAATATATATCATAGAGTATTACACGTGTGTCAATATAAGTATGGTATATGTGTGTGTTTAATGTTACTAAATTGCCAATACTTATGTTGAGTTTTCAAATTAATCAGTACTTAAAAGACTTAATAATTCAATGGTGAGATAAAAACTTCCTTATTCATATAATGAAATGCATATTTAAATGAAATTACCCCTTATTTACTGGGCACTGAGCTGGAAAATACTAACTTTAATGCAAAGGAATTCAAATAAAAAATTTGTTTTCTGCTTAACTACTTTGGTACTGTTCTAAGGATGCACATTGCTGCTTCAGGTAATAAGAAAATAGATATGACAAAGACTTTGTTATGCAAATTAGCACAGGATTGTAACCTTTTGAAAATTCAAAGATCTTTGGAATGATATATGTCCCTTTTGATCAAAAACTTTTAAAAGTTTAATAATTCTGTTAAAACCAACTAAAACTGTGGGTAATTGTCTTCTTTTCCCTGAAATGAACAAATTATAACATCAAAAAACCTGGGAGTGAGGTATGTAGTAGGTCATTTACTGCTGCAGGCATTTTCTCTCCCTTCAGGATGTGCTTGTTTAGTTTCTCTCACTTTGTGCCTGTGGCACTCTGTGGTGAAATTCAGACATGTTCTTCGCCTTCAAGGAATCTCTAGGGTGGTAGATCAACTTATACAAAATTAATAAATAGTGTTGCTTTTTTTATTTTGCCCATCCCAGGCAATTCATTTCCCTCTTGAGAAGAGTTCAATTGCACATGTTTGCACATATTTATTAAAAGACATGTTTATTAAAAAAGTGTGGTTTTGTGTAGAGTTAAACAGAAAAATTAGACATAATAGGGTGAAATGTGTCATTAAGAAAATGGAATTACTCAATTTTCAGTGATTCCTTTAGAGAAAAAAATGGATTGGTGAAAATCCCTTATATGTTGATCAACCTTTTTAAACCTAGAATTTTTAAAATATTAAGGTATAGGAGATTTTTATAGTTTGTTGGGTTTTTTTTTAATTCTGGGCTTGTAAATTTAGTTTCCTTTCATCTCAGCAACATTCAAGGAGTAAACCTGTTTTGAGGCTATTCAGCTGGATGATTATTTTTGGGGAAGACCAGCTGTACCATTTTGCGTATTCACAACCATTTGTTCTAGCATATTGCAGTGCTAATGCTCTTAGAAGGAGAGACTGGCACAGATAGCTTAACCTGTTATATTGTGTGCTACATTGCAGCCTCTGTCTGTCATGCCAAAGGCAGTGAGACTTCAGATTGGTTTGGAGGGTAGAACAGATAATGAAGCTTGGGTGCAAATGTATGCTGGTATATGGAGGAGAAACAGCTTGATTTTTTTTCCTTTTTTTTCCTTTTTGGTAGTTGTTGATTTTAATTGTCCTTTTAGCTGTGAATGACAAAGTTGCACTTAATATTGTAATGGTCTTATACTGTTGCTTGCTTCTAAATACTTTAAAGAATCCTAAAAAATTGCAGCTGCATCAAATATTATCACTTATTGTAAAGTTTTCCTCCTAGGTGTTACCCACTGCCATTTTAAGCTTTCCTTAAGAGTAGATATACTTAACTAGTAAGTAAATAATGGTTTTTTTGAAAATCATTTGAAAAATATGGACAGAAAATATTTATGGTGCTTCAGTGCACAGGTGATTGAGTTTCTTCTGACCCTAGGTAGCTGAGCCTGTGTTTTGAATATCAGCTCTTCCTCCAGTGTTGAGAGTAATGTGATTGAGTCTTCTGGAATGAGTTCCTTGAATGCTGATAACAGGAAGCTTTTCCGTCAAGTGAAGAAGCTACTCATGTGGAATATGCACCTTCCACATCACGCATGATTGAGATGAGATACACGATGTTCCAGACTTGACAGCTCTGCTTCATGAACAGTGATATTTATACTGAAATTAGGACTATCTGAGTGGTAATATTCAACTGATACCAGCTGATGATAAAAATAAGTGCTTCCAAGATTCCATTTTAATGCTACAGTTTTGTTATTGTCAAAAACAGAAAACAGTTATTAGTACAGTTGATTAAAATAGCATTTATTCATTAATACCTCACATTGAATCAAACAATTGCTGTCTTTAATTATGTGTTAGAAGGATGTAATCAGTTTGATCCTTTTTGTTAATGTTGGCATTTTTCATTTTATTCGTTGTATTTACATTCATCATGTTAGTCCAGTGTTTCTTTTTGCTTCAGTTTGAAACCTTTCTTAAAATAACATAAGCCAGATTATGTATTAATCTGAACATAAGTTCAGATTAACTCCCTATCCCATACTGTATGTCCACCTTCTCTACATATGTTGTCTTGTGAGGTTTTCAGTACATTTAATTTATTTTTCTAAAAGTAGTTTCAAGCAGGTATGAAACATTTCAGGACAGGAGAGTAGTGGAAGTTTTAAAAGAAATGTACAGCTGACTGAGCTGTTCAAATGTCTGCCATCTTAGATAAATAAGAAATGCTTTTCTGGTGGAAATGAAGGTCATTTTACTAGCCTTATTTATAGAAAAAATTTTGCGGGAGGTATTTTAGTATTTCTTAAGGACTCCAATAGAAAAATCATCTATAAGCACCAAAGATGATCAAACTAAAAATTTGCTACTTTGACTTCTTACCAATTCCATGTTATTAGTATTTTGAAAGTGTTACTCATGTCTCTCTCAA
Source organism: Acrocephalus scirpaceus scirpaceus (assembly GCA_910950805.1). Lineage (NCBI taxonomy): Eukaryota > Metazoa > Chordata > Aves > Passeriformes > Sylviidae > Acrocephalus > Acrocephalus scirpaceus. The sequence goes on from OU383776.1 coordinate 57,549,710, forward strand.
GTCCTTGTGTTTCTCTTTGAGAGATTATTTTAAAATGCAATCAACTATTTTTTACTTTACTTCCTGTCTTGGTTTTGAAAGACAGTTGTCTGCCAGGGAGAGCTAGAGCTTCCCTTGGAATGGAGAATGTCACCTCCCTCCCCTCCAAATTATTGTAATCCTGCAATTAGGGGCTTTCAGGCAAAGATATGGGAATAGGAGTAACAGTTCTTTAATAGGAATAGAACAACAACAACAAAACAAAATACAAATGCAGTAGTACAAAGACAAGCAAGCAATAAAAACAAAAGTCCTGGAGAAAAAATCCTGACAGAGTCAGGGATATGACCTGACACCCTGTTGGTAAGAGTGTTGGAAGCAGTCCAAATAAATCCTAGATGAGGTTTTGTGGGGTACAGATAATGGAGTAGGAAAAGTCCAGTGGTGGCAAGATGGGTCTGGTCTTCCTCTGGTGGAAAAACCAGATGCCTGCTGTTCCTGAGTCTCAGTTATTATCCAGGTAGGAATGGTTGGCTCCCCCCACACTGGGTGGAGCATCTCCCAATGGGATGATGTAATGTGTCATGTCATTGGTCAGCCTTAATGGCCCATTATCAGAAGATATCTCCCTGGAGGATGGATGGGTGGTGAAGGAGATAAGAAACACTGCCACACCTGGTTTTAACTGCTGGCCCATTATCAGAAGGCATCCGCCCCCCTTCCCCCTGGAGTTACAAGAGATAAAGAAATATCTGCTTTTACAACAGATGAAAATAGAATACAAATCTCTTGGGTACCCAACCCAAGACACTTCCTAATGGTGGTGGTTTTATGGTGTGGTCATTTTACATTTGCAGGTAGGCAAGTACTTCTGTAGCAATTTTTTTTTCTCTAATTTACATTTTTTCAATTTAAAAGCATTGCTTTTTCAAGTGCCTCTATATGTGTATATGTATGCAGGTACATAAATGTGTATGTAAAGAAAGGTACAGTGTATCCTAATGGTCTAATTAATTGTAACTTTCCAGTTTTATAAATTGTAATATTAGATATGAAACATTCAGGAAAAATCATAGTTAATTTCTTACATCATTTGGATTTGGAAGCTGCATGTTACTTTTGTGGTTTTGGAAATGCTGGTTGTATTTTACAGCTCTGGAAAAGTACTGTTTCATGTTACTGTTTTCTTTGAACCCAGTAATTTGTGATATATTATAAAGGAGTTGTATTGACTATTTCTCAAAGCTAATAGTGTTTCAAATGTCTTACAGGTTACCTTGCTTTGTGATTTAATTTGATATAGCTGTTGTATATTGTGTTTTACTCTCTGGACGTCTTTATTGAGTAGCTTTTAAGTATCGAATTCATAGAACTTGTAATAGATAATAATTCTGTAAAACCTGAAGATTCTTAGGAATGACATTCTTATAAAGGCTTTATAGCTTTTTAATCTGAACAAATATTTTTGCTGTACCATATCCTCAGCTAAATGAAATCTGTCTATTTCTCCTATATAACAGTATTGGATCAGTGTCAAAATTATGATATATTTACTGTGGTAACATTCAGGATCTATATCTGTTGAGATACTACTTTTAAGTCTGGGGTTTTTAGTGCAGTATGACCACAGGAAAAAAAAAAGAAACTTGAAAGAGAAGGCAGCAGTTACCAGTTTTACAAGTGTCTTGGCAGTCACAAGACATTTATGCTAATAGTGACATTGAAATGTACTCCTTTTAGGGTTTTTTTAAATGAAGTTGATGTTGAGGAATAGCTGTATATGCTGGTTTTAGCAGTAGACCTATTTTTAATCCTATTTTAATCAAACTTTTTGCTTGCAAAAAATGTGCAGAGTATCAACCCAAGGGAATGGATCCCTGCAAACTGGTGCATGCACACAGGTAGTGGGAGCTCTTTCTGGAGAAATGAAACTAGTAATGCATACTACTCTTTTTCGGTAGTATTAAAATCCAGTTCAGCAACAGATTAAAGTGGGAAATTTTTCTTGGTGTTTTTAATTTTTTGAACTGGGAAGACAAGGGTTCAAGCCTTCTAGGAAGGAATAAAAGAAGATTCCACTAGACTTGCTGTAAAAAATTTTGAGGTGTAGAAAAGATATTTATATGGTGGTTTGGTTTGATTTTTTTCAGTTTTGGAATGGACTTTTTGCTTTTTTGTTTTTTCTTCTCTAGCATGTCTTGCAATAATTGTGATCCAAGATTTAGGAGTGGTGTGCCTCTAGGTATCATAAGTAGAAACTGATTAGGGTTCCTAGACATACTTCACATCAGTCCTCATGTGCCTTTTTTACATGCTGTGGGGTTGTTTAAAAATAATTCTACCTTATATATGTCAAATGTATTTTGTTTTGAAAATTAGATTTAAAAGTTAATGCCAAATGTAATTGTGTAACAAATGTTCAGGTAGCAAAAGAAAGCACTAAGAATTATGAGGAACAACATGTAATCAGACCTTGCATCTGTTTGGGGATGTTCTAATATACCACTTTGTGTGTAAGCCTTTACTGAAGTTTTTATGTAAATATGGTGGTTTTCCTGACTAGTTTTGTATACAGTAAAAAAGTTAAGAGTGTACTTTGAATGATACAGCCTACTTTTCTGTAGAGCAGGGAAGGTCATAATTAGTACAGTGTTTATCCACAATCTGACCTGTTAATTAAATAGTATTAATATTATTTATTTTAACTAAAATATTTTTTCTCAAGTATACTTCAGTCTGCAGTACTACTGACTGTTCTTATGAAATGGATTATGAGGTAGCAGTAGCTTTTCAAACACTTGTCATTGTAGGCCTTTTCTCAGCCATTTTTTGAACTGCATATAAATCTTTATTGCTTGCAGTAGAACATGTTATTTGTTTGGCAAGTATCTCAGTGCTGCTTCTGTTTAAAACCTTTATATGTTTGTTTATAGACATTTGTGAATGTCTCTAAAGTCAGCATTTTGGATTGAGAAGGAAGTTGGACCATCACTGCTCTTGCCAGAAAGTGACTGGCCAGTTTGCGGAGGTGTAGTGTCTCTTACTTTTGTTTCTGAACATTCTAATAGTAGTAGTTTAGTAGTAAGTCTCCCAAGTTTCTGCCTTCCATTCCCTCTAGCCAGTTTCCTCATCTTTGTTTTGGGATCAAATATTTACATCCAAATGTACTAGCTTCACTAGTATTCTTCTTTCCTCTCCTTGTATTGAATAGCTTCATTCTACCGTGTACTCCTTGGCGCACAGGGGCACACAGTGGTATGATCTCCATATTTCTCATTTACATGTCCATGCATGAATATAAGAAATGGAAACCTTCATCTGGATAGCAAGCACTTACTTCATTAAGTCTTTTCAGCTGCTAAAATTTAAGATGTGTCTGCTGAAAACCCATGTATTTTCAAAAGTTTTTAAGTTGGCCAAATTTCAGTAGTAAATGGGAATGGGAGGCCGTTCCAGCCAGAATTTAAGCTTCTGATTAAAAACACAGGTGCCATAAAGTGTTTTATAGCAAAGTTTGCTAGATTTTTGTAAACAGGCAAACTGAACTGTTCTGTTGTGACTTTGTCTTGAATATAGATTAATGATTTACTGTGAAATTTTCAACAGAGTTCAGCCTGAGGCAAAACCAGGTGTAAAATCTAGCTTAAGTTTGGTAAAGCTCTGAGTAAGTCAGGAGAAAGTAACTGGCATTTTGTGAGACTTTAAGGATAGGCAGATTAATTGATTTCCAGCCGTCATTCAGTGCAGTACAAGGGTTCCTTAATCACCAGATTTGGAGACCAGCATCAAAAAATTCTACTTTTCACCATAAAAGTTCTGAGTGAGGTTCTCACTGTTTGTTTTTTGATCAGAAGCTTGTGTCAATTTATGAGTAACACACCTGAGCTATTCTTATTTTCTGTTGTCCAGATTCTGGATTTAATAAATCTGTTCTGAAATTTTTTGTGTATTTCCTTACTTCATTTTTTTTTCCCAGGTATGCATATATCTTGATATTCTGTAGACTGAGAATTGCTGAAACACCACAGGTCTGAGGATAGTAACTAAGCATTAAATCAGAAGATAATCACTGAAGTAGCTGGATTATTGAGTATGAGTTGAGAGTCAATTGTTCTTTAGCTGTGGAGTACCTCATGTGCTATGTCTTACCATTTGGGACATAACATTATGCAGAGCCTTCACAAATTGATTGTGTTCCAGTTCTTGGATAATCTTAGCTGGGATCATGTGAGACAAGGTGTTCAGATTCAGTTTGGACTCGCAACTCCTAGACGCTTCCAGAATTTTATCCTGAAATTGTTCAGTGCTGACCTATTTAACCAGAATTCCACAAAAGAGGATGTCTCTTGTTTGAGGGACAGTTAAAGCTATTACGTTAAGTGATTGTGGTGTTCTAATGGCAGGGCAGTACATACCTCTGGACCTCTCAGATATAATGGGATTTACAAACTACCAGCTATCATATACTGAGTGCCGTATGGATACTTGCAGAGAGGGGTGGTGAGGGCATTGTAATAATGACCAGTAGGAAAGTAGACAGCTTTGTGTAATACCTCATAGCTATCATGGAATACAAAGAGACATAAAGAATCAGGTTGTCAATGAAGTTGCTTCTCTAGAGGTAAAAATCAGGTTGCTCAAATATAGGACAAGTTTAAAAAGTTTGAAACCAAGAAGTGTATTTTTTCACTCATTGGAAATGAGTATGAATGGGCATGGCTGCTATCCCTTGTATGTGAGGAAAATACAGGACCTCATTTTGTATGTGATAGCAATATAAAAGAAGAGGAAAGAGGAGATGATAGTGGAAAGTGATAGAACAGCAGAGCCTAGGGAAAAGTCACTGGTGGAGGCCAAGAAATCCTTACGTTTCAAGGAGAATTTAATGCAACCTGTCCAGATGCAGAGTTAAAAGCAGTGCTCTTTTTATCAATGCAGACAGAATGTTAAGAAGTGCAATCCTTGATTAACCAGTCAGCACTGAGAATTGTGCTGTTTTCTTAGATGACTTTGAATGTTGCTGCCCAATTGCTGGCATTGTTTGTTAGAAGGAACAGGAAGAAAGACGGAGCTCTAGAGGGGGAGGAAGGGAGTTAAGAGGGGCTGTGTCCAGTTGGCTGAGTGACGTGAACAGACCCTTCAGACATCCATGGACGCAGCAAGGGATTGTGTTTAGAAGCCTTTGCAGTACTTGGTACTATTTTTTATCGATGACATCCAAGCTGTAGATGTTGAAACAGCTTTTTGAACTAGCAGAGGTCATAGTCTGTAAAGACAGAGTCTATTATTGTTACAGATATTGTAACAGTGTTATATATTGTGCAGTAAGAGGTGCAGGAAAATGAATCCTCTTACTCCAGCTATTCAAAAAATTTCTGACAAGGCTAAAAATGACACTCTTTTCTCCTTGGTGTTGTGGCCAATATCTTAATGTCAACATTATTTTCAATATACCAGTATATTTAAAGAAAAACTGTGGGTGTTGGTGGGAGACAACTTTTTTGTTATTATTTTGTTTATTATTTGATGGGATTTTTTGCATTTTACTCTCAGGAATCTGTGGTTCACCCCTTAGTAATATTACAGAGTCTGCTCTATCACATGGAAAAGAACACTGAGTACTAATGATATTTGAAAAAGTCCAATTTTCCTTTTTTTTTCCTTCTCTACTCTTATTAAAGCAGAAGCTGAAATTTCTAGAGTGCATTATGAAAAACAATACAGAAAAAAAATTTCCAGTGAACTTTCGGGGAAGGTTTTATGTTCTGGAATGTTAATTTTTCAACCAGACAAGATTGATTAAAAGTAATATGATTACTTTTTTGAATTTAGATAAAGCTATTGAATGGCCTTCCATCCCCAAAGAACAACATCCTCTTTTTGTCAAGATAACCTTAAACTTTCAGGGGTCACTGAAATGGATTGGCATTGAAAGTGGAATTGTTCATTTGCAGGTGGCTATCTGCCACTTCTGTGAAATAGGGTAGCTTTCAAATGGTTTGGAGATCTATAATGCCCAATTTTGTGGAAGAGTGTACAGTAGAAGAAACAGCAATAGTATTCAAAAGTTACCAAAGACCAAGACTGAAGTTCTGTTTTTCTTTTACACTTTTATAGGTGCAGTTTCTGGATACAGGTTTGCTTTTGTTTGTAGCCATTCATTTTTCATGCTTTGATTTCATCCTTTATAAGTGAACTCTTAAATATTTTTTTCTATTGCCCAGTGCTTAGCTAAAGATTTACTTTTTTTTCAGAGATGTAATACCTTATTCTTGAAAAATCTGCTTTTACAGGGAAATGAATAGACTATGGTGGTGTTATATATTTCAGCTTACTGAAGATCAACTGTTAAAAGTGAACAGGGCAATATAAGAGTCTAGCCCTGCTTTATTTCATGTCCAGCTACAAACTATTCACTTTATGAAATAGTACAGCATGCATTTATAATGCTTACTTTTGCCTTACAGTTCAGTTTTAACCATTTTTAGTTGCTCCCTGAAAATTCCTAGTGCTTCTTTGATACTAATAATAAAATGATAGATACTAATAATAACTAATAAAACAGTTCTGAGTAACATTTACAGCATTAAGAGATTGGGTTTTTTCCCCTTAGGCTCAAGAATTTGTCATTTACAATGGTTTTACATTCATATTATTGAAAAATAGTTTTTATTGTAAGTAATTTAGGAATAGTTTTTCAGAAAGGATTTACCAAAAAAAAAATTAGTATGATAGTGTGATTAGGGCAAGACCAAACACCAGACAAATAAATGGATACATTTCATGGCTAAATTATTGACTCATTTTTGAGAGTTAGGAGCCTAACCTTTTATAGTTATCCGTAGTGAGAAAATTAAGTGTACTGACTTAATTTCTTCTACAAGATTTCTACTACAAGGTTCATTGCAACTGGAACTTGCCCTCTTTTTTGTTTTAACCATATCTTTATGTCACAAGTGATTACAGATCAGGGGTGCACAGATGGAAATTGTATATATTCTTGTATATGTGTGATGCACCAGTTCTGTGCAATATAAGCATTATTTTGGTTTCCATTTCTTCAGGGTTTTAACTCTTTGACTTGTGACCTCCTGTATCATCCATCACAGATGAAAAAACTCCTTATAATAATTTCATTTGTTATAAAATTTAGCATTAGTGTATATATGATGGATGCAAGTACCAGTATTATAAGTTTTGAGGGATTTTTTTTGAGCGTTGAAGTCCATAACCCTGATGTGCGAGGGTATGCCAACTTCTGGTTTCATTATGTTTCTTAAAACAGTAGGAGAATACTCCTTCCTGAATTAAAGGTCTGGCCATGCAACCATGCAGAAACCTTCACCTTTCAAACTCTGTGCTTTTCTAGCATGTCACTTGTGCCAGGCACACACACTGTTAAAGCTGTGTTTTCCACTACAGAGGCAGAAGTTGTACAAAGAGGAACAAATTTGCAGCAATTGAATGACTCTGGGGGGTTTTCTCATTTGTTTACTCAAAATTTGCTATTTGTGTTAGTTTGTGTCAGTGACCTGTTTAGAGAAAAAAGATGTTTTTCTTTTACCGGTTTTAGTTGTAAGGTGTTTGTTGTTAATTTTAGATTGATAGGTTAAGAAATCTAATTTCTGTTTCTGTGAGAAATGTTTCCACAAAATGTTGGCAGTCTGGTATGTAGTATCTCTTGTATTTGGTTTACAAATGTTTTTACTTAATTTACCTTCCAAGTTGGTTAACAGGCCTGTTCATGTACCATGAGTTTCAGTGCCCTTTTCTTAACGCAAATGAGAGATTGAAGGGTAAAAATCAATAGTGAGGGACAGAACAAAAACCTGTAAGTATGATTACGGAAATAAGCCAATGTTCACATGTGTATGTTGTATTCCTTGCTTGCAAGGAGATACGGGTCTGGAGGCTCAATTCTCTCAGATGAATATATATATATATTTTTTTTTCCCCCTTGTTTATGCATGATGACCTGGTGATGAGTGTTACCAAGTGGCACTGACTTGCATGATCCTACCTTCAAGTGAGAGGCTGAAGTTGTTACTGGAATTTCAGCTCCTGATAAATCATGTTGCCAGACAGTGTTTAGTCTCTCTTATCTTTTCACAAATATCTCCTTACTATTTTTAGATCCTGAATGCCTGTCTTTGTCGATTATTAAACTGTTGATGTCAGTTGGTACTCAATTTATTCCTGAAGAGTTATTCTTAAACTACATGCCTGTATTAACCATGGGGTTTGTCCTAAGGTATACCATGTGCAGTGCTTTGTCCTCTAGTTTTTATGAGTATTTTAGTAAAAATTATTAATTCTTTCCTGAAGTTAAAATGTAGAGGCAAAATAAGTTAAGCAGTTTGTTTAACACTGGAGAAGTATCAAAATCAAAAGTAAATTTCAAATAATTTTGCTCTGTGTAGGTTACTTAACCCAAGTTCCCCCTCTGAAAGATGGGATTTTATGTTTCCAAAATGATGTTGGTTTTAACATGCCTGTTGTACAGAGATGAAGACTGTCAACTTAAGTGATAGACAAGGCTGCTTTAGCTGTGGTTTCATCAGAAACTTATTCCCTGGATATTAGAGTTTATCTCCTAGGTTAGCCTCCATCTCCTTGTGCTATAGATTTATGGGTTAATAGATATTCTAATCTAATCATATTAATTATTTTATGTAACTGAATTACAAATTTCTTAATTTATAATGTTCTACCGCTGTTCCTATGATTTGTAATTGCCTTTTGGAATTTTTTTAAACCTAGGCTATTCTCATTGAAAAGCGTTGCCCACAAGATCAGACGCAGATGTTCAGTTTTGTTTAGAAATAAGCTGTACTAAACTTCAGTGTTGAACTGAAAAGTGACGTCTTTGTGTGGGATTAGCCTTCCTTCTTGGAGCTGTCGCTGTCCCTGTAGCCTGGGACTGTTCATTGCTGTGGTGCTCTCCTGATTTTTCCCTTGAGGAGGGTAGGTTGAGTTGTTCTTCTGTTGATCATTTTGTGTCTGGAGGCCTTTCCCACTCCCCTCAATTTTGTTTTACCGCTGAATGGGACTATGGTAATGCCTGGGCTTTGTCCCTCTCTCATTGTCTTTCTGATTAACGGATAGAAATGTCAGGCATAGAGAACAGCCCCTAACTATGACCTCTGTAACATTCCCCTTCAGCTGATTGACATTCAGGCAGCTGCTGAGAGAAATCCCCACCATTCAGAGGTTGGTGTACTTGCTGAACGAGTTCCCCAGTGTCAATCCTGTTAGCCCAATTGCCACATTCTGGGAATGGTGGCCTTTAAACACTAGATTAAAGATTCTGCACCTGCCAATGATATGGTGCTTCCCCCTTCCATCCACAACTGTGTCACCTTGAAAACTTCCAGGGCTTTGCAGTCCAATTACAAAGGCAGCTTTTGTCCCATTAGGATTCCCAAAATGCTTTGTACCACTACTCTTTTTGCTTAGGTTTTTTTTTTCCAGAGTAGGTGTTTGTTTGTTGTTGTAAACCCAGCTAAGCTCAAGTGTGGTAAGTTTTACTTTTTTTACAAATGCTGGCTTTTGGCACTTCACTTAGAAATTTAAACAGCAGCATCAAATTTGTATTAAAATAAATAGGGATTATTTATCTTGTGCAAATGTGCCAGAAAAAAATAAAGCAGAAAAAAATCTTAGAGTAAAAAGGATGAAGAAGGGTGTATGCATTGCTCAAATCCTTACTGTGTCAAAATAATTTTCTTGCCGTTTGAAGAATTACAGATCCTGTCAGGAGAGGGTTAAAATATTTATTATTATTATTATTAGTATTAGTATTATTACTAATCTCGGTCTTATATTAGTACTTTAAACCTTCATTTTGAACACCTGTCTTTATTTACATCATCTACTGTTATGATGTAGAATTCATAGAAGTAGCTAATAGACCATGCCTTTTCTGCATCTTTCCCCTTGGAGCCCATAGTTAGAACAGAACATTGAATGCAAAGAAAAAACCTGTGAGGGAACTTTGAAAGTTCTTCTCAAAAGTGGTAGTTTGTCAGGGACATTGCCTTTAATTTGCTTTTGTGCACTGGTTAGGAAGGTTTCAGGGTGGCTAACTTGACTGTGGGCATGACAGTGATACTTCATCATAAATGTAGGTGTTTGCCTGAGGATTTTCTGATTTTGCGTACTGATCATGTTTCCTGTTACTGTAAAATGACGCATAGCATGTTGTCAATTCTGTGCACAAAATAATTCATAATATTGTGCTTTTCCATTTTCACTATGAAGTGTTAAGTATTCTTTAAAATCTCATAATTGTTGTTGAGGTGGAAATTTATATGTAATTATTTGCCAAATATTATGCACCTCTGCAGTTCAACTAATTGTATACATATCTCTATTTAAGCTAAATAAATGAGTTTTAGAATATTCATCCTGTGAAAGTGAAAGAATGAACTTCTAGCTCAGCTGAGCAGTGTTTCAGGAGAAGGGCTAGCAGTAGAATTTTTTTTTTAGGAGAATAGGGGACTTTTTGGTTCTTTTACCTAGCACCACAAATGTTTTTGGCATCTCTTCAGCAAGTGGTGGAATGACTACCTTTGTCTTTCACTTGTGTTTAATATATTTAGTTAAAAAGTGGTTTATTATAGCATTCTGTACAAGATAAATTGTATTTCAGTGTATTATCTAGGATTTTTATGGCCAAAGAATGGCAGGCTGGACTTCATAGGATAGGTGTTAATCCCTCTGAAATCTCCAGAAAAGACTTGTTATTAAATGAAAAAAAAAAGGACCTATATCCATTCTTCTACATGGCTTCTGGTTTTGTGTATGGTGTTCCTGAAGTAGTCTTGACATCGGTTTTCTGATTGCCAGTTAGTATTTTGAGAATCAAATATCAGGAAAATATTAGAAAATGTGGGGAGCCTTTATTATGTCCCAGAAAATGCAGGTTTCATTCAGGTGAATAAAATTTATATTTTATTAGAAAAGTGTTCAAGAATAAATCATCTGTTTGAAAACAGATCAGGTTGAAAATTTTCAATTTAAAATTGAAATAATTAAAACCTGGTAATTTTTCAAGTAGCTGGGTCAGAATTATGTAATGCTGATTCAGATACAGATATATATTTGATCAATGAAAAGGTTGCTATGAAAATAATAAAATTCTTAGGAAGTTCTAACTTCTTTTGAAAAAGCCAATGACATTGAGAGGCTGTGTCTTGACTGCCTCCAACAATTGTTGAATCAGGTATAATCAAGTTATAAATACCTCTAAAGGCAACTGCTCATGTAAAATGAGATACACCTTTCTGACTACCCCATTTTTCTCGCGGTCACTATTCAAAGTGATGCTTCCAGCAACACTGGACCATGATTTATCAAATTCCATTCTTTAACAGCTTAAAATCACTTTATCATTTTGGGGGTTTTTATGTGGTTTTTCATTTAGTAACTAAAATTAGTTTTAGAGAGATGTCTAGATTCTGAATGTGAAATGCAATGGAGTTTGCATGATACTGCTTTCAGCAAAGCCAAACCAGCTGAATTTGTCAGAAATGCTGGAAAGTCAAATGAACTAAAGACTACATAGTGTTGCCATTTGCATCTGGCTACAGTTCAAGGGAGAGACTCATCTTTTACATCCGTTGTTTTCCCATCTTAACATTATGTATAGCATTCTAGCATTTGGCTTTTTAAATAGCGGTCTTACACTTTTAGCAAAATTCAGAAAGAATTTATTTTCATGTTTTCAATTTTTTATGGTTCTAACCTAAATCATAAAAATATACCTATATCTGGTTGTCTTGGGTTTTTTTCTCAATCCTTCCCATAAAGTTCTGTGTTTTCTTTTTGAGCTGAGATTATTTTTTCTAATAATTAAAAAAGGTTGAGTTTTTAAAAATCATTTAGAAGGAAAATATGTTTGCAGTCCCTAAAAATATGTAGTATTTTAGAACAAATAACTTACAACAATTTGGACTTTAAATACCACTCTTGCAAATCTGTAACCAGACTAAAGGAATTACTGAAATCAAATGTTCAGTATCCCTTTAAGTTCCTTTTGTACAGGACATTATCATTCAGTTTCTGTTTTCTGTATAGAGGACAAGCTAGATCAGCAGTTGCCATCCTTTGCATTTCACTCACTTGGTATGCTTCTATGGCTTAAAACTTACTACAAAAATTGCTGCTCTGTTCTGTTCCTGGACATCAACTGCTGATTTTACAGCCAATTTACTGTGCAAAAATGGTTCATCTCTTAGATACAGAAATTCTGAACAGTAGAATGTGTCTGCCTAAAGCCAGAGTTTAGTTGAGCTGATCTGCAGAAACCTCTAAACCTCAAACCAAATGCTGTTAGAGAAATGCTGTAATCAGCAGCCATATTCATGGAAAAATACTGCTCACTGTGAATAAAGAAAGTTATGTTTTATTTAAAGTCTGCATAGACAAAGACTAGTAAATATATTGGATGATGAGGAGCTTTATTTTTCAAAAAGTCTATTTTTTTATCTGTAGCTATTTATAATAAATTCCAAACTGAATTTAAAGAATAGCAGCTTGTCTAAGAAAATGAAAAGCACAAATTTGCCAGTTCTGTAGGAGTTTGGATGAAGCATGGAGCAGAAACGAGGGAGAGCCCAAAACCAAGGACTAAAATTCTTCTATTCCTCCTCTCTCTTCTACTCTTGATATTTACTGGATTGTTAGTTAGATAATAAAAATGATATTGGTTGTATGTAAAAATATTTTGACTTGGAGATGTAATAGATGAGAAAGGCAAAAAGGTATATGCTAGTGATTTTGAAAATTATTATGGAAATCTTAGATGCATAAACTTTGCATTGAGGACAATTTTCAACTGTTTTCAAAAGACTTGGCAAAGTTGAAATAATTGGCAAAACATTCCTGCTTTGATGGTCATGGATACTCTTGATCTTCTCACTTTCGGAGAGGAGTGGAAACAAGTTCAAGGAAGACAAAACTAAAGCTTGTTCCAGCATGTAAGCTTAACTTTTAACTGATTAGCCACAGCGTGTTCAGAATTGTGTATGTTTGAGCATCTGATTAACTACTGAATATGAATATGATGTAATACATAAATGAGCAATGTTTTGTAATCACATCATATTCAAATATCTTCTCAAGAACCTCATGAAAGGAGGAAATAGAACTAGCTTCTAATTGGTAAATTAAAAAAAAACTCTGTTAAAGCAAATTGTATTAAATAGCTAAAAAAGGATAATTAAATATGCACTAGCAGCAAAGTAGTTTTTTCTTGGTGATTCCAAGGACAAGAAAGAAATTGGGAAAACTAGCTTTTGTGTAAGGCAGTGAATAAAGGAGTAAATTCCCTTCTGGACCGACAGACAGAGGCCAATGGTATCAGCTTGAATAGAGTGAAGTACAGGGCTTGCGCTTGGCCACAGCAATCCCATGCAGAGCTTCAGGCTGAGAGCTAAGTGCCTGGAAAGCTGCCCAGCTGAAAAGGGCCTGAGTGTGCAGATCAACAGTGGCTGAACATGAGCCAGCAGTGTGAGCACGTGACCAAGAAAGATGATGACATCCTGACCTGTATCAGGAATAGTGTGCCGAGAAAGACCAGGGCAGTGACTGTCCCTCTGTACTCAGTCCTGCATTCAGTTTTGGACCCCTGATCACAAGAAAGACAATTAGGTGCTCCAACAAATCCAGAGAAGGGAAATGGTACTGGAGAAGTATCTGGAGCACAAGTCTGATGAGGAGAGACTGAGGGAGCTGGTGTTGTTTAGCCTGGAGAAAAGAAGGTTCAGGAGAGACCTTACTACTGTCTCCAACTGCCTTGAAAGGCGTTTGTCACTTCTCCCAGATAACAGGCAATAGGATGAAAGGAAATGGTTCAAGTGGCACTAGGATAGGTTTAGTTTAGATTTTAGGAAGAATTTCTTGCCTAAAACAATTATCAAGTGGTGACACATGGCAGTGGTGGAGTCACCAGCACTGGAGGGATTTAAAAGATGTGTAGATGTAGCACTCTGGGGTATGGTTTAGTGGTGGGTTTGGCAGTGCTGGGTTAACAGCTGGACTTAGTGATCTTACAGGTCTTTTCTAACCTAATTGATTCCATAATTTTATAAATATAGTTAAAAGCCAAGTCCTAATAGTATTTTTAGGAAAACCTTTTAATAGGATGATGTAACTATGGCCAGTAGGAATAATTATGCCTTTTCTCACGTAATTTGGTAAGCAGTAAATGAATGAAAGAGACCTTCTAGGTAACATTTGGGAATTCTGTTGTGAAGGATCAGAAAGAAACTGAGGAAATAAGAAACATAGAGGAAAAAAAATAACATGTTATCAGTGAATATTTTAATACTAAATCATGGGTCTGGGCAGTTTCTGTATTTGGTGGGAATGTACAATGCAATGGGAACTTTCCCATTGAAATGCAATTTTAGGTATGGTTTCGGAGCATGACTGGTGTATATGGTGAGATGCATATTGGACTGGAAGTTTCATGTGGGCAAAAAGATTGGGTAATTTAAAGATCAGGCTGAAGAGGCCTGTAGATTGACAGATGCAGATAGATGCTGCCCTGCCATGAGCAAAGCTGGTGATGGTCTTCTGTGCTAGGGCTAGAAGGGCTGTACAAAGCATCTGACCAGGTCAGCCTGGGTGGAAGTGTTGCAGATGTGCCTTTTGAGGTATCCTTTTCCCAGTACTTCAGTCTGCAGTTGTGTTCTGGCAGAGTCTGGGTTCAGAGGCCAGAGAATCCAAACTGATGCTGTGGATGCAGTTGCATATTTTATGTTTTAAGTTGACTCCAAGTCTGCGTATTAGATGATATTTGTAAGATAATTGACCAACTCCACCTGGAGACATGGGGAAAGGAGTTAAAAAGAAAAAAAAAGAGATTACTAGTTAACCTTTAAATCAACACTTGCAGTGTTTTGAGATGACTTTGATGTCTGTCTCACAACAGATTGTGCAATAGAAGAACGAGAGCAGTTGTTGATGCTTCTAGAAAAGAATACCTTTTTTTGGCATGTTGAAACATGATTGTTAAAGCAGCATAAGTTACTTTGTGAGAACGAAAAGTGGCAGTTTGATTTATTTGGAAATATCAATGTTCCTGTCAATTAAATTACAAAATTTAATGGGTAACTGATAATGCTAATGATCAGAAATACTATTTTTCTTCTGAAGGGCTCTAATCCAGTGACTGCAAGACTATTTACTAATAACACAATAATGACATAATTACAAATGGGTATCTTGAGAGAAGTATCAAAAAGCAAATATGAAATATTCTTATTTTGCTTATATGGGAATAATATAGTTTACCTGTTACGGTGGGTTTTTAATAACAATCAAATAATTTGAGAAACAAGATTTCTGATACTTACTTAGGAAATTTGAGCCACATGTGATAATTAACATGGAAAAGTTTAAGGTTCCATCCCCCCCCAATTCATAATTTTATCAATAAAATAATACATTTTCCAAACTTTTTAAAGCTTTATTTTACATTTTTCAAAGTTTTTAAAGCTTTATTTTACCTGAATGCTCTTTTGAATGCTCTTTTCCAAGTCTTTCATTGTTTGTTGACTTGTTTTCCCTTAACTTGTTTGTCTCTTATTGTCTCTTGATGGTTTTGCCCTTACCTGGTCTTGAAGGGAGATCTGTGGCTGGATCTCAGGAGGTGAATTGTGTGTGTACTCCTGTGCTGAATGGGGGCCCGTGAAAGGAATTTTTGACAAAGTTGGTTACAAAGGACGAATCTCTCATAATGTCATCAGAAGTAGCAGTGTTGGAAGGAAATAAAGATGCTTTTATTCTTCAGTGTCCACATTTAGTGTCAATTCATATTCTTTTTTTTTTTTCTCTTCCCAATCTAAATGGATAAGTACACTGCTGTCCAGTCCTGGTATCTGGCTATAGGGATTATTTGTGTGAAGCCTCTTAACCTTCTCACAGTTAGTGATTCCCACTGAGGTCATTAATAAGATCACTGTGATGTCTCCACCAACCAGCAAGAAGGAAACACAAGTTTCTTAAGTGCCATAGGCTTTTGGAGAATGCACATTCCTGAGTACAGCCAGATTGTGAGCCCTATCTACCTGGTTACCCTCAAGAAGAATGATTTCCACTGGGGCCCTGAACAGCAGCAAGCCTTTGCCCAGATCAAACAGGAGATCGCTCATGCGGTAGCCCTTGGCCCAGTGAGGACAGGACCAGATGTGAAGAATGTACTCTACTCTGCAGCTGGGAACAATAGCTTGTCCTGAAGCCTTTGGCAGAAGGTGCCTGGTGAGACTTGGGGTCAACCACTGGGATTCTGGAGCCAAAGTTACAGAGGGTCCAAAGCCAACTACACTCCCACGGAGAAGGAAATCTTGGCTGCCTATGAAGGAGTTTAAGCTGCCTTAGAGGTGATTGGTACAGAAGCACAGCTCCTCCTGGCACCCTGACTGCCTGTGCTAGGGTGGATGTTTAAAGGAAAGGTTCCCTCTACCCATCATGCCACAGAGCCACATGGAGCAAATGGATTGCCCTTATCACTCAGCGCGCCCACATTAGAAACCTGAATCACCCTGGGATTTTGGAAACTCATTACCAGCTGACTGGAAGGTGAAAGCTTTGGTCTCACGGACCAAGAGGAGCAGAAACAAGTGACATGTCACAGAAGAAGCTCCACCGTACAACCAACTGCCAGCAGAAGAGGCACAGTATGCTCTTTTCACTGATGGTTCCTGTCACATCATAGGAATGAACTGGAAGTGGAAGGCAGCCGTATAGAGCCCCACACGACAGGTTGCACAAGCCATTGAAGGAGAAAGTGGATCGAGTCAACTTGCTGAACTCAAAGCTGTTCAATTGGCCCTGGACATTGCTGGAAGAGAGAAGAGGCTAAAGCTCTACCTCTACACTGATTCATGGATGGTGGCCAGTGCTCTGTGGGGTTGGCTGGAAAGGTGGAAAAAGGCCAATTGGCAGCGTCGGGGAAAACCAATCTGGGCTGCTGATGAGTGGAAGGACATTGCCACTCGGGTAGAGAAGTTACCTGTGAAAGTCCGCCATGTAGATGCCCATGTCCCCAAGAGCAGAGCTAACAAGGAGCACCAAAACAATGAGCAGGTAGATCAGGCTGCAAAGATAGAGGTATCAAAGATAGACTTAGATTGGCAACACAAGGAAGAGTTGCTCCTAGCTCGACGGGCCCGTGATGCCTCAGGTCATCAGGGCAGAGATGCCACCTATAAGTGGGCATGAGGCCGAGGGGTGGATCTAACCATGGACAGTATTTCCCAGGTTATCCATGACTGTGAGACATGCGCTGCAATCAAGCAGGCCAAGCGGGTGAAGCCCCTATGGTATGGGGGACAGTGGTCTAAATATAAGTATGGGGAAGTCTGGCAGATTGACTACATCACCCTTCCCCAGACCCGCCAAGGCAAGCGCTATGTGCTGACCATGGTAGAAGCAACCACAGGATGGTTAGAGACGTACCCTGTGCCTCACGCTACTGCCCAGAACACCATCCTGGGCCTTGAAAAACAAGTCCTTTGGAGACATGGCACCCCTGAGAGAATTGAGTCGGACAATGGGACCCATTTCAAGAACAGCCTTATAAACACTTGGGCTAGAGAACATGGCATTGAATGGATATATCACATCCCTTATCATGCACCAGCTGCCGGGAAAGTTGAACAGTGCAATGGAGTACTCAAGACTACCCTGAAGGCACTTGGCGGGGGGACCTTCAAAAATTGGGAAGCAAACTTAGCCAAAGCCACCTGGATGGTCAACACCCGAGGCTCCATCCATCAAGCTGGTCCTGCCCAGTCTGAACTTTTGCATACAGTGGGTGGAGATAGAATCCCTGTGGTACACATGAAAGGTATTTTAGGAAAGACTGTTTGGATTAACCCCACCTCAGGCCAAGGCAGACCCATCCATGGGATTGCTTTTGCTCAAGGACCTGGTTCCACTTGGTGGGTAATGCAGAAAGATGGAAAAACCAGTTGTGTACCACAGGGAAACCTAATCCTAAGTGAGAATTAGGTGTAAGGGTTCATTTTTGTATAGGAGAGTTTATTGATACAGATGATAATAGAATAAGGGGTGGATAATGTCTTGAGTTAGGTAACCAAAATGTTTGTATTCTATTTCATCTGTTGTAATTCCGAGGGGAGCGGATGCCTTCTGATAATGGGCCAGCTGCTAAAACCAGGTGTGGCAGTTTTTCTTATCTCCTTCACCACTATCTCCTTTGCTGATATCCTCCAGGGGGACATCTTCTGCTAATGGACCATTAAGGCTCACCAATGACATGACACATTACATCATCCCATTGTGAGATGCTCCACTCAGTGGGGGAGAGCCAACCATTCCTACCTGGATAAAAACTGAGACTCAGGAACAGCAGGGATCTGGTTTTTCCACCAGAGGAAGACCGATCCCATCTCGCTGCTACTGGACCTTTCTACTGGAGCATCTCTGCTCCACAGAACCACATCAGTTACTCCAGAAGCATTCATTTGGACTGCTACCAACACTCTTACCAAGAGGGTGTCAGGTCGTATCCCTGACCCTATCAGGGTTCTTCAGGACTTTTTGTTTTGCTTACTTGCTTGTCTTTGCACTACTACATTTGTAATTGTTTTCTTTTTTATTTTTCCTGTTAAAGAACTGTTACTCCTATTCCCATATCTTTGCCTGAAAGCCCCTAATCGAAAAATTATAATAATTTGGAGGGAAGGGGAGTGACATTCTCCATTCCAAGGGAAGCTCTAGCTTTCCCTGGCAGACAACTGTCTTTCAAAACCAAGACAGTGGTGGTCATTTCTTGGTTCTATTGAGACATTCTGATGATCTGTGTTACTTACTTTCCTTTATATCTTTGCATTAAGTGTAGTTACAAGCCTGGGCATTTCTTAGGAAGTTTAGGTTTTAGAGGATGAAGGATAAGGCACTGAAGCTTGAACTGTTGCCTGCTCATTTGTAAAATGGTACATCTCTTTCAGCATTTTCATATTTGGTGTCTGTATTGGAGTAGTAACAGGTTTTGTATTCCGAATTGGTGAAGAACCACAATCACAGGATACCTGTGTATCCAAGAAGAGCAGATGGAACTTTTCTGTGGAAATACATTCAGAATGGTTTATGGCATTTGACGTACAAATTACAGCTGTAACATAATAGTTTTCTCCCAGGTGGCAGTTCTTTTTACCTTGATACTCTCTCTCTTTAGAAGTACCTATTCTTTCTTTTCTGTTCTTCTCCTACTACGAACATTTTCATCCCTTTACACGATTTCTAACTGATGGTGATATGTGCTCATAGATCAAAATTGGCAGCCCAGGCTCAATGAAACCCTCAGCTGAATATAGTCAAAGAAAGAAATTTGTCTCCAAATAACTGTCTTGTTCAAGAGAGGTGGCACATCGGATGAATGTCTGGTATCAAAATCAGTTTATGGCTCTGAAAGCATTAACCCCACACAGCCTCTTGAAATTTTATCAGGTTGTTACTATCAGTTAAGTTTCCATAGTTGTAATATTATAGTGTATTTTAAAGTTACACAGCTAGGCTCCAGAAAATTCTGCATGAAATCTCATGCTGGTCTGATTCAATTTTATATAACAGGCAGCTTAACTTCAAGAAGTCACTCTCTTTTGATTTATAAGTAGCAGGGTAGTACTTTCATTTCAAATCTCAGTTTTATCAGGTTGCAACTTCACTGCTAGCATTTGTATTATGTATGAAAGTTCAGTGACATTTTTGACAAAGCGTATTTTCAATTGCTTCAGTTCTCTTTTGTGAGAAGTACAGTAATATTTGTCCTACTTTTGGCTTTCTCTCAATAATATTCATTTTACAGTAAAAAATAATTATAAAATGTCTGGTGTAGAAAACTAAATTCTAGAGATGCTTACATGGGCTAGAAATATGTATTTCTGAAGTGATTTTTATTAATATTTTACAGTCGGTAGTTTCAGGAACTGAATCACCATTTGTTTGTAGTATTCCTGATGTTATCCATGTAGATACATTTCATAATATTTAACACACACCATAAAGGACTGATCCCAGAAATCTGCACTATCAGTGGATGCAATGAGGGATATCCAGATTATCCTTGGAAGGTTTACCTAGGGTTTTCCTGAGACATTTCTGCTTACGTTTTAAATTAGCAGCTTGTGGCAGCAGAGATTAAGAGATACCAGCTCTCTTCTCCCTCACTCTGGCAGTACCTTCTTCTCAGGCATTTGCACTGTATCAGATAACTTCATTCACACTTGATGCGTGCTGAAAAAGGCACAAAGGAGAGCATAGCCAGGAATAGGAATAGAAATAGCATCTGTTTTGACATCTGCACAGCTGCTGTTGCAGAAACTTGGACTCTTCAGAATGAGAATCACCTTCCAGATACTCACTTTTTCCATCATTGACTGTAAAGGGAACAGTGGGCTGGGCTCTCTTGAATAACCCTCTTGGTAATAACAGTTCTATTACAGAGACAAAGTGTTGAATGATTGTGAAGACAAAATTGTCTTAATTATGCCTCTATGTGGTCATTCCAGATCTAAAAAAGCAATTGAGAGTCTTGTGCAGTTCTTTTCCAGACTGGAGCTACTAAGAGGTTTTCAGTCTCCATCAGCACATTGTGTAAAAACTTCTCATGGGCAAAATATATTTAGTATCCATCTTATGCATCTGATTTTTTTTCTGTGTACATTTCCTCTTTTTTGTTTTAATATGCTCTATTACAGACAATAACAACTGGAAAACTGTAAAAACTAAAAAACAAGCCAAAACTAGTAAAAAAGTAAAAGTAATTATTAGACCCCCTTAAAAATATAGGAAGTGTACCTCTGTCCAGAAAATGGGTGTCCAGTTTTCATAACTATTTATTTCCTAAGATGCCAAGATTTGTTTAGATACATTAGTAACTTCATAAATACAGGTTTCTCATTGGAAAATTACCTGCACTATTATTTAGGGGGAAATGATGGAAAGAATCACACAACAGAAATACGTGTTGACTGTATACATAGATCTAGTTACTTTATATATGCAGTTCTTGACTGTGAAATATTACTTGAAGTAATTTTCATACTTAGGTGGGCGTATGACTGAAGTTTGTTCTAATAGAAATATATGTGGAATGTGAAATAACCTGACTGTTGCAGTGCAGTGGGGGCGGGCATCAAAAGGCCAGTACTGTATGAGATTCCCAGGGACCTTCCTTCCTGAGTTTTTCTGGGTCCCTCTGGATGGCATCCCGTCCTTCAGGAGTGTCAACTTCACCCCTCAGCTTGGTGTCATCTGCAAATTTGCTGAAGGTACATTTGATCACTTCATCTATGCCGTGAATGAAGGCATTAAACAGCAATGGTCCAATACAGATCTCTGAAAGTCACCACTTGTCGCTGATATCCATCAGGACTCTGAGCCATTGACTACATTCCTGTGGATGTGACTGTCCAACCACTCTCATCCGTCTAAAGTTCTCTCATCAAATCTGTCTCTCTGCAATTTAGAGAGGAGGATGTTTTTGGAGGACTGTGCCAAAGGCTTTACAGAAGTCCAGATAAATTACATCTGTAGCTCTTCCCTTTTACACTGATTTAGTTACCCATCATAGAAGCACACTATACAGGATTTTCTCTTTGTGAAGCTGTGCTGCCTCTCTCCAATCTCCTCTCTGTCCTCCATGTGCCTTAAGACAGCTCCTTGGAGAATTCATGATCTTCCCAGGCAGAGAGGTAAGGCTGACTGGTTGGGAGTTCCCAGTGTTTTCCTTTCTACCTTTTTTAATGATGGGCACAGTGATTCTCCTTTTCCAGTCACCTGGGAGTTCCTCTGACTGCCATGAATTTTCAGGTATCGTGGAGAGTGAATATAATGACTTGCAGACCAGCTCTCAGCTTAACCTTTAAACTCTGGTTTTGCTTCTAGACCATCTCATTTGTCTTAAATCCCTCTTTCTTTTATTCCTTTGTTTGCCTTGACCATTCTTACTTTGTCTCATTTAGTGATACTTTCTCTGTGGATCTCAGCAAAAATTTGGGTGTTGGTTCTGTAGGAGACAGAATTTCTGGTGTGTTCTACATTGCTGTGTAAGGAGCAGCACTGATTCTTTTGGGGCTTCCCAAATATTGCTAAAATGTTCATATTAAATAGCAATTGAGAATTATTGTTTGCCATCCTATGGTTTGTGGGTCTTTCTATAGAAGAGTGCTGGAAGAACAGAGTCCAGAAAAATTTGTAACTGAAAAAGATCTGTATATTTATGTGCTTTTTCTCTTAGCTGTGAAGTCATTCTTTTTTCTGCTTATCCTTTCATCCACAGTAACACACCCTTGTCTTACAGGTGTTTGTCAGTGATTGCAGCCTGTCCTGTACCGGATTGCTTTCTAATGCTTGGGCAAATCTACCTGAACTTTGCAGAAGGTTTATGTTGGATTATAAGGGAACTTCATGTGTCATCTTTCTGCCTCCTTTTCTGGCCTGGGAAAACGTATTTGCACCTCCTATACTTCAGACATGCCAGGTTATTTTATAAAGCTTTGCAGACTCATCTGAAAGTCAGAGCAAGCAGTGCACCCTTCTGTTACTTTGAAACCAGTATTTCATATGGAGCCAACCATAACTGGGAGAGTTTAATGGCACCAACTTACAAATAGACTGTGTTTTTTACTTGCACACAACACTTTTGGTCTGTTGTGTTCAGCAGATAAGCTAGAGGAACTCTAAGCTTAAACAATTTCATCACTTGTGTGTTTTTTACACCAAGGCACTGCAGTGTATCAGAGATTGAAATATCAGCTTCTAATGTCAAGTTTAGAACAGAAAAAGGTAAACTTTACATGTGAAAGAGTGAGTTTTTTCACTTGAAAGCTGTGGTAAAAGAAAATCTAGTGCAGCATAAGTGAAGGATACTTTCAATTGAATTGAGATTTCTTGTGTTAATCTAGGCTTGTGTTTCCAAACTCTGAATTTCAAATATTTTTAATGATACAAAGTGTGAAAATCTACACAGAACATTTAAAACTAAAGGGTGCTCTCATAAAACAAACAACAGCAACAAAGAAATACGACAAAAAAAGAAACAACCACCAAAACCCCTACTAAAATGAATATCCGTTCAGAAACTTCTAACTCAGACAAATTTCAGTGTGGGATGTACATATACTTTGAAACTTAGCTTTGCACTCAAAGGTACTCTAAACATTGTTTCTGAGCAGGAAAAATCTAACAAAATACCACAATAGAGTGTTGCTGCACAGCAACAAGAAGTAGAATACATTTAAATTCTTCTCACTGTGTGTCTTGGGGCTTGTTTCACCTGACTCATCAAATGAAAAATTCATCAATTAATCCTCTGACAATAACAATATATACACAAAAATCAATCCAGGATTGATTTTTTGAGCCCAAACATGAAAACTAACCCCCAGCTTGCACATAATGTGAAATATCTCTTCATCTGAGTCCTATTATTGAGTATAAAAGTTGTAGTGTTCATAGAATTATTTGTTCTAAGTCAACTACAAAGGTGCGGTTGTTTGAGGAAGGGTGTGTGCACCGTGAAGATGTTCTGAAGCACTATCAGAGTCAGCTAATAAAGTTGTCAGATGCACGTAAGGGCACAGTTGATAGGAGTCTCCCCAGAGGGCAACTGGTGGAGAGAGACACTGATCAGTGAGATCTGACAGGAGACCACACAGGGTAGTCAAAGTCAGATGTGTACCAGGCAGGATCAATGGTAGGGAAGAGCAGTGAAATGGGAGTATGGAAACTGTCTTGATGGGGGAGCGCCAGTGCTGCAGCCAAATGGGTAAATCATGAGGCACATTGCTTCACAGGGATCATAACAAACTCTCAGCAGCAGAAAATGAGATAATTTGTCAGATCTCCCACTAGTAATTTCATACTGCCTTTTCAGCAAAAAGGAAATTGCAGCAGATTCTGTATGCATTAGTGTGGCTAGCGCATTGCCATCTCTTCCTTTGTTTCTATAATCCACTTCCAAGTGTGTAATATTTATTGAAATGAAGAGAGGTCTTCCCTAGAAAGACAAAACACAAAGATGATGAGAATTTAAAATCATCAGTTCACATTTATTCTGAAGTTGATTAGTTTGGTATCACATTGATGCTGGGAAGTATTTTTGTACCAGATTATATATCAAAATGTATAAGGTATAGAGTAGCTATTCCAGATAAGAAAATCTCTTAGATCTCTCAAGATAAACAGAGTTTGCTTTTTATTTGAGGTATAAAAGAAAAATAGCCTACTACCTGCATTGTGTGTGTAAGCTTATGGATTTAACTCCTCAGATCATCAGATTAGTACTTCAAGCAACCTTTCCTCCAATGTAAGAAACAGTGATAGCAACTTACTGAATAAATTCTTGCCTCAAAATGCCCTATGAAGGAGATAAAAATCTTTTGAGAAAAAGAACTCATTTTTTGTTCCTTGTAGCACCTCTGGCAGCAAGTCCCTGCTTCCATCCCATATATAAAAGTTATATTCAGGCTGTAAAGAACCTAAATGATGTTAAAAGAGTTGAAAATCAACACACTGTTGTACATAAAAAATAATCAAATAACAGATGTATTAACTTTTGATGGGTCTTCGTGAATGTGTATATTCATGGTGCAGAACAACATGAGCATATTTATCAATTTCTAGATGTGTGAAAGGTGGAAACACTTTAGGAATACTTGATTGATGTGTATTTCTGCAGTCTTAAGACTTCAGAGAATTTTCATAAGAACGTAGGCTGCAAGATACTGTGTTTTTACTGTTTTAGTTGAATGCTGAGATAATTGTCTTCAAAAATTTTGTGTGTGATAGGAGCAAAGATTTGTCATGACTATTTGTCAGCATATTAAATATTCAGATGTATGTAATGACCGTGGCTCCAATGAGAATATCAGGAGCTGTATCTGTTACCATGAAATATTTCTATCTAAAATATTGCTGCAAAGTATGGCTCATTGCAGGGGATCTTGTTCGCTTTTTATTTACAGTTCTTCTAAGAGTCTGAAAGTGTAGGCTGTTTCAAAAGTTGTATTTGTAGGTTTTGTTGTTGTCATGTAATTACAGGCTGAAGAAAGTTAGAAGGGAGGATGGTAGTTGGTACAACTTACTTCTAGTTATATTAAACTTGAGTCTGATTTCTGGTCTGTTTTTTTCAGCTGTGCTTCATACATTTTTTTTATACTTTACAGATTCACATAATCAATCCCTGAGGGAAATGTACTGTTATGAGAGACTGAGTATTAAAGAGTCACTTGAAAGTAGAGAACATGTATATATTTCAGAATATGCTTCAATAATTTATTTTATAATGTTTATTTGGATTTACCTTTGTGTTTGTTATGATACTGGTAATGTACATTTTATATTTTATCAGTGAATTCTTATATGTATTATTTCTAAATATGAGGGTGAAATATGATATTTCCATTTCTTCAAAGCAGAGTATTTTTTTTTTCATGCAGGCTAACAATAATTTGGTAAAATAATAAAAACCATCTTTTTTTCTTTTGAGAGTGCATTTACTGGATATTTTAATTGTGGATTATTTTAGTGATTATAAAATATTTTAATGTTAGGATTTCTTTTTTTTGTGAATATATAAATTTCCTTAAATTAGGTCTGTACCTTACAGTTATTTACAGATAAATTGGCAATATTGCTCAGTAATAGTAGAGCCATTATTCGGGTGTGGTGCATTAGGTCAGATTAACATTCTTAATTTTCCCTTTCCTTTAAAACATGTTGTGAAAATTTTCTTCTTTGAACAGAAAACTTATACCTTGTTTCCAAACTGGATATTCTCAGTCCATCTAATCTGTCTGCCACCCCCTGTGCTAATTAATTACTTCTGCAGCTTAAGACCCAGGAAGACCGTGGTCAGCAGGTGGCAGTCCTGGTTGGCAGTGGTGCTGGGAAAGGAGAGCTGGATCAAACAGCAGAGAGGATGCATCACATTAATAGCACTGCTTTTGCCAGGAGGTTGCCAGGGTTTTGTGAAGTTCACAGTTTTGTAGTGGGGTTGTAGCTTTTTGTCTTTTGTAAGCTCTTCTAAAAGTGCATGGCTCAGACACACTGAACATCTAAAACAATTTTGTGATCTTAAGTGTTTTTATTTTCCTAAATTCTACTTTTAAAACTAATTATTTTAGCTAAGTACTGTGAAGTTTTGCCAGCCCTGCACATATGTGCTTTTTATTATATGCAACTTGAATTATCACTTAAATGAGTGAAATAAATACAGAATATACCCAGTGGGATTTTTTTTAGTCAAAGGTTTATACCTTGTCATATCCAATTACATGAGCGCTTTCAGATGTGTGTGGTAAACTTAGGGACCAAATCCGCATTAAGGTACCCAGATGAAAATACATTACTTCCTGGAGTCTCACAGACTTCAAAAAGGCCCAGCAGATAGTAAGCATCTCTTTACGGGAAGGCCATTTTTCACAGAATCATAGAACATGCAAAGTTGGAAGGGACCCACAAGGATCATCAAGTCCAACTCCTGGCCCTGCACAGCATCATTCGCAACAGTCACACCATCTGCTGCACTGTCCAAATGCTTGCTGAACACTGTCAGGCTTGTGCTGTGACTGCTTCCCTGGGGAGCCTGTTCCAGTGCCCAACCACCCTCCAGGTGAAGAACCTTTTCCTGATATCCAGCCTAAACCTTCCCTGACACAACCTCAGGCCATTCCCTTGGGGACTGTCACTGGGTGCCAGAGAAAAGAGAACAGTGTCCACTCCTCCTCTTCCCCTCATGAGGAAGTTGTAACAGCAATGAGGTCTTGCCTCAGTCTCCTCTTTTCTAGGCTAGACCGGGTGATCTCAGCCACTCCACATACAGCTTCTTCTCAAGGCCCTTTAGCATCTTCATTACTCTCCTTTGGATGACCTTTAATAGACTTTTATCTTTCTTATACTCTTTTGGGCACTTTTGGTGCCCAAAACTGCCCCCAGCACTCGAGGAGAGGCTGCCCCAGCTCAGAGCACAGTGGGACAATCCCCTCCCTTGCCCAGCTGGCGATGCTGTCCCTGATCCCCGCAGGACATGCTTGGCCCTCCTGGCTGCCAGGGCACTGCTGGCTCATGTTCAGCTTGCCACTGACCAGCACACCCAGGTCCCTTTCCATGGTGCTGCTTTCCAGCATCTCATTCCCCAGTCTGTCCATACATGCAGGGTTGCCCCTTCCCAGGATCAGAATCTGACACTTTTCCTTGTTGAACTTCATATGGTCAGTGATTGCCCATTCCTCTAATTTGCTGAGGTCTCTCTGCAGGGCCTCCCTGCCTTCGAAGGAGTCAACAGCTCCTCCCACATTTGTATCATCTGTGAACTTGCTTAGTATCCCTTCCAGTCCTACATCCAGGTCATTTATGAAGCTGTTGAAGAGCACAGGGCTAAGATGGAGCCCTGTGGAACCCCACTGGTGACAGGTCACCAGTCTGATGTCACCCCATTCACTTAAACCTTTGTGCCAAATCCCTGAGCCAGTTGCTCACCAATCCCATGACGTGTTTACCCAGCTGCATGCTGCACATTTTTCCAGAAGGGTATTGTGAGAGAGAGCATCAAAAACTTTACCTAAATACAAAAGGATTACATCCACTGGCTTCTCTTGATCAGCTAGGTGGGTTACCTTGTCATAACAGGAAATCTGATCTGATAAGCAGGACTTTCCTCTTGTGAAGCTGTGCTGGCTCTGACTGATGACTGCATTGTCTTTCAGGTGTTTTTCAGTACCTCCCAAAGTAATCTTCTCCGTAACTTTACCAGGCACTGAAGTGAGACTGACAGGCCTGCATTTTCTGGAGTCCTTCTTGCCCCTTCTTGAAAACTGGGGCAATGTTCATGACCTTCTAGTCAGCTGGGACATTTCCAGATTCCCAAGACCACTAAAAATCATCAGGAGATTTTGCCATGGCATCAGCCAGCTTTCTAAGGGTTCTTGGATGAATTCCATAAGGCCCTGTAGATTCATAAGGATCCAGCTGGAGCAGCAGATCCCCCACACTTTTTCAGGCTTGACTGGAAATCGATCATTCTTGCAATTGTGGACCTCCAGCTCAGGGCACTGAGGTCTCCTTGGCTTATCATCTGTGCTGAAGAAAGAGGTAAAGAATGCCTTGAATACCTCTGCCTTGTCTATGTCCCTGTGTGGGAGGTGACCATCCTCATCCTGTAATGCGCTGAAGTAATTTCTCCACTAATATATTTGAAAAACCCTTTTTACTGTCCCCCACAGTTCTGGCTGGCTTCAATTCCAGTTCAGTTTTGGCTACATGAATTTTCTCCCTACAGTGGCAGCAGCATCTCTGTATGCTTCCCATGTCACCTGACCTTGCTTCCACTGGGCATATACTTCCCTTTCTTGCTTTATTTCCAAGAAAAGATGCCTGCTCAGTCAGTACAGCCTTCTGCCTCACCATCTTGACTTCCAGCATTCAGGAATTACTGCTCCTGTGCCCTTTGCAGGTGATGCTTAAAAAGTGACCAGCACTGATGGACCCCAGCATCTGCAAAAATGTTTTTCAGGGGGATCTTAGTAATTCCCTGAGCAGCCTGAATTCTGCTCTCTCCCTCTGAGGTTTTGCTAGCACTTTTCCTTCTGTCAACAGAGATTTTAAACCTGGCCTCTTCATGGTGGCTGTGGCAAAACCAGCCAAATATCAATATATATATAGGTGTCTCTTATAAGGCAATGAATTAGAGAATATCAGGTGTAGTTTGTCATTTCAGTCTAGTAGTGTGTCTTTCTTAAAGCTAATAAGAAAATTGTGTAGTGTTACCAAAAAGAAAATTGCTCATGTGCAGGCAGCTTAAAATCATGTAAGTAAATTGTTATTGTTAAATTTCACTTTAAAATCTTAACTACTTAGTTGAGCCAAATCTTGCTTCTACCTAAAGCAGAGTGCACTATGTTTGTTTTAAAGGTGTTTGGGACATGTGGGGACTCATTTCTTAGAGAGACTAACCTTTTCTTCTGCCTTGCAAAGATACATTAGCTTTTGGAAACAACTTCTGAAAGAAAAGGATCTCCATACATTTTGGAACAGCATTAGCTCTACGTTTCTACCTTTAATTTTGGGACGGAAACCTGGATTTAGCAAAGCAGTTTTATGTACATTAAAATGCATCCCGAGTCACTGCAGTGTGAGCAGATTGAGATACAGAAACCCAATCTGTTAATGCCTCTCCTGATGGCTCTCTAGGTGATTTTAGGGCAGACCACAGCACCCACCTCCTTGTTGCAGAGGGAGAGGTACTTCTACTTGTAAATTTACAACTTCTGCTTGTAAAATTCCTTAAGGATCTAATGATGCAGACCACCATTCTAACATCTACTTTTATAGTAATACTTTTACACATGGTTTTGGAGCAATGGAAAATAAAGGTCACGGTTCAATTTTATCATAGGCTTGCATGTTTTGAAGTTGTGGTCTTAATACCTAAGCCATTTTGAATTTAGTTCAGCTGAGGCTTGGGCTTTGTTTCAATATGCTTAACTTTCAGTGTATGTTCAACTGAATGAGAACTTTGGTGTACAGATGATGAGTCTAGATGTTACCATTTACATCATTCTTCCTCATTTAAGAAAAAAACCAAAAATACATTAGAGGTGCCGAGTTTTCATTGACACTGAGGAGAGAATGGGGGTGGGGCCATACACATTCTTGTTTGGTGTGCATGCTTATTTTGATCAGTCTCTAAATAAAAGTTAAGGATTTATGCTGTATTCTTCTGAGTTTGGTTTTTGGGGTTTTTTTAACAAATGGTACTGAGAATATTTGTATTCTCCTTCGTATATTATTAGAAATCTCAAATGCAAGGTGAACCTTCAATTGTTCAAAAACTACCCTTCCTAAAAAGATAAAAAGTCTGCAGCAGAATATCTAATTTTTTTTTCTGTATCAGTCTTCTTCATACTAATATGCCATAGTTCCATTTGACTAATAAACTGACATTCATGTAGCAAACAGAATGGGAGTCCAAAGGTTAGTGTTTTTCAATAGTAGCAATGGAATGGCAAGACACTGCACTTGTCCTGTCCACTCTTCCCTGTGTATACTCTCTGCAGCTGATATAGCCCCTCCAGCTTTGGCTTTGCAGCTGATAAGGATCTTTGAACAATGTATTATTTTAGAGCTGTACTTTACTATTTGGGCCACATTACCTAGGTAAAATGTGGTGAGTTTTATAAAAAGATAATTCCGTATTCTGTGGCCAGTTGGAAAGAATTCCCTTAGGTTTGTAAGTCTTAGTCTTTTTATTTTGATGTGGATTTTGTATTATTTTTGAAATAGTTGCTACTACATTAAAGGTTTATATAACATAATTCATAAGCTTTGCTGACAAGGGCTTACTTATAATCTTTGCTTTATTAAAGAGAGACTTTTTTTTACATGAAAATATATATTTTTAAAGAGATAAAGATACTGGAATTTCTGACTAGACAAGCAGCAAGTATAACAGTTTTTATCTTATGTCACTTCTTAACTGTGCATTAGGTTTATCTCAGACTGCAATAATAATGCAGTTACATGGATTTTCCTCTACGTTTATTAGTAAAATTTGAAATGCGTCTATTTTTGAGAAGATCTAGGCTTGTAAAGCTCAAGTCCATAACTGAGGTACGAAAAGTAAGAGTCAAATACAGTTGGATAAATATATCAAGCCCTGGAATTTCTATGTCTGTGTAATTCAGATGTATCTGAATGGGTATAAGAATTTATATTCTATTATTAAGTTTACACTCAAAAGCATCTAAATTGCAGGAATCATACAGAGCTGGACATACTTTCAAAAGAGGTTGTATTCCTTTCCTTTTCTAAGGTACAAAATTCTCCTTTAGGATTAGGGGAACTTTGCCTCTGCATTTTTTGTGGCATCAGGGAGAAACTCTAGGAAATAAAAGGGAACACCTGGTTGCAAAGATGGCTGTAGAAGTGACAAGGGATATACCCACATTCATGTGAGTGGTTGCTAGTTGGTTGTACATATGACTCAGTGACATCCCCAGAGAAACGGATGCCATGAAGGCTTTGAGGACCAGGGATTACAGAGGCTTGTTTCTGATAAAAATTAAAGGGTACCAACAGACATTTGATCAAAAAGTAAGAACTCTGCTGAATGTTATCATTTGTCCAGGTAAATAGCTTCAGTACAAAAGCCAAAGTACAAAAAAGTCACTGGCTTTCCTCCTCCTTGGCTGCACATGCATGCTTTTTCATGAGATTTTATGGCAAAAAGGAACAGTCTTTAAAGGCACCTTGCCCCATTTATTTGATGTAGTATAATGTTCATTACCCATTGTTACACTGTGTAAATCCACTTTTTGCCCCTAATCCACCTCTTTTCCATGTTCCTCTTGGACAATTCTAATGAGAACCTTTAATAAGATTTTGTTGCTTTGTTTAGACTCTTTAGACAAGTTGACTTCATAATTCAGGGTACAATGTTTTCCGAAGAACAAGCATGCAAGTTTTCATTGTATTATAGGCATGAATTCAACAGTATTCTAACCATGTTTGCCTGCACCATTCAGTATACTCAGCTGTTTCTTTGCTTTGGATTTAAAATCTGGATATTTCTAACCCACATCAAGTATCTGAGAAGTTGCAGTAGAGTCCTGCTTCTGCAGGTTATTGCCTTTCAATACTGTCACATTCATGGGAATATTCACAGAATTGAGGATGCCAATGGTTAGTATGTGTACTAACAAAGGGCATATTTGTCAGTCTGTCTTTGTGTGGACTATCCGCTCCTTTTCCTCTCATTTGGAATTGCTTATGAGCAAAGAAGTATTTTCTAACAGCACATCAGATGGGAGTACTCATAGGAACTTTGATCAACTCCTGTCTTCCAAAAGACAGGCTTTGCAATCTTCTATTATTGACAAGGGCTTGAACCCAGTATTAGTGGTGTACATGTGTCTGCAGTTGCTAGGTAAGAGTTGTACATATATGTGAAATCATTTGCCAAACTTTCTCTGTAGATTGGTAGCTGATGTCTTCTGTATTCTTCATTCCGTCATCCAGGCATTCCATCGGAGCAGTGATAGATCTTGTGAGTTTCTGGAGATTCTTGGGAATGGTAGCTAAACACTGTAAATGTAAAGCATTTTCCCTTCTTGATGCTTGGCAGCCTGAGTTGATCTCAAGGGTGAGATCAGAGTTTTATCTGAATTAGTTAATTAACTTACTTGTATTCTTTCCAAAGCCCTTTTTATTGTTGACCTTGTTTGTGTACTCTAGGACTGTTACCTAAGAAAGAGCCAACTGTTCATATCTTTCCCAGCTCTCTGAGAGTCTAGTTTGATTATTGGAAGGCTAAGTTGCCTAGTGATAAAGTCTTTAAATGAATCATGCAGTGCTTTATGCATTGTCTCCATCTGTTACAAGTTTGAAGGTGAACCTTTCCATGTAAACATGAAGGCGTACTCCAGTATGTGCATTGTCTTTGATTTTCTTCAGAAACATGCCAAAATGGGAAGTCTGTGAAGCATGAAGAAAAGCAAGCCTGCAGACTTCTATGAAATGTGCCTGTGATAGGAGGGCTACTTCTGATGCCAAGGTCAGGTAGCATGTGATTGTTTGAATGGTACAGGTGTTGCCCAGAGGTGGTTGCCAGTTACAGTGGAATTTGTACTAATCTGTGCATGAAGTAGAAAAGTTACATACTACAACTGTGGTTCTTCAAGACATTGAAAGGATGGTGGTCCACAAAACAGCCTTTCTCCATTGCCTGTCCAAAATGAGTGTTGAACTATGCAAGGAGTCAAGAGAGGGATCTTTCCTTTCCTAAGCCTGTCAAGGTGGAGATATATGTCGCCATTGTAAGGGTACTTGACCTGCAGTATATGCAGACATACAGCAAAATTCATCGTGGCTGAGGTGCTTTGGAAGGCATGGTGAAACAGCTTCACAATTCACACAGAAAATTCTCCTTTTCCCCTTTCCCCTTTCTGCCTTCCCCCTTTCCCATTTCCCCTGCCCCACCCTGCCCTCCCTCCCCTCTCCTTCCTCCTGTCTCACTCCTCCTCTCTCCCTCCTCCTCTCTCTTCCCCTGAAACTTATTTCATTGCTGGTTTTTAAGAAACTACTTTCTTGAGCCTGTCTGCTCACATAATAGTCAGTGTCTTGAAATTGGTACTCTTTGTTAGTCTGCATAGAATTTACTTAACTCTTACAAAGCATTTATAAGAGTTCAAGAAGTTAAATAAGTTCCTTCATTAATTTTTGGTTTACTAATGTGAAATGAAAACAATAAAGAAAATTGGTGTTCAGTACAATAGTATTGTATTAGATGTTAGACATGCAACTAGAACTTTATTGCCCAAATATTTTTTCTTCTTGCAGCATTGTAATTAGTAAACTTTTTTTGTGCTGTCATTTGCTTAGTCTTTAGAAGAGTAGGATGAGAGATCCATTACCTGGCCCAAAGGGTTTCCAGTCAAATCTTCAAAAACTAAACAGATAAATACTACATATGCTGCTTTCATTACTATAGATACTGAGACACAACAGGCTTTTAACCTGATGGAAATACAGGTGCTAATTCAGTAGCACAACTGTTTTACAGTTTAGGAATTTGTTTTCAATAGTTCTGTGCATAAGCCATTTGACCATGCTTGTTTTCCTGTATCTTTTGGTGGGCAATATTTTAGCCAGCCTGTTTCTAAACTACTTACCAGTAGCTCATGCATCCTAATGCTATTCCTGAAGCAGCTGATTATATTAACTATGCTAAGAACATCTGTAATAAAAAACCCCTGCTGTTTTCTAAACCATTCAGTCTAAATTGTTAGGGCTCTGTGGGAAAAATGAGTGGAATATATGTTAGTAATGCAATATTCAAATACAAGTATATTCTGATATTTTATTGTACTTTAAAATAAGTATTAAATACTGGTTTTGCTTATTTTAATTACAAAAGTTACATTTTTCACTCAAATTTCATCTATTGTTTGGATGTTTTACTGAATTGTCGAAAAAGCTGTCCAAGTAGGTGAATTCCTTTCACCTGATGGAATTCTGCAGTTGCTCTATAACTTCAGTACAGCAGTATGCCTCTCTGCCAAACTGAAATGAAATGAAAAATTTAGTTATATATCACACTTACTTTTCTTTTAAGTGGCATTATTGGCCTTCCTAATAGTGTGACTAACCTCATAATCTTCTGTCTCTTTCCCCCAGGAAACATGGCTCTGTTCTTCCCCATTTAATTTGGTGCCAGACCGTGTAGTCTTTCTTTTAAGTTCTTCTTTATCACAGTGTTGTAGTATGGGGGATCTCTCTAGATCATTTCAATCTCTCTTCATATGTAAAGATAATGGTAACATCCACAATGGGAAACAGTAACTGTAAGAAAGCACACAGCTTGGTGTTTCCTTTTTTTTTTCCCTCCCAACTTCAACCATGGTCTTTCCTCTGAAAGAATGAAAACCATGGAGCTTATCAAAATAACTTACCTCCCTGGCTATTGATTGTCTCCTTTAATAGTCTGTTAGAATTAGATGGAGAAAATACATTTTAGATCTTTTGGTCTGCCTCCCTGCTAGGCCAGCATTGTTCCCTTCATTATGCCACCAAGTGTTTCTTCTAGTTTGTTGAGAAATCATTCCACAATTTCACTGTCAGAAAGATTTTCCTGATATGCGGCATGCATTTTCCCTTTTTTTCATTTAATCTGACTATTCGTAGTTGTATTTTCCTGTCATTCCAGTATTTCTCTTTCTTGCCATGTCCTTAGATTTTACAGGCTTCCTTGCATGGCTAATTTCTTACTAGTACCATAGCTGAGGCTAAATTATGCTGGCATTCAGCATTTAATTTTTTTGTGTGTGTTTTTTTCCTAATCCTCTGTTATTTCAGTATCTTACTGAAATGATATTGAAAATTATAGGGAAAATTGCAGACCTGAGTATAAGAAAGGGTGATTTCCCAAGCTTTTCTTATTTCTCACTTCTGCCATTGTTATTCTGCAAATGCATGCTATTATTGAGCAAACTTAATACAAATTTAGCAAGTGATATAATCTCAAGGTCACTTATTGCCTTTTACATTTGCTTCTCTTATTAAATGTATGGTCTTTGACCTATTTTCCCTGTTTTAGTCAGTGCCATTTTTATGATAATAATAAATTTATTTTTTACATTTTTGTTCATAGAGATCTGAATCTGAAGGCCCAGTAGATTCTGTTGTACTATTTGTCTGTTTTCTTCAGTATTTACATGTATGGCAAATTCAGGATTTTGCATATTTTATTCAGTTAATATTATCATTAACTTTTTCCAGTTTGTAACAACGGTAACTCATGATTTTGTCTAAAAATTTTTTTTTTACAGTATGGTATTGGAAGATGTCTCTATTGGAATTCAGCTGAGGAAATTCTTTTCTGTGTTTCTTGTATTTATTTATTTATTTGTTTGTTGTTTTCATAAATCTTCTCCACATTTTATTTGTGATTCTAATATGCCAAATGTGGAAGTTTCAGGTCATGTTGAAAATGGTTCACCTTAGATTTATGGGTAGCATGGTTCCTTGGTGGTGCTGAGATACCTGAACTGAGTCATAAATGGCACTTTTCTAAGTAAGTTCTTCCTACCTTCATTTCCTTAAAGCTCAGTTTCTATCACAGAACACAAGTTCCCAAGCAAGTGGTATCCATCATTCACAAAAGGTTGTCTGCCAGCAGAGACTTGCCAGCAGTTAACGATCTCCGAAATGAAGAATACCCACATTAAAAGACTTTTCAGGCATCTTTTCTCATCACTCATACTGAGTGTCTCTGTGTTCAGATTGTAAGCTTCCTTGCACGTAAAGTGTTCTTTGATATTTGTGTACATAATTAGTCAGAAGTTCAAAGCATGCAATAATACACATTTTCAAGACTGTTTATTGTTATATATCTCTTTTGCTGCTTACGTCAGTTCAGAATAGAGGAAGGAAAAATGAAAATATTTTAAAATAAGAAATAGGAAAGTTTAAGTATCATCAACACAAGCATTTCTCTTCATATTTTAATTTTGTAATATAGGTTGGTTTGTAAATTAATTCAGACAGGAATTATTTTGGGTTTTTTACCTTAAAATGTACCTCCAACTTTATTTATCAGTTCTGTTAGTTGGAAATATTATCTTAAATGGTGAAACGTTGATATGATTGCAATTTCATGGAGTACCGGAAAAGTGTAAGTATTTAGGTGTGTTCTGTCCATTGATTGCACGGCAGCAGGGCAGGATTTCTGTAAAAAGTGTGAATTTAGTTGATTTTCTTTAAATTAAAGCCTCATGGTTCTACATTCAGCTGACCATTGTCTTTGTAAGGTTGAAAGCAGCATGCAATGACCTACCAGCTTTTCTGCTGCAATGCCGTTGTGCATAATTACTATTGCTTTTACTGTTGGCCTGCTGACTGCCCTCAGTGCCAAAGTATACATATTACAGCTACCTTTTGCAAGATTCTGTGCACTTACTCACTAAATTCTTTTATTGTTTAGTAAAAGGTTACTTTGTTTTTAGAGGCTTTTACCTTTCGTACAGAGGTAAAGGTAAAATTTTTTCAGAGGTACTGTTGATTCAGAGGTTCTGTGTTTGTGAATGCTGATCTTTGTATGTTGGGTCTGGTTTTGATAGGTGTAGTGTGTTCACAAATCCTTTTAAAATCATTTGAATTATTTTCTTCATAGTTTGAAAGAGAATCAAATCCAGACCATCCTAAGCTGTGTGTTTCTTGAAAAACAACATCAAAAATCAGTTACAAGTCAGTACATGAAGGTCAGAAAAGTGCAGGCGTTTTTTATCTCCAGGTCTTAAAAACATGTTCTGCAGTGGTCTTTTATGATTCAGTTTGCATTTTCTGTTACTCTTACCTCCATCCTTTATGGTTACTGTAGCATGCCCATTTTCTTCTCTTGCATTTCCACATTGTCCAGCTTGGGGTGTTTTTTACTTTCCTATTTGTCTCCCTTCTTCACTGCTGAGCACTGGGCATCCAAGGGCAAATAGCATCCACAACCTTGAGAACAAGGTGGAGTAGCCATCTTGAGCATTGTAATTTATTCCGGTAGTTCTCA
The DNA here is from genome assembly GCA_910950805.1 of Acrocephalus scirpaceus scirpaceus. Taxonomy (NCBI): domain Eukaryota; kingdom Metazoa; phylum Chordata; class Aves; order Passeriformes; family Sylviidae; genus Acrocephalus; species Acrocephalus scirpaceus. Next base: position 57,586,779 of record OU383776.1, read on the forward strand.
TCAGTTCGTGGAAATCTGTTCAGGGCATTAGTTCTTCGGGATCTGAATTATATCTAGAGAAGCAAGAGTTGGTAAGTATACCTGATTGGTGTTAGGTTGATTCAGCAGTGTGGTTCAGCAGAAGATCTCCCAGTTGTCCTTACCATGCTTTCATTATTGTCTCAGAGCACTCAAAGAGTAGGCAAAGTGGATTTCTTGCTTATGAGATCTGACCAGAAGGTTCACTTCACTTGAATTTGTGGAGTGGATATTGTATCCTCTGCATTGACAGTTTTGCACTACAAGGCCCTGGCATTGGGCTGCACTGGTTGCTAATGCCAACCTGCTAATGGGAACTGCTTTCACGTGACCAGGTCTGCGATGGGTCAGCGTTGTTCGTGGTTTGTTAGCTTTGTTGACTTCACTGAATTGCACCTGGCAAGAAGAGGACATAGCTGGGCAAAAGTAAATACAGATATGTTAATGCCGGAGCAGGCTCTGGGAGAACATTATCTTTAATAAGAAGTTATTTTTACCAGTAAAAGAAGTCAGTGATATAAAACAGGAAAAATAGAGAATCTCTCCTATTATTAGTGGTGTGAAATACAAGATTGCCAAGCAGGAAATGGTTAAAACTGTTGTACAGAAAATCTGGTAATGCTACTAAGTAGCATTACTTTTCTTGCTAAGCTTGAAGTTCATATTCAGAGCTGCAATTACAGTGTCTTTAAGAAGGATTCAAAAAATGATAAATTTCAAATGTAGTTACCAGTCTGTTAGCTATTTCATAGCAAAGCTTATATTTTTTGATACAATTAAAATTGCATTGTAGATGAATATTGTTATTAAACTTGTACCTAAATGAAGAAGAACATGTACTGCTTTTAATATCTTCTTCCTGTCTCATTTTTCCTTTTCAATTTACTTTTTTTACAGCAAACTAGCAGCATAAAGCCATATAATAAATGTGGTGTTGAAAGTATTGAAACTCTTCATTGATGATATAGATGCCTGAATGTTTCACATGGCAGAAAATGCAGAAGATTTCCTCAAGGGATGCAGAGAAAGTGTTTAGATTTTCATAGCAGCTTTCAGAGTGGGAGCACAGTATTTAAATATTTTTTCACTATTCGGATTTTTGTCAGTTATCAGTTCTGGGGTAGAACTATTCATCTTTTCCACGTGGCCTGATAGTGTTGTGCTTGCCGTGCTCATCTCGATATTGCCATGAGCTTTGACTTACTGTTACAGAACTCCAAACCAGATTGTAACTATACACCGTTTCAAAACTATGATCTTGAAGGCATATGGAGGAACTGGACATTCAGGTCTTCGGTATGCTAAAGAAAATACTGAGGCCAAAACTAGTCACGTCTTTGATGAATGACGGTTTGGCTTCTGTTTTTCTGACTAGTATCTCAAAAGTACAATTTCAGGGCAAGCTTGTGTTAGCTGTCAGACACAGGTATGAGCCTGCATCAGACTAGCCTTTGTTTTCCTGTGCTTACAGGCAAGAACACATACAGCTACAGGGGTGGAGGGAAAAGCCTCGCCTGAGATACCCCACTCTTGGGTGTAATACCTTAACACAAGTCTGAGGTTTCCTTTTCCTGCATGAACAGGGCACAACCAGTTTATGTTTTATGAAGCAGTCTCTCTGTGTGTCTTACTTTTGAAGTAAAGACAGGCAGAACACATTCTCTAACCTTGAGGGCAGATGGCATGCTATGACTGTTACGTGTGCAGGTAAACTTTTTCCTCTCTCTCCTGCTCTCCAAAACAGTGAGAGGCTGCCTGCTGTGTGCTGCCTGCTGGGCACAGTGTGAGATTCTGCTGTGAATGCCTTTGCTCTGTTTGGAGAGCATGGATTGACAGTGAAGTAGGGAATGTGGCAATATGCTAGAGCTTCAGCTGGTGTCTATGTACAGTTTAGTGTGATTGCAGCCTATGAGGCTGTGCCACAGCTAAAGTCATTGTTTCCGGCAGGCAGAAAAGGAGTATGTCACGTTTACACCTATTTTCAAGCCAATAGCTAACCTAGCAGTAGTAACATACCATAAAAATCTTTATGCATCAAATTGCCTCTTCCAATTTTAACTAGGCAAAATGGGTGATGTTAACTATGCTGCAGGAGGAGTAAGAGTGGAACAAGTTTGTGAAATGCCACACAAAAATAAGGGGCAAATAATTAAAAGGATTTCACATCTCATAACTTTGTAATTTATATTGCTGATGGTAAAAAGGGACAGTTTCAAAAGAGGGATTGAAAACGTGCAGTATGCAGGCATTTTTTCCACCTAGAGCAATATTTCTTTAGGGCATTTTGGAAGATGCAATGACTGATTCTGAAGCTAATGCATGAATGTGCAGTGCAGTTTTTTTAGTTGTAATTTGTGGAAAGGGACACGTAACTAAGATAGCTATGAAGTTAATGAAGCTGCACACCTAGGTAGTTAATTCAGTTTTCTCTATTTATTTAAAGGGAGACTGCCAGCTTGGGCTACAGGCAATTTACAAAGAGACATGTAGATGTTCATAGAAAACGTCTTACTATGCTCACTGGTTTTAGTGGCTCTCTAGTTTATTTTCTAATGAATGTGATTTTTTCCCCATCTCTTCAAAATCTCGGTGAATCTGATCATGCAAGTATTCAAATGCTGCAGTATTTCTCTGCACATAATTTTATGTATAAAGTTCTGCATTTGCCTACATACCTGTTACATTGGAGCCTGAATATTTACGAAGGGAATCAGAGAAATGAATTATGCATAGCATAGACAGATGTCAAACCACAGAAAAAACCTATTAGAAAAAGGAGGCGGGAAAGGGAGGATTGTGTTTTTCTCCAGTCTCTTGCAGTTTGAGTAAAGCTGGGTGTCATATACAACATGATGAAAACAATGATAGAAATATTAGCTCCTGTTTAAACACTCATAATTGTTTCTGTTGTTAGATGCTGTAGTTTGACAGACCTTTCCTGGCATGCATAGAATTATTTAAAATTTGTTTTCTGAATAGTAGTACAGAAAACATACTGTGTTTTCTACTAGTTTGAGAATCATAGGATCAAATAGATTGGAAAGGACATTGAAGATCATCAAGTTCAAAATGTGACCTTACACCACCCTGTCAACTACCTCATGGCACTGAGTGCCACATCCAGTCTTTTCTTAAACACCTTCAGGGATGGTGACTCCACCACCTTGCTGGCCAGCTCATTCCAATGCCCCATCACTCCTTCTGTGAAGAAATTCTTCCTAATGTCCAGCCTAACAACCCCCCACCCAGTGCAGCCTAAGACTATGTTCTCTTGTCCAGTCACTGGTTGCCTGGGAAAAGAGATTGACCCTCACCTGGCTACACCCTCATTGTAGAGAGTGACAGGGTGTCCCCTGAGCCTTCTTTTCTCCAGGCTAAACACCCTCAACTCCCTCAGCTGCTCCTCACAGGACTTGTGCCCCAGACCCTGCACCAGCTCTGTTGCCATTTTCTGGACCTGCTCCAGCACCTCAACATCCTTCCTAAACTGAGGGACCCAGAAATGGGCACAGCACTCGAGGTGCAGCCTTACCAGTGCCAAGTACAGGGGAAGATTGACTTCCGTGGTCCTGCTGGCCCCACTGTTCCTGATACAGGCCAGGATGCCATTGGCCTTCTTGGCCATCAGGGCACACTGCTGGCTCATGTTCAGTCTGGCACTGTCTCTTTCTGCCTGAGCACTGTCCAGCCACTCTGTCCCCAGCCTGTAGCATTGCAGGGGGTTGTGGTGACCAAAGTGCAGGACCCAGCACTTGGTCTTGTTAAACCTGCTATCACTGGATTTTACCCATCTATGCAGTCTGTCTAGGTCCCTTCAGAGCCCAGAGCGCTCCTACCCTCCAGCAGATCAACACTCACTACCAGCTTGTGTTACAAACTGTTGTAATTTACTGTTACAGTATAGTGCCCCATGGGGGCTGATGTTAAGCTTGCTACCACAATTCAGATGTTGCTATTTTATAATTTTTATTTCTGTGGTTTTTAGTATTTGCTGTGCAAAATATATCTTTAATACTGTTCGTGGACAGAATTTTCTGGAAATATTTGACTGGCAAAAGTAGCTATTAAAAGGAAAGCCCATTATTATTGTTATTATAGTTACTCCTCTGTGTCCCTTTCAAATTTGGTCCTGAATATTCAGAAATCTGTGCAACCAAGATTGTACATTGTCAGGTCTTGTGACAAGCAACTTCTTTCAAGGTAGGACTGTTAAAAGTTCCTGTATTTGATATTTTCATACTACTTCCAGTGAAAAAAATATTATTCAATCAACAGGAGATGCATTAGAGGAATTCTTTGCTTTAGTGTCTTTGAAATCTGCAGAAAGGAACACTTGTTCTTTGCAATTTTACTTTCCTTCCCCATACATTATGTAAAGGAAAGTTTAATCATAAAACTGTTGACTCTTAAGCTGCATGATTCTGAATGCATGTGCAATGTGGTAAACTGAGCAGTATATTTCTTCAGAGAGACTGAAATAAAATGCAGACTTTATACCTTTGCAGTATAATATTCCTTTATAATCTATCTAAACTTTATTAGCTCTTTCTAAGATTCTCATTTTGTTCTCTTTGCTAATGGTGAAATTTTGAAAGACAGTAAGGTATGGACCCTGAAGGGAAAGTACATTTTTAAATTCTGTTCATATTCTACTCTGAGCAGTACCATTAGTGCTTAAGGCACTTCATGCATCCTTTTTTCACTGTAACATCAATTTATTTTGATTTTGTTACGTCACCACTGGTATACCACTAGAAGTAAATCATGTGGATCATCAACTTCTCTGTCCTTGAGATAATCAGTAATTTCTGGTTGCAGGAAATAAATTACCAGAAACTTGAAATTTATGTGAAACTTTTAGCTCTAAGTAAGGAAAACACATTTCCAGTTGCAGAAATTGCATGTTCAAAGAGCTCTACTGTTGCTATTGATATATTAAAGATCTTCTATTAGAATGTAGCCACATCTCACATATTTTTTACTGTTGGAATAGCTCATCTGTTATCAGATATTTTATACTTTGACTGAAATAGTATTGGCAACTCCTGTATTTATTGATGATGCATGCCCTTATCTGAATCTCTTGCCTTATAAAAATCACGCATAAAAATCAACCAGCATATCAGTTTTGTATCTTCATAGGATTTTTTTTCTAATTTTGCATACAGAAATTAATATTTTGTTGTAAAAAAGGTTTAGTCTAGGACAGATAGAATTTGTGACGGCACAACATATTCTTTCTTACATAAACCAGTAACTCACAGGATGCATAACGATCCTTCCCAAACAAACTGCTGTGCCTGAACTCCCTGGAAAGTGTTTGCAGATATCTGTATGTCAGTACTGATGATTTCTCTCAGTCTTTTCTGTAACTGAAATAGTGTTTTGAGGTATTGGGAGGCTTGCTTCTGTTAACCAGAAACAACAGAGGGTGCTCTTTCATACTGCATACTAAGATGCATATTTCTATAGAACTTACATCGTTGCTTTCTTTTAGCTCATTATTTCCATGCTGTTTGTTTGTCAGTATCAAAAGTTTTAAGTCAAATGTGGCTGCATTATCACTTGTGTGTTTTCTGCCCATCCTTCCCAAGTGGCACAGAATGATCAGTCACTCTTCTTTTTTTTCCCTATACTGAGCTTCAGACTTTCTGTAATAGACTAGAGTGTGCAAGTCTTATTCCTTCACAGTACCACTGGATCTTTTATGTACCATAAACATTTTATCCAGTCTGCCTATTGGCAGGTGGCTTTTAGATTTATTGACAGCGAAATCCAATTATACCTTCCTACTTGTCTTGTTGTTCATATTCTCCAAGTAGTAACTTAAAGAATAGGGTTGGGAGATCTGGTCTGTGTTCAGACCTCTGTCATACAATTCTTGTAAAAATAATTCTCTAAAGCTTCATCTTATCCATTTATAGAATAAGAGGAATGATAATTGTGTGCCAGCTGTCTTGTGGTGGGCAGAACTTTCAAAAGTTTCTCTGTTCCCATCATACTCACAACTCTACTTAAACACGCTGCTTGCAAAGGTCTGTGAGTAATTTTCCATGCTGACTGCTCATCATTCCCGAGAGCCAGCGCTGAGGACATGGAAACTGTCTTTAGCACTATCCGTGCTTCTCGGGATAGTGCCCACTTGGAAAGGAGTGAAAAGCAGCAACTGCTGGTTTTGCCATATTGGACTAGCAGAAAATGTGGGACTGTGCAGGCTGTGATAAAGAGGAGAATGGCAAAGAAAAGCAGATCTGGGAAAGCTGTTGGGATGGGCAAGGTTGCATCTATACTCAAAATGATTTGCCTCATTCTCTGAAAAGCTGCAATATCCAGCTACCTTGCCATAGTCACAGTCACTATTGTGAAGACCTGCCTTTCAGTACTGCTGGTAATAGAAAAGACACAAAATGGTGTGAAATAATTTTTCTTTTAATTTATTATTTTATTACATAACGCTAGCTAGGGCTTAGTTTTCCTACTGCAGAGAAGGCATTTGGGGATCTTGCAACCTTCCTTATTTCTTCCATTACTAGACATCACTGCTAGTTCTTTGTGAGTTTTGTAGGTAATGCATATAAATGCCCATTCCCAACCTGGAGTGAATTGCTTTGATGTTCACTAGTACTGCAGACTCTTAAAAATATCCATTTATCAAAGAGCGTTCCCTTTCTCAGTGACATTTCTAAAGCAGTATGAAATCCAAGGAGTGCAAAAGGCATAACAGGCTTTTAGAGTTGAAAAGTGTCTTGTGCTCAGATATGAAGAGTTCATACTTTTATGAAATTAATGTTTTACAAAACTGAAAATATGAAAGTTTACTTTCCCCCGCAGTGGCATTAATTTTCACTCCTGCTGTTTAATAAAGGAAAATGAATGCACACTAGAGCGGTTGCAGAAACCATCAAATATAGTATCTCCGAAATCTAGCTCATTTTCTTAGATATATTTCTTGAAATAATATGAGAAATTTTATTTACAAAAATTGGGTTTTAAATATGTTAAGGAAAAATGTTCCAAGTGCATTTTGTCTTTCCAAAATTTTCTGTTAATATAGGTACAGTTAACACAGACAATGTATTTTGTTTGTGCCTTTGTCAAAGGAGATTGTTTCATATTTCTCTGTCATACAGTTGTTATATTTTGTCTGGTTTCTTCAAGAAATAGAAAAGTAAGGAAAAAAGTGTCGTGTAATCCAATATTTGCATGCAGAATTGCACCTTTTAAAGTGCTAATCAGTGTCTCTTTAAACTGTGGCCTGTCTTTGCAGACCTAATTGCAAGAGCAAGTGAAATATACTTATGGCAAAAATGCCCTACTGACTTTTTAAAAGGAACATTTCCAGTACCTTGATTTTTTGCACTCTAGTGCAAAACCAGCTGCTCTGGTTTATCAATCCTCTATGGCAAAATATTGTTTCTTAGAATATGTATGTATTTGGCTTTTTAGTTTCAAACTTATTTTGAAGTAGTATAAAACCCAGGACAGACATTCCTGTAGCTGTGCATTTACATAGCTGCAAATCTGTTTCATAGAAATGTTTGATAGATTTAGCCTTCTATTGCTTGTGGTTTTTTTTCTTTTCTTTAAATATGCATATGAGACGAATAATGCAGTCTGAGATAGATTTTAGATCAGCCTACTGTTTTGTTGTGTTTATCACTTAGGTGCAAAAGTTTTGATCATACACCTGTAAATTTGGTGTAGCAGCACATGAGTGATTTAAATTATAAACAGTGTAATTAAGCAGTGTTTCTAAAATAAGATTTTCTCTTTTTATCTGGTGCTGGTTATTGTAGAAAGACACAGATATTTTAATCAAGTGGAAAATAACATTTGTCTAAAATAAATGTCACGTATTAAAATGTTATTCAGAGAAAGTTAGTGGCAAATAAAATTGGGGTTGTGTCTTATTTAAATAACATGACAGTTTTGTACTTTGTGGATATGTTTAACATTTGGCATACACCAATTCCCAAATTACAATCAGACAGATTTGATATATAATTGATACATTATACAGGTTGCAATGCAGATTCAGTTTTAATAGTACAACTCTTGAAAATTAGTATTCTTCAAAAATTACTTTACCATACAGTAGTTACAAAACAAATAATGTGTTTAATTCAACTTGTGTTAGGTGCAGCTGTGAAAAATTACTGTAATTTCTATGA
>OU383776.1:57599967-57740524 GCA_910950805.1 Acrocephalus scirpaceus scirpaceus
AAGCATCAAATCTCTTAGCATGTACAGTGCTCTGCTAGGTTGTGTAATTTAGAGTCATTTATAGAGAAAAAGAGGATTTTAAAAAATATTAATTTTTGTGTGTGTACAAGTAAATAAATACCATGGCAGGGGGTTTTGTTATGGTTTGGGTTTTTTTTGGTTTTTTCGGGGTGGGGAGTGGATGTTGGTTTTACTTTCCCTTCTGTTGTATGCTGTATTTTTTTCCAGGGATTCAGTTATTAGCAAATTGTGCTACTTCTTAATACTAGTTCCACAGAAAAGTTCTGGTAGCCTTTAGGACAATGTCTGGCACATATAAAGGAAAAAAAATAGGACTAATAGGCAGAAGCCTGTTAACTAGCAGCTTCAAAAAAATCAGTCATGTTTATTGCAAGTTGAAACTTCTGTGTGTCTGAGGACGACACAATCAACAGAGAGTCTCAGGAATAAAGGTTTTACTGTCCTTTCGTTTTAGCATTGTAAATCAACTGGGTAGGACACACATAAGGAATTTTAAACTTTGGATATGATAATACCTTGTTTAAGTAATTGCACCAATACTTGTCTGTTGCTTCACAAATTCAAAAAAACTTCAGGATTCAAAAAGTGATAGGCTTTTTAAGCAACACAAGACCAGACTGTATGTGATACTAATTAGCAAGGTATTTCCAGTAAAGAGTTGCTGATGTTTAAAAAATACCTGTGTTCTTGCTATATGCTGTCTCTTCAGGAAAGCTTAAATATTCACAAAACAAAGAGAATTTGAGAGTTATTTTTTTCTAGAGGCTCAAGTGTATCAGCATTTCACATGGTGTTTTTCACCAGTATTTTTAATTTAAAACATATTAACAAAAAGATTTTTAAACTGTGTTTTATGTATAGGGTCATAGGGTCATAGGAAGTAAAAAGAATTGCTACTATGAGGTAGTGTAGCATTTTGTGATTATAAAGTTAATCTGTTTAAAAAGTTTTTGCCATATAATGAGCAATATAAATTATAATATTTTTATGTTCTTAGGGACTTCCACAGCCATAATTTTACCAGCACAGCTGTTTGACCTAGTGACATCATGTTTTGCATATTTCTGCATTTTAATGAGTTAGTCATTTAAAAGGTTACAAAGAAACCATAACTCATAAGTAATTAAATTATTTAGCAGAAGTATAAGAAGGTCTTCTGACATGGGAAGGTCACTGTGGGAAGGAAGGAGCATCAATGCACCTGTTTGTTGAAGATAGGTATAGACCAGAAGCTTTACTGTTAGATTACAATTGTCTGTTTTCTCAGGAAATTACTAAATACATGCACATACTAAAAGCAGATGAATTCTCTGTCATTCAGATAGAGGATTTCTGGTCACAAAACATGAAATGGGAGTTGTCTTTCAAGACTTTGGATAACATCTATATTTTACAAAAAACACATGTGCATGATGTGTTTTTCATTTAGAGTACTGAAATATAATACAAGGGATTGGCATTTAATCTTTTCCCATGGTAGTTTAATACATATAAATTTCTGGAAATGAAAGGTAAAGTATAAGATCTTGGTATCTTGGGTTGCTTCTCTTCAAGGTAAATATTTTACAAATCAGAAAAAAACCTTGAGCCCATTGAAATATCTGGATTTCAGAAAGAAAAGGTGCTTACAAATATTTTACACCATTACAAAAGCGAAGGAAGTAAGGTTTATTGTAGAATAAATTATTACTTTTTCATGTTCTGTTACATAGAAAATACACACTTAATGACTATTTAGGATTATATTCATCATGAAGTGCAAATGAGAATAATCAAGACATACTGTGATATTTTCAGGGAGGAAAATTCACGTTGAAAAACGAATTTGCAGTTGAGAACTTTTACTGTCAACTAATGGGACAGTTGGAAATACCATAGAAACATTAAAAAAATCCTGCAATCTAGCTTTGCATCTGTACTTATTTGAGCATAACTTTCAGGGAATAGCTGATACTCTCCTTGGTTTCCTTATTTATAGATTGATTAGAACCAATAAGTACTTGTTATTTGTGTGGACTTTATTAAAACTATTTTATTTACTTTATTTCTGGTTTGTTGATTTCAGAAAGTTCTATTTAAATGTAAATAACATTTTCATTAAAATCTTAGTTCTTCTTTGTTGTACCTCTCTGAAGCATTTGGAATTTTTTGTTGGAAAAGAGTTTAAAATAGTTTTTTTAGGCAGTAGGGGAGAGGATGAACTTGTAGAATACAGATTTAATTACAGAAGGGGCTCCTATAGAATATCTTGAGGGCAAACTGGTGGGTTCATTCTTTCGCAGGTTGTATGGATCCCAAAGCTTTGTGAAGAAAAGCAGAATCTGGTTTTACAGATTGGGCAGTTGTGGATAGATTATTTGCAGCCCAGAATCCTGCCTGCATGGCTAGGGTGGATTCACTTCCATTCAATCTGCAGTGATTTCTACAAATAGCCCAAATCTCACATCAGGGAGAGGGAGTGGGTCTGATGTTTATTAAACAATGTTTGAAGCAGTAGCTGAATGTGAATAGCTCTTTCTGTTAATTCACAGAATAAAATTCATGCTGTAGCATAGTTTCTTGTATCTCACTTGCCACGAGAAATAATTTTCTGCTGCAAATCCTAGTGAAACTAGTGCTTGTAAATGCATGGAAGTTCCCTATAAAAAACACAGTAAACAACTGAAGATATAAAAATCCTTTTAATTCATGGATGTTTTTATTCAGTTTTGACCTTGCAAACAAACAGCGTAAAACAGGGTTGCAGATCTAACACATAGACATATTTGGGTTGCTAATTATAGAGAGATGTAAAAAAATTAATTCTTTTCAAAACTTTTCAACAGTAAACTCAAAATACAGGAACAGCTTTTCTGGTAGGTTTTTGTAGCCTTGAACATTGATTAGTTTAGTATAGCTGCACTAGCACCAAATTAACAAAGAGTAAACTAAGACACAGTCATGGTATGTTTAATAATTTCCAGCATAAAGATTGTGAAATAAGATAAATACAGTTCTGCATGCAAATAGATTTGGATATAATGCAGTGACGAATTAGAAGGCGGTAACAGAAAGGAAATGAAGAGTTTATTGTTTCTGTAACTCCAATATCCATTAAAAGTTAGTTACACAGCAGGTGGCAGTTTGGGTAAGTGTAAAGTTGAATGTTTTGAAATAAATAGCGGCTGGGTGACCTGGGATGTCAGGGCTCTAGACAAGGGTGTGTGTTTGTCAATATATCCTACATGTTTTACAGACTCCTCAGGGACCAGGAGAAGATACAATTTCACCTTTTCTGTGCCAAAACATTTTAATTATATCTTCTTCCAAGTACAGCGGTTCAGTAACCAAGGAGCTGACATTGATGCATGTGTTGATAAAGCTGCAAACATTCAAAATGAGATTAACAAAGATTTTGAGGAAAGGGTGACAGCTAATTTTGTACAGTATTCTGCATCTAATTCAGGTCAGTGTAATGATAGAATATTTTATAACTGCTGTGTCATCTAGAAAGACTTTTATGATGCTTTGTGCATTTAAAGATTTGTGTATATGAAAGTACAGTTCTTTATACATCATTCAAGCAGGTTATAACCTCTTTATTGAACATTTATTGGTTGTAGCTGTAAACAGGAATAAGCTAAAGCATTTAGAAGCAATTTTACATATTGATCTGCATTAATCACAGTAATAAGTTCTTTTTATCTATTTCACATGGAAAATATTGTCTTCAAATGTGAAATGGAAGCAAAACTACCATGCACATTTTGTGGCATTGCTTAATATTTGCAAAAAAAACTGAATGGGAACTTATAGTAAGTGTATTTAAATAATTAAACTGTAGTTTCTTTGTATTATGTGTATTCTTTTGAGAATATCTTGGTGTATTTCTGCTCTGTTCTCCTTGTTTGAAGGTTCTTACATTCTTCCACATCTTTTTGTTTGTGAATTTTTCTTCTCTTTCTTATCCACTCAGTTCTCCATCTGCTTTCACTTTTGTTTGCTTGGGCCGTCTCTCATCCCAACTTGATAATGAGGAATGCAGTGTGACCCTGACCTCTATCAGCCCATGCATGACCTTCTGACTCGCCCACATAACCTTTGACCTTCTCTTTGACAGCTTGATTAATTACCCTGTGTTATGATTTATGAGTAAGTGCTATGTAAAAATAATAGACAAGGTGGTCCTCCAAAATCTTTTTGTGGTACATTTTCCTTTCCTGCCTAACCTGATGAGCTGTTTTAAGTTTGGAACTTAATGGGACAAAGTGTTTTTGGCAGAAGCATGGCATTTTTACGCACTTGGACACAGTGCTGGAATTTTGAGGAAAGGGTGGCAGAGGTATATCTGAGATGGAAATATGGCAGTGTTAGCAGGGTGCAGTTACCAAAATGTACATTGAGTGGAAACAGAAAGCAGAATCAACTGACATTTCAGGCGTTTCAGTCACAGGTCACGTCTTGAAAAAATTGCTCAAATAATGGAGGGGGCATTTTTCAAGCTGAGCTGCATCTCCAACAGCTATGTTTACTTTAACGCTTCACTAGTGACTTCTGATTGGTTGTCATGACCTTATCCTGCTGTTGCACCTACAGTGTTGCAATAGTGACATAGATGTACCCTTCTCGCAGTAAAGATGGGAAATGAACAGAGCATACTTCTTTCAGAAAGATGAATGGACACTGCTGTGTTTTAACTACAGGCAGGTTTAAGAGCAGAGTGCTTTGAGTTGCATTTCCCTGAGGAATTCATTCTGGTCTTACTGCCAACCATCCAAATAGAAACCTGAACTTGAAAATTCAGGTTGATCAAGTTTAGGAAAATGATCTCTTTCAGATCCTTGCTCACAGTCCAAAAAGGTAGTTACATAGATCAAAAGATACCTCTCTGGCTCTGACCTATCTTGTCACATATGGTGTCCCACCCTAGTGGATTAATATGTGGATCTAAATGGTTTCAGCTCATTACTCATGTGCCAGTCAGGTGATATTTCAAAAGATTTGGAATTTACTTCAAATACTTTGAGGTTCTTTTTTTTTTAAGCTTACCCCCTTGAACTTCCGGTAAGAGGCATAAAGTACTGCCCCATTTCTGTCTCATGTATTACAATGCAAAATGCCATTCTACATTTTTCTGTCTTAGTAGTATATGTATTATAACTGCAGCTCATGATTCTTTCCAACTCTTGATTTAGTAAGCCTGCTTTTCCTTCCATCATCACATCCTCAACATCCAGAAGCAGCAACCTAGAGAATGGTAGGAGTTAGTGTAGATTAAATTTTACTTACCTTGAAGCATTACCACGTGAGGGGAAGAGATGTTAATTGGGTGCTTTAGTCTGAGAGAGAAACTGTAATTTTGTAGATTAGAGGCTGGCAGTTCCATTTGTCAGTGTCTGCCATAATTATAAGGTCTTATCACAGGTACACTGATGGCTGAAGATTGATGGGGATGGGGGGGGGTAGTGTCCTTAAAGCTTAGCCTTTTACTGTGAAAAAACTTTACAGAGTGTGGTTTCTCTTTCTGCGCACACTGGTCACACAGGAGAAAACTATTACATTAAAAACTACTATTATTATGTAGAAAACTACTGTTATTGCCTAATGTTTGAGTACCACCTAATACCCCTGGGGGTGGCAAGATTTAGAAACCCTCCTAAATGGTTGGTACTTAAGTAAGTCATAGGTCACTATATTTTAATAATGATGTAAGCTCATCATGGCTGAAATGGGTATTTTTAGTGACATTGATATATTTAGTGTAGCTGCACTAGCACCAAATTAACAAATAGCAAAGTAATACATAATAATGATGATGATGATGATGATGATGATGATGATGTAATAATTTAATACTTTCCAGCATAAAGATACTGTATATGGTGAAAAAAGATTAATACAATCCTGCATGAAAAGAGGTGTTTCTGAACAGGGCATTCATTTTAAAAGGGCTTTCATTTTAAACAGGTGTTTCTGAACAGGGCTTTCATTTTAAATCATGATTGTGATTTTTGTCTGTGTTAACAGTTATGCTGAAGACTGTATCTTGTCTCTTATTAAATTTTGCTAAAGGTCTTTTTCAAAATATTAGCAGTCTTGTGTTCTGAGGTGTGCATTGACTTGCACACTTTTCAAATTCACTGCATTAAAGCTCCACCTTTTTTTTCGTTTTCTGATAGCACTAAACTTTAATGGTGTAGCTACATCCACATAAATTACATTTTTTTTAATTAATTGAAGTTAAAAGCCATATTGTTTACACTGATGTTATTTAGAGCAGAATATTTCTTTTCAGTAGAAAATGCTCAGATAAAGGCTGAATGAGAAAAGTTGTAATTGGGTATATTTTACCAGTAATTTTGGTTTTCCATGTTGATTTTAATATGTTATTCAAATCTTCTTTCTGGTGCCATTGATTTCTTCTTGAAATTTAGGATGCAGAAGTACATGGGAAAGGGAGATATGCCATATCATGTAAGCAAAACAGTCAAAAAAGAGATTACTTTCCAAAGAGAAAGACTTAGGCTTTCCCATAATAGAGGGGGGAATAAATCTTCAGTTATTACTTAATTATTTCAATTCTACTGACAGGAAAAGCCTGCTACATGGGAGAAATTGTAAAAAAATATAAAGGGAGTCATGTTCCAGTGCTTAAAATATATTTAATAAAAATCCTGTAATTGATTTATAAAATAGTGAATTTAAAAATAGAATCATGTTTCACCTGTTGATGTCTCTGTGAAAAATTGACATTGTGTCCTCATAAAATGGGGCAAATGAGTCATGTAATTTTAAGTTACATAATCAATAACTTAGACAAATTCCACTTCTTTACTGATTTGTGTGACTGTTTTGTGATCAGGTTTAAGTGCGCAGAGTTTCAAATCCCTGTAACACTTCTAGATCTGTAGTAAACACATGAATTTTGCGTTTCGCATTGTGTAGAGAAGAAAACAAATCAATACAAAGAACGTCTCTGCTCAAAACAAGCAGGTCGAGAAGATGAACCCGAAAACTACCAGGCTGCAAGTACTGTAAAAATTCTAGCACAGTAGCAGGCTCAAAAACTATCCTTTCATTTGAGTTATACAGATTAGGAATGTTTGTAAGCCACATTCTTCTCCATGATGAAGTTTGGGCCTTGAGATTTTCCAAGCTGTAAAATTCATGGGCTCATAGTATGGCATTGCGCATTAATATGGCCAGGCATGGTATGGATAGATTTTAAAACATATCTTTCACTTTCTGCTTTCTTTTACCCTTTCCCTTTTGTTTATTTATATTTTTGCCTGTTTGTTGATATTTATGCCAGTTGAATTCATGGCAGGCAGGGCAGAAGACCCCTTATGGGTGCTGCATCTAACAAGGAAACAATTTTCTCTTTGGCCTGTTATGACCTTTTTTGGCTGCGTTGCTTATGCCAGAGGTAGTATCCTGAATGCCTCTATTTCATCCTGTTTAGCAGAGTGCAACTGTGCCCTTCAGCTTGGTTTTTGGTGGGAGGAGAAGCTACAGCAGACACTGGAGAGGGGCACAAGGATGAGGGGTAGGAACTCCCTTCAGATGTGATTTTGATAACTAGTCAGGTGTGTCCAATTGTAGAAAATCACTGAGTGACAATCCCTACCTGACAGTGGCCACAATGAAAGACAGTGTTTGTGAATGGCTCTACAGATTAGAATAAAGCAAGCACAAATAAAGTATCTTTTGTTGGGGTGAACTTGGTTTGCTCTGGGCAGCTAGGTATAGGGGACCTCTTTTGATCCTCATGCCTGGACCAAGCGCAAAAAGAAGCACCAAGTGAAAAGCTGGAATAAAGCTGTTCCATTGGATAATTAATATAGTTGTTTCCAAAATGTAAGTTTTTATTAAAATTTACTTCTAAAGGATAGCTTGATTTTGACTGGGAACCCATGTTAACTTTAGGAGCATCTGTTAAATGCACGTGCTTCTCTTTTTTCCCTTCATTTGCAATTATATCTTCCACAAATACGATTTTTTGTGATTTGCCATCATTTAAAAATCATAACATTTAATTGGCTGATCTATTCAAGATTTATTTCTTATTCATAAATTCATATTTTTTCAACCAGCTCATTTCCTGAGACACAAAAATGTACCTTATATGCTCAAAAGCATCCTGCAGGTCACAAATTTGCTCTGGATTTGTTGAATGTACAGTATAATCCCAGTGAACTTTTGCAGCAGATTTAAAGATGGACTAAAACGTCAGGCCCACCTTAAAGAGTTGACTTGTAAGCAACACCACTGAATCAGTTTTGGTATTGATTCATTGTTAGTGCTGCTATTTGCCTCTGCATGGTATGCTTATTGTCAGCTAGACAAAAGGTTTTACTATCTTAAAACGTGGTGAATAATTTTCACATGCTTTCTTTAATGTATCTATCTTTATATACAAAATCTCTCAATCCTTTTTATTTTAAACGTTTTTACTGGCTGGGCATAAAGCTTTTTATTCATTATTATGTAGAGTTCCTAAAGCAACATTTTGCTTTTAGTTCCTGTATTGTTTTCTGAAAAAGTCATATAAAGTGCTTATGAATAAAACAACATATTAAATTATTTTAAGGTAAACCAGGCAACTTTTCTGACACTGAGGGATGTGTTTGAGCATAAGTACATGAAAAGATACATTTTCACACATCAATATCCCTTTAATGACAGAATAGTCTTAAAAATCGTTCTATAAATGATGTTGTGTGAAGTTGCTGAAGTAAATAAAAAAGTTTCAAAGAGCATTAAAGTAAATGCAAAGCATTTTCAAGCATTAAATCTCCCTTTTCACATTTCTTCTTGTTTTTGTGTGTGTGTGACTCTCTTCTAAAACAGGAAGGCTATGGAGTAATAGTTCTGAATCCCAATGAGAACTATATTGAAGTTGAGAAGACAAAAGCCCAAATACAACTGTCTTCTGATATCTCAGATGAACCTGCAGAAAAGAGAGAAAGAAAAGATAAAATCCAGAAGGAAACAAAGAAGCGACGTGACTTCTATGAAAAGTATCGAAATCCACAAAAAGAAAAAGAAACTATGCAGATCTATATTAGAGTAAGTTTCTTTTGGTTTTGTTTGCCCTTCTTTATTGATGCATACGTATGTTTCCTGCCTATATGGCTAATAAGGAGCATGCTTAGTTGAAAACAAATACATTACTGAGCTGGCATTCAAGAGTTTATATAGGGTTTCTGCCTCTTTATTCTATTGGTATTTTTGGTCATTTATTGATTATGATGTTTTGGAAGTGTTACAAAAAAATTTGTTTCTAATTTCAAGGGGAAACTTCAAATACAGCCCAGAGGAACTCATTGGAATTATTAGGAAAGAAATTATTTAGGAAAGACTTTCTAAAAACCATTTTGTAAACAGAGGTGTTCTTTGTAGTGAAGCTTAGGCAACATACTTGCTTCACATGTCATGTATATATTTATTGTATTATAATGTATTGTATTATATTGTATTATGTTGTATTATATTGTATTATATTGGGGAGACAGTAGTTACAGCCTGATAGCTTCTTATCACCTGCCAAATTAATAATGTATTGTGGAAAATACCAGTGTTCATCTTGTGTGGTGGCAAATTTACCCTGTAATGTATTGGTTTTTATATGTGCAGCCATCCATTGTGTTTGAGCTAAACTTTTGAAGGCAGATAAAGGAGGTAACTTGCTAATATATTAATAAATATTTAAGCTAGAATAATTTGAGAATGGTATGATGAAGAAACTCTGTCCCTTGCCCTTTTCTGACTCAGTGAACCTTTGCACTTTGTAATGCTACCAGCATGGGATCATTATAACAGTGCTACCCAAGGATTTCTAATTCTGCAGGGGGCACAAACAATATTATTTGCACATTGGCACATTCTGCTTCATATACATACTATGCATTATACATTCCAGGCTGAGTCATACAATTTCCAAAACCCCTATTATTAAAGTTAACATTTTCATTCAACAGTAAAACACATCAGAAAGTTCACAGTGTAGGTAAAACAATAAAAATGTATGTCATTGTGGTGAGAAACAGAGAAAAATCCAGCAAGATACATGTTAGAATCATCTTAAATTTTAATATACCCCTGTTAATTTTTTTAGCGTAACATTTTTTGTAGAAAAAATATAACTGTGCTAACTAGTTAAAAGGGTTATTAACTTGAATACAAAATTGTCACTAATACCATAAATATTTACTGTCTTTTGAAAAATACCTAAGTGTGGGAAACAAAGGAATGCATATATATATATTCAAAGCCACCAACAAAGTGTTTTCTGTTTGCAGCTTTTTTTAAAGATTCTATTCTGCCCACTAACCAAACCCTCCTTCTTAAGAGGGACAATTAGTCTTAACTTGAGGTCCATGAGAATCCAGTGGACAGTGCTGCTATATTGTCTGAAAAGCAGTCTAGTCAGCATGCAGGTTCAGTGTTCCCTTGTTGAAAGTGAACCTTTTTAGCAATTCTACCTTCTCGTGACTCTTGCCTGATGAGGCATGAAATTTGGTTTCAGGAGGCTTGACCCCTCAAAATATAAAATATATTGTTCCATCCCATTTTCCTTTCTGCACAGCTCCATGCCTTAAATATGACTGCTGATGTTTGCTTTATTTGATTTTCTTCAAATCAAGGAAAGAAGTAGCATATGTTTTAGTTGAAAGTGATTGGCGGTCTCTTTCCTCAGGCCAATTAATTGAAATTGGGTTTTCTGATGAGCTTGGTGTTATATTCTGAAATTATTATTTTGGGTTTTTTTTCTTAGTAGACTCCAGTACAGATAGTTTTTTGAAACAGAAGGAAAAGCATATCTGCTTTAGTGTATTGCGAGACTAATCAATGCAATTTCCTTGCTTATTGGTTTCTGAAACAAAACTGGATCATCAGTAGGGTTCCATTTACTCTGTTGGTCAGAACTGCTAAGTCTGTAGGTGGTTGCAAGAGGTGCAATGCCATATTTGCAATTTTCTTGCCTCCCATGCCTGAGTCCATAGGATTACTCTCTACCTGCACCCAGGGACTTACCCAGACTGCTGTGGGTACAGTGTTCATGCTGGTTTGGGGTGATCTCAAAGGACAGTTCAGATACAATCTTATTGTATTGTATAGTATAGCATACATTTGACCCACTAGGCTCTTAAAATAAAACATACTGTCACTCAACAGAGATATTTAAGGATGATATATGATTTGTACTGATCTCATCAAAGAGTTTTGAAAAACCTGAGCAAGCCTTCTGTCAACTTTGCCAAATAGGAAAAAGTATGGATAGACTAGACAAAAATTTTCCTCACAGGAAGGCTTTAGCTTCATCTAGCATTGAAGGAAAAATATGTTTGTGTCAAATATGCTGGAGAAATAGTTTCAGACTGTTAAGCAGGAGGAATAAATATCCTCAGTTATGTTCTCATAGGGTCATTGAGATCTGTTGTGATCTAATGAGGAAATGCCATGTGAACAAATTAAGGCTGTCTGGTTGATGTTCCCACTTGTGCTAGATTTTCCAAGAACTAGAGAATTAGAACTCCTCCTAGGTAATTATGTTTGTATTTTCTTTATTTTCATAGTAAAAAAAAATAGCTGGGGTATTCAAGAATACATAAAAGCTGAGTCTTGAAATACAAAATATCAAACTACACTGTATTTTTGTACAAAATGAATATAAATAAAAACTACTATGGCAGTGTGTAATGTAAGCATAGTGCTATTGAAAGATCAAAGTACTTACTGTTTCATGCTGGAAGTTTCCTTAACTATGAAATAATGTACTTTCTGGCATGCATTATGGCTTGTTAAAGGAACTGATTTGGTCTGGGTAATAAACATCATGTCAAACATTATGGCAGGAAAACCTGCTTAATATGTTTTGTAATAAGACAGATTTTTTTGTTCTTGAAAACATCTGCCAACTGAATTCACAAGTGAAGACAGAAAATGTCACCAATTCTGTAACATTCTTGTAAATTTTATTTCAATTTTAGCAAGGCAAATCAGGGAAAAAACTTTTTGTTAATCAGCATTGACTATAATAGTTTTATGGAATGATTAAACACAAGCATTTTACTTCTATATAATGTGCTAATGAATGCGTGTGAATTTTAATACTCTTACTGTTCAGAGTTTAACAAGCATATTGACAGATCATTTTAAAAGCATCTGGTTTTTAATGTGTTGAACGGAGGATTGAGTAAAATAGCTAAATATGTACATACATCCTTTTAAAAAACATATTCCTATCCTTAGGTATAAATATTACCATTTTGTCTTAGACCACCAGAGGCTGCTCTGGGCTAATGCTAATGGGCTAATACTTTCCCCCCGGAAACTTACTGACCTAGCCAGCCTTCATTTGTTGCTGAAGGAAACAGAGGATTTGTTGCTCTCTAACCTTTTTCTACGGCAACAGATCATACATGCTTAAGTGTGGCATGATCATTCCTTCCATTCTCAGTCATCTCCCATTCCCTACAGATTTTCACATTGACGGTGTCTTTTTCTATATTAGAAGATACTTAAAAATGTGAATTAGTGTTTTCCCCTTTCTAAACTGCATTCACCACTTAAACAAGTATACTGAGTAAATTTTGAAATACTGTGAAAGAAAAAGTATAAATTGCATAATTTTATAGTAAATTGCAATAATGTTGTTGCCTCAACAGTTGAAGGATATCAAAGGGGCAACCAAGGAAGAAGTAGGAAGAATTACTTTTATCAGACCAACTAATGGGGTCAGGTTTTGTGGACAAAAAGGATAAGCCTTTCCAAAACCTGTATGCGAGGAATTTTGTCCTTTTTTTCCCCCACTGAGTTTATCTGCTTGAATAATTCTTATTACAAATATTATTTTTACTATAGCACAATCTACAACAGCACCATTTTATTAACAGCGTACTAATGAAATTGATTTGGGATGTAACATACTTTTAATAAATAATTTTTCCTATCTTCTGTGAGAGAATAAGTAGGAAAAGATCATGTGCAATCAGTAAATCTGTTTTATTAAAAATGGATATTTCTGGATAATTTGTGTCAGTATTAAGGGAAAAGTGTTAAAAGGCAGTCGTTTTAATACACAGTTAAGTAAGCAATGACCACTGGCTGACAGGAGATCCTGGCAAGCGTGCAAGCACAGTGGTGCCATTTCTGCTCGTTGTTGGGTGTGGCTGACACAAAGTGTAGCCTAACTGAAGGTCATAGCAGAGTGTCCGCTTGTGTGGGATGACCTTTCAGAGCCATGTATTTCTTTCACACTGAAGACTGAGCCATTTCCCAACATAGCTGCAGTCCCACCAGCTGCTGGTTTCACCCTGTGGCCATCTCTGGACCCATGACCTACCCTCTGACTTGGCAAGGTGCACACCTGCGCTTGTCCAAAACCTGTGTGACTACATTAGCCAGCTGATGAGACAAAGCTAATGAGCCCTTTATTCCACCAGACGAGAGAAAAAGACAAGCTCTGGCAAACAGCTCCTAAGATGTAAGGGACACATTCAGCATAGAGAAGGTCTGTGGCAAACCTGGGCATAAGGTTTCAGCCTCTAGAGTCTCATGCTGATGTTTTGTTTCCCCTTTTACAACAAACAATGCCTGTTTTGTTTCCCCTTTTACAACTGCCAGTGTTACTTTGTATATACCTCTGAAATACCACATGATTTTGCTCTGCCCACTTTTAAAGCCTGTTACTTCCTTATGTTCTTGAGAAATCTCCTTCACTTGTAAGCAACAAGCAATATCATGCTGATAGTAAAAATCCCATGAGAACTGCCTAGAAACTACCATGGTCTTATTCTTGCCCCATGTACTGCTGGGCACTGGGCATTCAGAGTTGAGAAGTCACTGCAGTTCAAGTGCTGAATATAAACGTGTAGTTTACGACATTCTGAGTGCTTCAGGAACACCTGGAGAGATCTGGTCTTCCAGAACCTGTGCCACCAGAGACCTGCACCACCCTAGGCCAGCAGCTGGAAGCCAAACATCTATCATGACACTTAACACCTGCAGTTAGGCTACTGCATCATTCCTAAAAGGTCAGATAAGCTTTAAGTTCTTATAAATTTTTGTAAATCAGAAAGAATATGTATATGTCATGTTTCATTCTCATAGATACTACAATGAACAGGCATCTTACATTAAATAGCTAAACTATGGAGAATTTAAACTAGTGTTCAATAATTTATAAATAGGCTATTTAGCATGAAAAGCTAAGAGGTATTTTTAAAAATCCTGAGATTAATAAAGAATTCTTATAGTAAGTCTTGCATCTACTAATCCTGGAAAATTTTGTTTGTCTTCTTTTCCTTGAGCAATTGAGAAATCAGAGACACAGATAATCACTGAAGGGAAATTCTGTATCTCTTCAAGAACACCACTGGCTTTTCTCTCTGCTATACCCTCTCTTTGTTCTGCATTTCACAAGTATGGCTTAATCAAAGAAAAGGAGTAAAGCAGGACCATCTAGCTTTGGTGTCTTTCAGACATTCATTACATGATACTGATCAGGTGTCCATTGTTAGATCCAGCTCCTAAAAGGTGAGGCAAGCCATGTAAGTTTCCAAAAGAAAGAACCAGCTTGTATCTCTCCTCCTACTACCAGCTGTATGGTGCTCCCATGGTGCTAAAAAAGATACAAGTTGGAAGAGTCCTCCTTCCTTTTAGATGGCATTCAGGCTCATAAATGCGGCCAGTTCATGAGGTAGTGGTGAAGAAAACTGGCTCAGCAGAATGCAGACATATTTGTTGAAGGCAAAAGTAAATAAACTCATTCAAACATCTTGAACTCTGATAATTGCCTGGTTTTGATTGTAGAGTGACTGCAGTGAAGAACAGCAAAGACTTTCTAGGTCTTCTGGGCCAGTGCAGATTGCACTTTGCCGGTATCATTTATCATTTATCTAACAGAACAAAAGGATTTTAGCTGATATCCAAAACCAAGGATAATATTCTCTAACCTTCTGCACACAGTTGCATGTTTTAGTACTAGATTTCAGTGTGTTTGGGAAATTTGGAGAAAGAATTTAGCAGGGGCTTGAGTGGCAACATACAGCTTTTTGCAAAACTTGGAAGTTCTTCATGTAGTTTTTTTCTTGGGCACTGGTCAGCTGTAAGACACTTGATATAGTGAGAGATGATAAAAATTAATTTCTGAGATACATATTTGTAGCTATCTTAAACTGAATGGCATTATTGCAAAATAACCCTTTTCTATGGAAACATACCACTCCACTGAAGCCCTCTAGAAGTATTTATGTGTTTTGAAGAGGAGGATATGAGGGCTATACTGCAGTGCATGGAGGTCAGAAAAACATTTGTGAAGTCTAGGAACTGAATGTCAGCAGACAAGGAACTGGGATACAGGATGCACAGAAAGTTCAAGGATGTGTTCACCTCATCTGCTATAGAAAACAAGGTATAAATTCAGCAAGAAAATATGAAGGGGGAAAAAAATTAGCTTTTGGAATTAAGATAAATCTGATGGTTCCTTTGTAGGCTGCTTGGCTGCTTGCAGCAGTGACAGCTGCCAAAGGGGCTAGAAATGGTGGAGAAAACAGAGATGTGGAACAAAATTGGAATGAGCAGCCCAGGAAGGAATGTTGGTTCTACCCTGCAATTCATAAGTGGCTGAAATTTGAAAAATTAGGTATCATAGCAATTAATTAATTTAATTTTAAAATCCTTACAGGATAAGGATTTTACTAACCAAAATCTTTACTTTTTGTAAATTTATATACTGTATGATATTATTTTGAATTATTTACATCTTGAAGAACAAGGTTGATATTTTTAATCAGCTTGTTGCCATCACTCTGCGGGTGAAGAAATATGCCTTATTGTGAGTTTTTAGGAGAACTGTCCTCTTGTTCTTACTATGCTTTAGTGAACTCCATATCAGATCAGCACTCCCCAAGAACTAGGTTTTACCAGCTTCAGAGCTGTTAACTTCATTTCCATAGTGTCCAGGCAGAAATCATTCCTAAAGTAGTCTGTTTTACAATTATCTCCAGACATTAACTCATCTAAAAGAGTTTTCTCTTTGAGAAATCTTCCCATTCCTCTCTCAGTTGAATCCTTGTTTTATCTCTATCTCTCTGGATAAAAGTGGATTTTAAACTGATCAAAAATGCTTTTGTCTTTTGTGGTCAGTGGTGTTGGTAGCAGGTTTTCTCCCTTCAATGGGCTGCATGCTGTTCAGACACATTGTTCTACACTTTTGTTGTTTAACAGTTGATTCTCATTCTCTTTTTTGATCAGTGCTTGGCAAGAATGAATTTGTTGATACCCAGTGAGGTATATTTTGTATATTTTCAAGTAAAACTTGAATTTTTGTTTGTTTTCCCAATAGATGGCACTACTTGGAGAGAAATTACTAAGTGAGATTGATGTGCATTTAGAACTACCAAGAGTTCTGTGTGTTGAGGAGACCAAAGATTTTCTGGGCTCTTAAGCAGCAGTTTGAGATCTTCTTGTCTGGTACTTCTAGCAAAAACATGGAGTGAGAAAAATATTGTGCTCGTATATGTGCAAGTGTTTGCATACAGGCACCACCTACACCAAAGCACACAAAAACTACTCACATTCTTACGTTTGGCATCCTGTGAACTGCATAAGGTGGCACCCTGACTTAATGCAGGCTATGACAGCCATAGGATACATGAGACTGGGAAGTTTTCTTTTTCCCAAAAGCAAAGATTTAATCAGTGTATCCAGCTATATAATACAGCAAGGAATTTAAAATGTATTTAGTTCAGGCAATAGAGCTGGTACTTCATAAGCATCTACAGTGTGTTCTTTTGGACTCGTGTTTCCTTCCAGGATGTTTCTTCATTCCTATCTCCTATCTTTTCCACCTGCTGTGTAACTGAATAATCTGATTTCATGGATCTTGCCAGTTCAGCCTATATCCTATAAAAGTGGGCAATTACCACTTAACTGTGTCACGACCACTCTGTTCTTAACCTGGAAAAGAGAAGCTTTAATTGCATGTAGATGTTAAGATGACAGATATTTATTTCTTTATGATCTGGTCTGCTGAGGAACTCTTTTGAAGTAATCAAATAAAGTAATGAAGAAAATTAGCAAAGCTTGGGCTGCCTAATTAATTTTAAAAGATTTCTAGGTGTGCCCTTAGGCTTTGATACGTCACTGCCCTCACACATGCCACTCTGTAGGACACCTCCCCTCTTCTCCAGCTACTTCACTTTTTGTGTTTGAAAAATGAACAAACACATTTGATGACAGGATTATGTTATTTATCGTGTGTCCCTTGCACTGGTTGCCAAAAAAGGATAGGCTTACGCTTAATGACTGTTAGTTATCTTTAAATCCATTACCAGTGAAGACTGTGTGTGAAGTTCTCCTCAGTGAGTTATGTCAAGCTTTCAGTTGCTGCATGCTGCTCTGACTGCATGCAGGCTCTGACTGCATTGCATTAAGTGAGAAGGTGAGTTACAGCTGTAATAGATCTTAAAATAATAGCATTTGATTTGATTTAAGACCTCTTGCCTTAAGCACCTTTCTTCTGCTGTTTGCTGTTCATTATGTTCTTTTACCATTTCCTTTCTCTTTCTGTTTTGAGCTACTCTAGCTGACTTACAGAGTTTGGCTGATGCATAAATTGATTTTTCTCTAATGGGTGCCAAACAGTGTCATCACTGGAGCAGAAATTGAGATACTATTGCTATTCTGTTATGGTTGTGGTAAATAGCCATGACATCATTTTCTAACAACACCATAAATAAAGCTGTTTCTACCCAAAGATAAAGTGACCAGGCAGAGTTCAGCTTTGCTAGACTAGCAAAGACAGATGGCAAAAGATGACCACTGCTTCACTTGTACTGTGGGTCCACAGAACATACAAAAGTTTGAAAGATAATGTTAAGGCACGGAAGTAGCATAAATTATTTCATGTCTGAAGTGCTGTAGTCATCTTCTGGATTTCTCTGGAGTGTGTGCAAAGTCACTTGCCCTCAAATGCCTTTGAATCAAGGTATGGGGAGCTTTCACAATGTATGTTTCTACACTTCCGTGACACTAGAACTATGGAGCTCCCACTTTCATGCTTTTGTTGAAAAATATGAGGTATGGCAGTTGTGACCAGTCCTTCCTGGCTGAAAATGCTTTGAGCATAGTTTTGGACTAGGTGACCCTCAGAGGTTCTCCAGCTGATGTAGTTCAATGATTTGACATTATGAAGTTTCACTTTGGCCCTCAAAGAAGTGTTTGATCTATGAGTAGAATTTTTGGGCATTGTGAAGAGAGGCAAATCTCACTGTCTCAGAACATTTAGTACTACTGAGATTGTGGTTGGCCATCTACAATAGGAGAGGTAGGTGATTTAGACCAGGAAGCTTACTGAGCCATCAGCATGGTTAAAGCAATGTGGTTTTGCACAAGTACGGCTACAGAAGTGCGTATTGAAAGATGTAAACCCCTACAGAGAGGCACTGATATTTCTTGGCATTTTTAACACTGGTGTGTTAAACAAATATTCATGATTTCTTCAGAGATCAAGAATTTCCCCAAGACAGATCATTATCTTGAATTTGCTAAGGGATATTCAACCAGAACAGCAGTAGGAGTTTTTTCACAGATGTTGTCCAGATGTTATTATCATGACCATTCTGGAATAATGGGAAGGATACAACTACTGCCCACATCCTTCCTACTTCCTCTCCTTTTCTTATATTTTTGTCAGGATTTTGTCTGTATTGTTAATTTGAGTCTGCAAGATTTCATTTTAAACTATAAAGCAGTTCTTGAGTTTCAGAAAGAGTAAAAACACTGTGACATGTAAATTGGTCATTTGCAAAGTGTGTGTTTAGAAGTGGATAGACATGACAGCATTAAAAAGGCTATACTTTACTAAGGCATTAACAAAGAGTGGTTTAATTAAGCCTATACACAGCTACTTCTTAGAAGACTTTGTCTAGACTGCTATTTTCAAGGTGAGATCCAAAGCTTAGCAGCAGGCCAGTGCATTACCTACAGGTTGCCTTGAAGTCCCTGCACAGAAACCCTGCTTCTCCTCATCACTTATACCTGTGCCCGTGCTCATGAAGAGTTACAAATTACTGAAGAAACTTTTGTCCAGTCTTGTGTGAATGCTGCCACCTCCAAACAAGTCCATACTGCTTGGTATTTGGTTATTTTACTAGGATACCCTGAATGTGATCACAGTGTGCAGGATTTCCAAGATGCCTGGTACCTGGCAGCTGTGAGTTCTTAACACTCATTTTCATCTTTATTACTTAACAAGATTTAAGCTTTAGAATATGTTCGTATAGAAACATTTGCTCTAATAAAGTTAACAACAGAAATAGAAAAATATGTTAAACATAGATTGTTAATTGCTCATTATAAGAGCTGTCAGAGCTTTTCCAGAATCTCACTTAGCCTGAAGATCTGTTAATTAGCTCCTAGAGGGCAACTAGGACTAGAGACCAGTTATCCAAAGACTTCTTGCTGCTACCAATAAGGACAGATCCTGCAGTTGCCCAGATCCATGCTTCTGCACAATCTCTTTCTTCTCCAATGCAGGATGGAGTCTGTCCTGCTTTTTTTTTTCCTGTTTATCTAGGGAAGTTTTGTTAGGGTTGTTGTCTGTTTTCATCCTGATGTAGTGGTTTTTAGCAAACTCAAACTTGAGGTGATAAATGTCAGAGGACTAATCTGTAAGATGGACATGTGTATCAGCATACAGAGGAGTTTGAAAAAAGGAACTAAAAGAACAGAAAATGTTTTCCTTAAATCTCAGTAAGATCCCTGTCTCCAAAACTAAGTAATGGTTTGAATGTGCAAAGGCTGCAGGTGTTCAATCCACTTAATCTTTGTCTTAAAATACATCAAACAAATGTGTTTTCTAATAATGGATCAATGTGGCATTAAGGACCATTTATAACAGTAACAAAAGTGGCATCCATGTGATTTTTTGAGGGTTTATTTTTCTTATCCCACACAGCAGCATAGACATAGATTACATATTTTATATAAGATACATATTCTCAGGATCTTCAGTTATCTCTAGAATTTCTGTTCTGTTGTTGTTCAGTCTATAATCTCAATAAGACCCCCAATGTTTGGCCTATGCCACCTGAGTTACAAGATTGCTCCCAATTTTCCAGTTAGGTCAACCAAAGAAATTAAGATATGATAGAGGGTCACTAGAAAAAATTCGTATCAAAACAACTGTTCATTATGTCATTATGACAACCTGCTGTAACAAATGTGCTTCTGTTTTAATTTATGACAATTAATTGCTAAAAGTAATTTAATCTGACAGTGGCAAGGTGTTGAAAGACTCCTGAAGATGTCATAAAAGTGACCTTTCTGCCCATGTGCAACCAAAAGCCATTTTTAACAAGGAGGCTCAAAACCAGTACAACTTCTTTTGTACTTTGTTAATTAGTTATTGATTTGAAACAATGCTCTGCCAAATATTGTCAGATTAGCTAGACGCCAGGAAGGTCACAGTGTGACAGTCTAGTCCTGATAATCTCATGGTATATAAGAATTCTTTTTTACTTTGAACCTTTTGTTCTGATATCCTGAGAATTACATTTCCTGGCTTTAGCATCTGTGCTAATTTAAAATACAGCCAAGCTGTCTGTTATGTAATTGGATGATTTCAGTTGTTAAAAAAATTGCAATGTGTTAGAAGAAAATTGCTGTTGATCTAATATCTAATGATCTTTGACGACAGTGATGCACCACTGTTGCAGTGTGAGTGGCCTTGCTAATCTGTGTGGAAAAGAGCCTGTTTTAATGAAATAATCAACACAAGGGAATCACAGAGTTCAAGACAGAGATATGACAGGCAAGTTGTGAGGTTGTGTAGCAACTCATTGGGAGGAAAGATCAGTTCCTAGGGTACATTATTGTGAAACAAAGATAACAGAGGCACATCTGCACAGGAAAATGGGGAAGCAGAATTCAGGGTTAAATAGCTAAACATTCAACTTTTCAGCTTATTGAAATGAGAAGCAACAGAAGATTCAAATCTGAATTTCAGATTGTGTTTGTCTAGATAATTACTTTATAAGCTAATGACAGTTACTTCAAATACAATTAACTATAGTTCTCTACATATTAAGGCACTTCAGCAAATCTTTGTGCATTAAGTAAGTAATATATCAGTTTACTTAAAGCACTGAGCACTTTGCAGTCTTTATTAAGAGAAATCAAATAGCTTTGAGCCTGTTTTATCTTTCTTTCACTTAAATAACTGCTCTTGAGAGTAATAAATAGAGACGGAGAAGTGAAGAACAATACAGAGCAAAGCCATTCTATTTCATTTAATTTGCAGAAAAGATATAAACTCTGCAACAGAGACTTTACAGCTGAGGTATGTTCTGAAACCATAACTGTTAATGAAAATAGTAAGTTGTTATCTTACTTAAATGTGTTGAAGTTTGTGTAGATTCATTGTTTCTTATGGTGGGGAAAGCTGCATTTTCCTTGGCAGAAATGGTATTTTTATTGCAATAGCATGGTTTTTAAAAAAGTCTGTTTCTCGTTACAACATATAAACAGATTGAAAGAACAGGAGAATAAAATAGGCTTTTAAGTACTATAGGAAATAGAAAAATAACACATCTGTATGACTTCTATTAAGAGTTTTTGAATGTTTCAGATGCATTAATTTCCAAAGAAATTGCTTTTAGTGTTGAGAAAAATGCATGTAATCATTTAAATGACTGGCATGATCTCTCTGTGTCTTGTCAAGATAGTTCTTTTTGTAAAAGTATTGTATTCATTTTTATTTATTTGCTCTCACAATTAATCTGTTTATTGCCAGAAACATGGCTGCTAAGGAAGATATCTGTGAAGAAACAATCTGATGGTTTGTTGCAGAAATACATTGTGGGCAGAATCTCGATCCCTAGATTGAGTAGTTTGGAAAGAAAAAAGTGCAAGGAGATGTAAAAAAGATGTAAAATGTAGTTATCCATAACAGTACTGAAATGCAGCTCCCCTGGTCTTTTATGAATTGGAATATCTTTGCCTGTAGTTGTTACTTAAATTAGAATCTGTAAGTCCACCTGCAGACATTGGCAGATGATGCTTTAGATCATCGTGGTGTGGGGATTTTCTTGTGAACTGCACAGGTATTTTTCCATAGCCATGGTATGACTGTGCAGATAGGACTAATCTGAGAAACTGTTATTACATCTTCAGTCTGAGAAATTTCTCCATGCAGGATTTCAAAGCTGTTTGCCAGAACATGCTATTTCAAATTCAGCTTTCCTTTGCCTGGAACCCTGCAAATTATGTGGAAAAGGGAAAAAATACACAAAAATCAAGAAGTCTGTCAGAGAGCTAAAAGGGAAAGCAGTATTTTTTTTTCTTAAGTAAAACCCCCTCTGATTAATTATCCTCCTTCCTCCTATTTGTTTTCTTCTCATACAACTTTTTCATCTTAGTGAGTCAGCAGTGCCCAGACTAAAAAAGACAAATATCATATTTGTGTTTCCTTACATTCTTATCTTAATAATAAAATAATTAACTTATTGGTGAAAGTCATAATTAAGAACCACTGAGTAACTGATTTTACTTGATTTTTTCTTGATTTTGGTCTTCTTTCCTGCACTGTACTAGAAAACAGTTGAGTGTCTGTGGCAAGACATGCCAAATTCCAACAGAGGTAATAATGGGAAAATCCATACTTGAAAAACAGCCTGATAAAATTGTCATACCCTGGCTGACAAGCCAGGACAGTATAATAATATTTGGGTCTTAACTAATTTAGCCTGAAATCTGGAATTTAATTTATTAACAGCAAACCCTTTCAGGTTACAAAGTCACTTGAATTTCCAAATAAAAAGCTGAAGGAGTAAGGAGAGCATTTGAACAGAGCAGCAGAAGATATTCACCATGCAGAGAGGCTCAGTCATTGCACAGTGAAGGGCACGGATAATGTTTGCTGCGTGCTTTATTTTTGCACAGATCTATGTCCAAACTCACCCTGTTTAACTCTCAGTTCCAATGCAAATCTAAGAAATTCCATCTGCAACCCCAGCCTTCTAAAAATGCACATATATCATATAACATCTACATGCTTCTGACATGGTGGCACTCTGAAGGCCTCCTGTGAAAGCCCACATTTGCCAAAAAGGAAGTACAGTATTACATCAGTGATACAATAATGCAGCTGAGACCACGGGCACCTTTCTGAAGAACAGTTGTGGGCACTGATAGTGCCTCTCTGTGGTTTCAGGGCATTGTTGAGCAGGTTTCAGACCTGTTGAAATATTTAATGTGAGGCCTTGGAGGCCGAGAGAGTGTGATCGAGATAGTGGAAAGTGTTTTGATTTCCAGCTTGTTCCTCACCAGGCAGATGTGGTTGGAGCACTCTGGGAACAGGAGATGAGAGCAGTTTGGGGTTTTTGAATCTAGAAGTAGCTCTAGATTTTTGCTTAGGAACTGTAGTGATTGAGGGCTTAGCTGGAAAAATGCTTTTCTATCTTGGAGTTGCTTTTTTTTTTCTCTTGTGTGCCATAAAGCTGGAGTATAAAAGAGAAAAATATCTCCCTCCTGCTGCCCTAGCATGTTAGGATCCAAGCTTGCTCTGTTGCCACTGAGATATATATATATATATATATATATATATATATATATATATATATATATATATATATATATAATATATAGCAGAAGTCTAAATTTTATTTCCTGACCACTCTCACCAGGGAAAGCCCAGCTTGCATTTGAAATGGGGAAAGTGGGACAGGATCTGAAGTAATCTTCAATGGTAATTATGGTGGGAGCTGGGGAGAGCTGGAACCCTGGAGAGGATTCCATACACAAAGCATAAGGGCATGGCTAGACGTCAGTCTTGCATTAGCTAAAACTTGTAATTTTAAGCCTAATCTCAGGAGTTGTACCATAGCAAGGTACTGGTGTCACCACTCCCTCCCAAACTAGCTCTTCATCCTCTCTGCACTGGTGGACGAAATTTAAATTTTGTATCAGTCCCCAAAGGCTGATTATTTTTTTATTTACATCTTTTACATCTATCTGGCTATTTGATATGCCAGATATTGCATGTTTCATGGAATACTTACTGATTTAGCAGGACTGTTGAGATTGCCTGCTTTCCTGATACAATATTGGCAGTCTTGATGATGGGACTACCTTTAACTTAGTATTGTGGACATTTAACTGCAATATGTAAGACTTCTGGTCTTCCTTTGTGCTGGTGACTTTATGCACACAACATTACTGGGACTTCATAAGCAATATTGGGAACATTTTCATCACCAGCCCAATTCACAAATAAAATGGGCAGAAGAAATTGAAACAGAGACTCAGATACATTTGGGAATAAACTGAGATTTGTACAAAAAAACCCCAACCTCAAGCCACTTTACCGTATTGCTTTCTGAAGGCATGTGCCAGATAACAACCTTGGCTGTGCTATTTATATCCTGCAACTCCACAAATGACCAGACTTAGCTATTGTGATACCTGGTCTCTCTTTCTGTCTCAAAACTGGCTGCTACCTACTGCCAGAGCATGTATCTTGTCCCCACCTCAGAAAGTGCCCTTAAAAAGATAATGTAATTTCACCCCTTCCTCCTACAAGTGCAAGATTCTGGCATTTTTACTTCCACTCATGATTTAATCCCTGCTAAGGTCGTAAGTAAGGAATTTCTGAATACAGATGCTGAATAAAATAACATCACTCATGCATTTACATGATTTTAGTGTTGACCCAGTAGAGATTCAATGCTCTGTGTTTCCATAGAGCTACACCAGACATTGGTGACCATATACCCACTCTGCACAGATGATCAAATCCTGCTGAGTTCTGTGGTTTTAACATGGTAAAGTATGGAAATAAAATCCATACAGATCCCATAAAAGGAAGAAAGAAATGTGTCCTCTATTCAGACTTTCAAGGCCAGAGCATCAGCTGTCTATGATTTCATCTCTTCTCCACTTATTTTCTCTCAAGTTGTCTCTTTCTCACGCAGGACACAGCAACTAAAATAACTTGCTTGACTCACTGCTCAGTCTTCATCATCCTTGCTTTCCTGTGCTCTTTACATGACCTGCTAAACTGAATTGCAGATACATGTTGGCAGATTTAAGATTTGGTATAAATTTGCCTCCCCTGTCACTTTTCCTCCAGTATTATCTCCTCCACTCACAACTGCTTTGCTGCTGAGATGGCCTTGGTGTTTGTTTCTGCAGCATCATTTTGTCTGGTTTCACACAACTGCAATTGCCCCTGTACAGAAGATACTGCTATGGCATGGCTATTGCTATGCTTCCTGAAAGCCTAGTTATTTAGGAGTTGTGCAAGAGCCAACCCATCTTCATGTTTACATACCTCTACGTAGCACACAGACTACCATTGCCTGTGTCAGTAAGTAAAGCAGAAATACAATTCCTACTGTTAATAAAAGGTTCTGCTGTCTCCTGGGATCACCTCCCATATTGGAGTAGGGAACCTTTCGCAAATAACTGTGCAAGAATTCTCTCAAGTCCATGATTGAAAAGGTAAAAAAGATTATCAGGTAGATGGGATGCTTCCTAATACACTGGAATTTCTCAGTTGAAGTCTGAATCTGGTTAAATGTCCTGAGCTAGACACTTTCAAGTCTTGTCTTCACATACTCATGGTGCAGAAATGTTAATACAAAATGCTTTCTTCCACTTCTTTTCTGTTTTCAGTTTATATCCTCTCCTTAATTTAATCCTCCTCTATGGCTGTAATGCCTTAGCTACTGTGTTTGGTGTGGGGGAAAAATCACATACGAGCTACATTTTTTGCTTGTGTTTCAGCTTTCTTGCCCTCACAACTATCCTGGTTCTCATCCAGGACAGAGTTAATTTTTTTTGCAGTAACTGTGAGGGAACAGAGTCTGGAGCCATATGGGCACATCTAGGTTATTATTCTGTATCACCTTTTGTCACTGTTGGGGCAGAAATTAGGGATTCTTTCTTCCTAGAAGGAGGGGCCATGGCTTGTGGTCAGGAAGAGGAGCACAAGTGAAGAGTGTCTGTCTGCCATTTTGTTCTTTTGTTTGGGGTCGCACTGGGTCAGATTGTGCTCAGTGAGCATTTTTTTGCATGTAAATCACCCTCTTTTTTGTATACTTTTCTTATTAATATTGTTACTGCTACTGTTTGTTTTCTTATCTCGTTGTTTCCAGTAAATTCTTCTTATTTCAACCCATAACCTCTGTCTTTTGTGTCTCCCACCAGAAGAGTGGTGGGAGGACCAATGTCTGGTTTGGAGGAGTCTTGGTTGAGGAGGTTACTAAATTAGGGAGTGACGTTCCTGAACCATGACAAAAGCCTCTTAGAACTGTGACAAAAGCCTCTTAGAACTGTTACAAAAGCCTCTTAGACCTCCTTCTTGCACAGAAATTTTGGAGCTGCTCTGGTGGTAGTGTGGTGGTTTGAAAGCAAAACCAGTGAGAGACTCCAAATCAGAAACACAATTCAATAAAAGGAAAAGAAAATAAGTAAAATAAAATAAAATAAATGCAATAGTACAAAAACCACTGACAGAGTCAGAATACGACCTGACACCCTGTTAGGGTTTTAGTAGCAGTCCAGATGAAATGGTCTTGTCAAAGCAGTGATTCCAACATAGAAACGTTGGGTAGCTCTTGTCCTTTGGGAGTCCAGTGGATAAAAGCTCCCTGTGCTGTCCCAAACCCTGGATTATATCCAGGTGGGAATGCTTAGCTCCTCCCCCTGGGCGGAGCATCTCACAATGGGGATGATCTCATTCTATGAGTCATGCAGTGGGTCCTTGATGGCCCATTAAACAGAGATAGCTCCCAGAGGAAGTTATCTATGAGTCATGTGGCAAGGCATTGTTAGGCTCGTTAACAGAAGATAAGGAAAACACTGCCCCACCTGGTTTCAAAAACTCATGAAGATGGTGATAGAATACATACTTTGGGCACATCTTAAACTGTAACCTAGGACAGGTAGTAACCCATCATATAGTTTCGTTTTGTTCCTCTATAGTGAAAAGGCTTTTGTCCCCTGTAAGGCAAATATTTGCAAAAAGAGTGAGAAAAATGCAACAGGTGACAAACATCGTTTAATACTCATGTAGGGTGCTATTGTTACAGAATATTTTTATACTTATATGAATTTAAATGTAATGATTTTTTGGAAGGATTGGGGTGAATTGGAGAAGTTTGCTTGCCCCAAGGCTCCCTGAGGCAATGGGACAAACCGTACATGACTGTCAGGGTGTTACTGATGGGAAAGATCTAACATCTCCAAGGACAGGAGATCAGAGCCTTCTGCATGCTTCTACCTCCCTGCCAGTGTGCAGTTCTGTTCTCCCATATTTAATGCATGTACCATACTTGTTTACAGTAGCTTATTGAGCTAGAAGGAGAAATTGTCTTGCTGTGGTAAGTGGTAATTAGGGAAACCATCTTCAAATAAATTCTTAAAAAGCTGTTCAGTTGTATTGCATATTTGCCTATTTATGTGCATATCACTTTCCCCTTGTCTCACAAAAATGTGATTCCTACTCCTTGATTTAAAAAAAACCCTAAAGTAGAAGGTTGCCAGATCTGAAAACTGAATGTCTTGGTCTTTAAGTTTTTCTTTATGTGACTTTTTTAGTTTTGATGTATTAGAAGTTTAAGGTGGGGATCTGAGCTGCTCTGCCTCAGTAAAGCTAGTGGTGGTTCAAGGCCTCCAGATCTTGCCCCATCTGTAACTTTCTGGCAACAGGTTACTTTGGGAAAAAAGGGGAAAAAAAAAAGTAAAATTTGGCACTGAAACACAAAATATGTGAACCTGTCACAGTAAGCAATCTCAAAGGGCAAGCTGCTTTGCAGGAGCTAATTAACCTTAGGAAATAATTACACAAATATGCAAATGTTGTTTAGACAGTTCCATGTGTTATCAACTCAGGTAGTCCATCATAACTGCAGAGCTGGCAATGTCTAGGTGTTAGAATCAGGCATAGCTGATAAGGCTGCAGTTGCTGCATCTCTCTGACCTGGTATTTAACAATTAATGACTGTGATATTATATTTGTAAATTTAACCTGTTTTTTGAATGCAATAGAATATAATATTGTATTCACGGTGTGCATACTACTTACCTGTGTATACCTAATGGCTCCAGTCATTAAAATGTTATATACCTTTCAAATCCTAGCACTAGCCATACTGGAAAAAATGTCAGACCAAAATCTGAATTCACTCATTCCACATTTCTGCTCAAAGGATGGCCCAGGAATAGCCTTATTTGGGCTACTTGGTATTGGATAAACATTGCATGAGGGTCTTTTCACATCATACGGTTCTTAATTGTTTTTTTCCTTTCATGACTAATTATATATATTGATCAAGAGAAAGGGTTTTCAGAGGGAGGGAGACCCACAACTATGACTTCCACAACTCCAAAGAACCAGACCACTTATTTTGGCATAGAGTTAACCCTTACAAGTGACTAGCTTTCAGCAGCAGGAAATCTAAGTTCGAGTTTTCCAGTTTTCCAGCACCTTTCCATCTCAATATGTTTCACAAGCAAGAATGCCTTCAGCCTGAGGTGCCTTTTGAGGTGCATGGTGGGATTTTTCCAGGCTAATGTCCATTCATTTCTGTACACTTGTGTAGATAATTATGTAAACTCTGACCAGGAGACCACATCTCTATCAAATAATTTAACAGTGTTGTATATAAGTGCATTCAATTCAGCTGCAGTGAAATTACAGAAAGCAACAGCTGTCTGAGACTGTCACCTTTCATGCTGAAAATACAGCATCCAGTCTCATAATTTAATCTAAGACAGGGAGTAGAGGTTAAACCTCACAGACCCAGCACAATTTGAAATCCTAACGAGATCAGCTGTGCTCCTCCTGCAGCTGGATGTTCCGTGTACAGACCTGGCGCCAGGTCTGAGGTGTTTGTAATATGGGCTTGTTGCAAGGGGTAAAAATGAGCAGATGCTCTGAAGAAAAAGCTTTTCTTCTAAATATATAGGACTCCTCCAATCTCCTTCTTACACATATGTGCTTTTCTTACCTTGTTTAGGGTTTAACAGAGTGTACAGCAACCCAGTTTATCATGACATTTTGCGGCTTTTTTTTTTAACTGGTAATAAAGGAAGCTGTAGTTACAATCTATATTTAACTCAGTCTAGCTCATTTCTTTTTTCTTTTATAGAATCCTGTTGAGTCTTTGTACTGGACTGTAAAGCTGTGCAGTTATTAATTTGGTTTACTAGACCACTGTTTATGCTTTGACTGGTGAAAGCTGTTTCGGGCTGAGTTCAGAAGCTTTTTGCGCATGTCTTAGTCTTGTGGAATCTAAAAACGCGTGCTTTTACCAGCAGGGTGTTGAATAATAAATACAAAGTAACCTGAAAATGCTATATTAGGCAGGAAAAAAGGTCCTCTTTTTTTCAGAATGTTAAAACAGCATTGGGTACCTATACAAAAATTGCTGTTAAGAGTATCAATGGCAACATTATTATTGAAAAATAAGTTCCTCCTGTGTATATAACTAAGATAAATCTTTTAGATAAATTAGTAATTCTGAAACTTTATAAGTGTGTTAATGTACTTTTTCCATACAGATTATAGAGTACATCACTTTTGCACATGAAACTCCTGTTCAAGTTGTCCTTCAGCTTTATCTTAGTAACTGGTTTGTCAATCATATTTTCTTTTTGTAATTTCTTTTTAAAAATTTCCATCATTCCTCATAAAGGGAAGAGTCTTTACTTTCTGTACCTATCTATACAATCTAATTTCAAAACAGCAACAAACTGTTTTGAAATAAATCCTTTCTCACACTGATGTGGTTTACAAAAGGTTATACATAATTAGTTAAAACTACGCGCTGTCATAGTCAATGAAGAGCAGAATCTGTCCAGAAATAAGAGAGGTTTTCCTGTCTTACAATCACTGCTTCTGAAACAGGAAAGTACATCATTATTCTAAAAACTTTGAGTCAGGATCTATAGAAAATTTTTTGCAATCTCACTCTTAGAAAAGAGGGTATGAGAATAGAAATAAAAGCCAAAATCAACCATATTATTTAGTTGTGTCTCTTCCCACTGATTTTAGACACTTATAAGAGCTTAAGTCCCCAAAACAAAGTTGCAGAATGGAATTGAGATCACCTCAACATTCTTGATAAATTTCAATAATTCACATTGTGTAATTAGCAGCTTCTGATTACCAGTGGCTTTTATTGGTTTGTGCTTTCTTTTTCCTAAGGAAATGAGGCTTTTGTTGTCTGTGTCTGAGTTACCTAAGGATATGAAGTTATTGCTGGCACAGAGCAAAGGGAAAGGGGATGCAAGTTTTAGGAAATTGACGTTTCAGTCAACATGACGTTGACTGATCGCCTCCTTCTGGCATTGGAGAGCCTGGAAAAGAGGCAGCATTGTTATCCTGGGTATGTGAAATACTGGTGGAGCAGGGTACCTAGCAGAGCATCTTAATCTTATTACCTCAGACTAAAATTTGTAGTTATGATCTCAACAACCCAAGAAATAAGGAAAATAAAGAGTGGTATAGTTCTTTCCAAGAGCCTTTAAGATACAAGTACACAACCATGAGTTTTGATGGGAGTGCACTAAAATCATTGCGTGTCACTCTAGTGCCTTCTGCGACTCTTACACTGGCTGGCTTTGACAAAATTTTGTTCAGTAATAAGAACATGTGGTGCCCTAGTTACCAAAAACTCCAAAGTAATGGCTGCCACCAGTCAAGAAGTCATTTGTTTGCACCATGTCTCATAGTCTGCAATCACAAAAAGTATGATTTAAAAGAGTAGTTGCAAATACCATAATTTTCATCTTAATTCAGGTTTC
Organism: Acrocephalus scirpaceus scirpaceus; assembly: GCA_910950805.1. Classification (NCBI taxonomy): domain Eukaryota; kingdom Metazoa; phylum Chordata; class Aves; order Passeriformes; family Sylviidae; genus Acrocephalus; species Acrocephalus scirpaceus. The sequence goes on from OU383776.1 coordinate 57,630,787, forward strand.
CAGTAGCTCACAGTATGAAAAAAATAAAAAGTAAAACCTGAAATTATAGGACTTTATCAACCTAAATTTTTCTATGATTATGTATTTATATTGTTCCTACCTGTTTTTATTTACCAATCTAAGGCATAAGTACTTTAAACAAACCCTCAGTGAACAAACGTTTGACAAAGAGTTGTCAAAAGAATGAAAATCCAAGCTGTGGCTCATAATTCTCATTAATGCCTCTGTTTAGCAGATTTGTCATCATGGTATTTACACAAAATTTATGGATGCATAATTTTTGTTATTCTTATTAAAGTAAGCCCAAAAAGCAAGAGTTACGTTGTGTTTAAATTGCAATCTTGAATTTTCTTTATTTAGACAAAAGAATTTTTCTCTCTTTGATACTAGTCTGTATTCATTTGATCTTTGTTTTAACAAAACATTCTAACATACAGGAACACATTGCTTTTTGACAGAATTGCCATTTTTAAAAGATAATTGTCACAAACATAATTTCTTTCTGCAGGATAATGGCTCTCCTGAAGAACATGCCATTTATGTTTGGGACCATTTTATTTCCCAGTCAGCGGCAGAGAACGTATTTTTTGTTGCTCACAGTTATGGAGGCCTTGCCTTTGTAGAGTTGGTAAGTGTGAATTCTCCATTCCCTCTTTCCTGAAGACTGTCACATATTTTCTACATTCTTTGTGATCACCTTCTTGAAAGTAGCCAGGTAGAAACAACTGAACCAGCGGTCTTGTACAGGTCGGTCAGGATTTCTTTGCAACCAGAAGGTTGCTGCATCTTTTCTGGTTTTGAGATGGACAGGAAGGTCCCACGTGTGCATGAACCTTAAAGAATGTGGGGACACAGAACATGCTACATCCTTCTTGTCCAGACTGTGTACTGAAAGGTACCAGTTTCTGCTCTGGAGCAGAAAGACTTGGAGACTTATGAAACTAAGGATATGTAAGAATGGTTGTAAAGCGAAGTCACAGCAACAAATGCAGCTTTTTGTATATAGATTGGAGCTGATCATGCAGGGAAATTTGGCAGTTTTATTCAGTTTTTGTAGTTTTTCTACAAAGGTCTACAGAACTTGCTGGAAAGACTTCTGTTTTCCCATTTATTAGGCTCTGCAGTGATATAAGGTAGGAAAAACTTTGCTCAGTGTAAAGCTGCTCTACATCTGGTGCTGAGACTGCTGAACATCTAGTTTGTCAGTCTTTCACTCTTTTCTCTAAAGGCAGATCTCTCAACCCCATCTGGTATACCAAGCTGCCAGTTAAAGTTGTATACCATTCTGTCAGTGTAGCTACAGTCTCCTAATGTGATTTTTAGACAGTAGTGTAATCAGAATGTTTTATTGAAGAAATCTGCAAAAAAGTAAGGGTCCTGTTTATCATGGAAAGGTAAATTGCAGAACATTACAACTGGTTTTATAGACACAGGAAACAGCAGACATATATGTACCTCTTTTGTCTACAACACATTAGTTTAATCAAACTGAATGTTGATTAAGATGTTTCTTTGCCCAAACATAAAATGAATGCCTCAGTTATGAAAAAGCATGCATGAGTTCATTGGTTTTAGTTGTATGCTGCTCCAAGTAGTAACGATCCAGACGATGGCCACTGGTATTAAGAACTTGAGATTTTCCTAAACGCCCTTTTTTTGTTGTTGAAATTAATGCCATTTTCATTTTCTCTCTGGTCCTGGAAGAGTATGTGAAAAATACACATGATGTGTACAGGTTTGAGACTTGAGAAACAGTTTGTTTCCTGATCTGAAGATCATTTGAGAATTAATTATTTTTCACAGGTATTTTATTATCTGCTCAATAAGTATTCTCAAAACTAAATTTTTAAGATCTTGATGGTGAATAACTCCTTCTGTAACCACATCTTTGGGCAAAAGATGTGTTGCATTGCATGTGCCTGTTGCTCTTGAGATGTCATGAATGTTAGGGAGCAATTGTTCTGTCTTGGCTTTCCTGAGTTGTGATTATCAGCTGCTCTGAGTTTCCGGCCAGGTTACTCTGGTATAACTTGTGAGTCCAAAGTAAAGCTTTGGCAGAATTTCTGTAGATTTTGTAAAGCTGCATTGTTTGGGTCACCATATGATACATACACGTAGCAGAGGAATAAGAATCAACTGGAGACCTTTCTCAGTGTTTCCTAAACAGAGTGCTGACTTGAAAGAGGCTTGGAGAGTTTTTCCACCACATTTCAGTCAATGTCTTGAGGTGGCCTGAGTAACAGTTGACCAAGGCGTCATTCCTATTTTGCCTGTTTCTCTTGTCACACTGGTGGATATTTCTTCACTGTTGTTCTACTATAATATGAAGCACACTGATGTTTCAGAACAAGACTTGACTTCTGACCTTGGGGCTTCCAGGGTCAGGGTGCTCAGGGCCTGTGAAATTACCACAAGCTGAACAAAAATTTTTATCAGTCGCAGGAAGCAACCAGTAAGTAAGAAGTTAAAAAAGGACCTTTGTCAGAAAGACAAGATGGTCTCAGTAAGGGTCAGTTTCTGTAGTCTGCTGTCTCTGCAGGAGATGCATGCCTGAGAGGAAAAATATAATGCATATCCATTGACACATCACATATCTGTCATGCAAAAGTAGACCTGAAATGTATTTTTAATGTAACTCAATATTTTTCTTAAAAATCAAAGGGTATTAGCACCTGGTTTAGGCAGAGGTAGTTTGATATTTGAGTTCTACTGAAAGCAGTTTGATTAAATAATTCATAAACAGAGGGACATATAATTGAAATAAACCCTGAATTATTTCATCACAGTATTAATTTGTAAGGTTTTATTTTGTTATCATCTCCTTTCGCTTAAACTTTATATCCATACAGCACTTAGTAATTGCAGTGAGCTCCAAAAAGAATGGAGCAGCTGATGGGCAATTACTGTTTTATGACGAATACATCTTCAATCACTTCACTTTCTTCTCTGATTCATGTGGGGGTGATGATGAGGTTGATAGAGCAGCTACACCATATAGCAACTGTACCACCTCTACACTTCCTTTGCAAGTTTTTGGGTTAACTGATTCATAAAATTGTAGGTTACAGTTGTTATGGAGACCTGTTGCATAGCTGCTCCTTCTGCATCCATATCTCTTATAGGAGAGCAGTGTGAAGCGTATGGCTTTAATTTGGAGTGAAGGTTTCTGCCTGAGCCCTCTGAATTTTATTTTGCCTGCAGGGAGAAAGAAAACAAGCAAAAATATCCAGAAATACTTGTGTTTTCAATTAATATCTTCTGAGTCAACTTTCCATGTTTCCATGCAAGGTCTGTCATGATGGCTTGCAGTTATCTCAGTCACAGCTTGCCACTTCATCATGGTGCATGGGTCTTTGTGAAAGCAGGATGTTCTGGTATTAAACAGAAAAACCCAATGGAAGCTGATATTAAGCATAGTCGTAATGTTCATGGACATTCATACCCTTGTGTGGGAGGAGCTGCAGCTCTCCCAGGAAAAGGCAGAGAACAACATTCAACCTTGCACAAACAGTACCCATCCAGGTACTCCTTTGTCTGAACCTGCTGAGGAAGGTGGTATAGGAAAGGCAGTGCTGCTTTGCTTTGTCCCTTGATTGGCATGCACTTTGTTGGGAAACACAAAGTAAAAGAGAGCAAGTAGAACCATCACATATGAAACTGGTATAAAAGGATGATCATTTTTATTTACAGAACTTTGGTGGCTAAAGTTTGGTCTTCATTCAAATTTCTTCTCACCATAAAAATGAGGCTGTGTTTTGGAAATCCTTTATTAAACAAACAAGTAATGCTTGGCTGCAATTTTCAAATACATGCCACATCAATTAAAAAAATTATTGATTTTTGCAGCTTTTCGATCTACATTTTCTCGTGTCTGTGATTGCAAGATGTTAAGAAAAATAGGATGCATCTGCAATATCATGCTCAAATACACAGAAACTGTTACCCAGTTACTGCAACATAGACACACATTTTCTGTACCTTATTGTGTCATATATTACTAGGGGAATAATTGAAAGTGATTAAAATATGTGGGAAATAAAGTTTCACCAATGAATGTATTAAGTTTTATTGTGCTGTTGTTTATAGGTTGAATTACAAATGGTAAATCATAAGCCATATGTTAGAATGTATCTTCATATTTAGTAATTTAAACTTTGTGTAATTTTGGTTTGAAATTAAACGTGCATATGATAATATCTACACATAAATTACTTTTTGAATGCACAGTACTAAAAATAATTGTTGGATCATTGTGTTTTGCTAATTGCTAATTACTGATTTTGAAAAACTCAAGCCATGATTCATGAACATATTTCAGCTTCTTAATTCTGTTATCCCCTTGCACAGTGTAGTCAGGGATTTATTTTCAGAATCAGTTTGCTTTACTTGACGGTAAATTGTGGAACTTTCCCAACTCCAAGCTTATAATAATTTTATGAAATTTAACAGAAAGTGAGAATTTCAAGCTGATGGAGTCAATTTTATATTTAGTTTACAGAAAATAAGAAGTTTCTGGTACAACGCCTCCTTTGAGTTCTTCTGCCAAATTTTGTCAGTTTACAATTATTTTGCTTTAAAAAGAATGTTTTTCCTTGTCATTGCCTGCATGAAAGACCCACATAGAAGAATATTGGTGGAAGATTTCTGCTGTTTGCTTCCTATATTTCTGAGACCCTAGGCTTTGCATTTTCAATTGTTTCCTCACAATCTTATAACTAGATGTGTACTTTTTTTTTTTAAATTTTAGTTAAATGCTATCTTTTAAAAAAATACCAAATATCATGGGAATCATGACAAAATTGTGAGAAGCATTAATGCTATCTTCCCTCTTACATCATTCTTTAAAAATACAAAGTACATAACGGAATGTAATAATTAGGAGAAGGAAAATAGCTTTGCTGTCTTTAGCAGGTGCAAACTATTCATTATGGGTTTTTTGGCTAAAATATTTGGTGTATATATTGACAATTTGCACAAAGGTGTAGGTAAAAAAGGGGGAAGGATGTCTTTTTAGGGAGCTTTGTTACAATGAGAGCCCCTAAAACACACTGTTCAAATTACTGTATCCACTGTAGAGTCCTAATTCCATCAAATCTGTGAATTTTGGCAATTTGAAATAATTTTATGTCCATCATTTTGAGATCCTCTCTGCAATACACTGTCACTTTGTTTTGCTGTACTGTGCTGAATATGGCAAGGACCTGGCCCTGACTGGTGCTGATAGATGCCATAATAATGATGATAAACAGGCACCTGCTGAGGTACCTGTGAGTCTCTGAGGCTGCATCAGTATTCTGGCACAGGCAAAATGCAATTTCAGAAACTTAATGACTAGGCTGTGAACCTGTCATTAGTTTTTCATTAATTTAATTTCCTGAAGTCTCAGACTGAACGGTTTGTTATATTTGGCTTTTCATATATACTTATATAAATATATCTACTTATTTTTTAATTCAGTTTGCCTGGAAAATTGATCAGTGGGTACTGTGGACATGCAATTCTTAATTCCTTTGGCTGATGTGTGGTAGAGATAACATATGATATGTGATGTCTGTAGGAAACATGGGAGAAAACTGGAAGTAGAGAGCTGAGAAGGAAAATACCTCAGTGACCAGGGTCCTTATTGTAAAGACAAAAGCAAAATGCCACTGTGCTTTAAAGCTATATGAGCATTTAACTGGGAAAAAAAAAAAGAAAGGGAAAAAAAAGACACTTTAAATGTTGAATGTCAGTTGAGAGAGCAGTATGGGATGCTGTCTTGAGAATTTATGGGGACTTGGCTTGTATGTCCAGTCTTTGGACAAGTCATTTCACCCAACCCTACCTGGTTTAGATCTCAGATTTTTCTGTATTGGACACTTAAAATACTGTCTTTCTGAGGCAGGTCTAACTTAGTGCTTACATTCAGAAAAACAAGTGTGAAAGTAAAAACGAAATCTTAATTATGTTTCGTTATTTATTTCAGCTATTCTTGTTGTCCTTCTTGGAAAAGTACTCGTTCATCTGAAAAAGATCAAATGAGAAATGAGGGTGGACAAGAGAAGCTAATGGAGGAACCAGTGGTAGGTTGTGTAAAAAAGGGTTGGACAGGAATAGGGTCTCTAGCCTTGATACTGATTTTTTTTAATATTCCTGTTACTGACATGGGCACACAAATAAGGTTTGTGCTCCTGAAATTGCATCCTGGTTTTAAGTGATAAAGTCACCATTGGTATTCACAAGTATAATTTCTGCAGTAATAGAAAGTGAAGGAAATACAGACTTCAGGACAGTTAGACATTGACTGCTCAGTCATCTGCATTTGTGCACAAAGAGTGATCTCATCAACAGAGAACAGCAGGGATGGAGAAATCCTTGGACAACTGGCTTCATAGCCAATGGCTGTAAGTGAATGGCCAGGTAAGAGTCAGATAAGATGTTGTGATTTGTTTCTCTTTCTGTCCCAGGAAGGGGAGTATTAATGCTGTCCAGCATGCTGCTGTGATTCATCTGAGGTAATTTGAGACATTTGGGAAGATTAGGTCAATCTGGAAGAGATATGGGGAAGAGGTGTTCATACTCTTGAATCAATGGGAAGTGTATTTTGCCAGAGGCAATGAAGGATCCTCAGTCCTGCTGTGACATGGTACCAGTATGGACTGATTCTACCTATCATAACCAGCAACATCAATATAAGCACCATCAATATAAGCACAGAGGTAGTATACACATGCTTTAGGCTTATCAGCCTTAAAAAGAGCTGTGTAAATTGCTAGTGCTCTTACATTAACTTTGGTAGTTATATCTAAAAAGAGATGGTTCAGCCTCTGCTTTGTATTTGCTGCAGAAACAGAGCTTTAAAGCATGGCTTGTTCAGCCTGGTAAAGGAAAGCTTAGAGGGATTGGTAGCACTCAGCAAATATATCAGAAGAATAAACAGCAGGGAGGGAGAGACTTATAAGCCAAAGAACAATGTTGCTACAGGAACAAATGGATTAAAATAGTCATGAATAAATTTAGGGTGGAATTAGGTTTCTTACCATTGGATTAGGAAGTCCTGCTTGGGAAAAGGACTGGGGCAAAGCATGATCCACACATGGCAAGAGTTATGTTGGTCCTTAGTGTGACCCAGGAATCTGTGTTCCTGTGAAAGCCATCATATGCAGGTGCATATATTCAGCTATGGACAATTGGACCACTTTTTGGATTACTTTGTCTGAAGTCGATGCTTCTCTGACTTGAGACTCACTCCACTGGAATAGCCGCGTTTTAACCAAAGCCAGGTCAAACCTCTAAGACCAGTGTTTGCAAACAAACTGGTTTTTCCTTCCTCCTTACTAAGAATCATAGAATCAAAGAATATGCTGAAATGGAAGGGACACTTCAGGATCATCAAGTTCAACTCCTGGCCCTGCATAGGACACCCTGAGAATCACAACATGTCCCAGAGAGTGTTATCCCAATGCTTCTTGAACTCTGTCAGGCTTGGTGCTGTGACCACTTGCCTGGGAGCCTATTCCATTGCCTAGCCACTCTCTGTATGAAGAACCTTTTCCTGATACCCAAACTAAACCTCCCTCCAACTCAGCTTTCTGCCATTCCCTCAGATCCTGTCACTGATCACAAAAGTGAAGACGTTCCTCCTCATGCCCTCCTGAGGATGCTGAAGACCACAATGAAGTCTCCCCCCAGTCTCCTCCAGGCTGAACAAACCAAGCCACCTCAACCACTCCTCATACGGCTTCCCCTCAAGACCCTTTATCATCATCATTACTCTCCTGTGGATGATCTCTAATAGCTTGATATCTTTTTTTTTAATTGCAGTGCCCAAAACTGCCCCCAACACTTGCGGAGAGGCTGCCCCAGCTCAGAGCACAGTGGGACAGTCCCCTCCCTTGCCCAGCTGGCGATGCTGTCCCTGATCCCCCCAGGACACGCTTGGCCCTCCTGGCTGCCAGGGCACTGCTGCCTCATGTTCAACTTGCCAGGACGGACCAGGACTCCCAGCTCCCTTTCCATAGCACAGCTCTCCAAACTCTTGTTACATAGTCTGTAACACAATCAGGTTTGTCCCATTGACCTTGAATAACAGGAATTTGGGAGCAGACTTGTTTTTGAAAACAGTGAACTCTTTTTTGCTAATGCTTTTTGAAATGCGCAAGTTTCAGCTTGAGGTAGAAAGCAACAGGCATAGCAGATTCTGTGGTGAGAGTTTGCAACCGTAAGGAACTTAAATGGTGGATTGAGCAAAAAGTACTGAAATATGTATGTCACTCACTATTTGCTGTACTTGATCACATTTGGCATTTACTGATATATAAAGAAAGTGTGTGTGTGTGTGTGTGTGGGTGGGTGTGTGTGTATACATATATGTATTTGTATGCATATATATTGCCCATTCTGACACAGAGCAAATAAACATTTTAGGCCACTCAGCCTAAATAAATACACTGACAAGCATACACTGGCATCATTAGTTCACTTGCTAGCATTTATTGTTATTATCCATTTGCATTGTGGTAGCAATCATATAGCAGTGCCTTGTCCTAAAGAGCTTGCAATCTGGAAGGATGCTCTAATGGGAAGAGACAGAAGAGTAATGATCAATTGCAGTACAGTTCACAGCATCATGGCTGCATGTCCTTGTAAATTTTTCTGGTTTAGTGTAAATGCCGTGTAGGCATACCCTTCCTCAGTTCATCTGAAGCCTTGCTAGCCTTTGCTGGATGATAGTAGAGGATGGAAGCAGTAAATGGTGCCTGCATTTCACAGTTCCAGAGCAAACATATTTTGAATATTCATCCCTCCTTGTTACCTTGCTCTAGACAAGATACTCAACCTCATTACATTTTGTTTCCTCTTAGTCATCTGCTAATCTGGTATCTCATGCTTCATTCAGCTCAGGCCATGGTCTGAGGCTAGCTGTGCACACGTCCCTTCCCCACTTCTTTCCAAAAGGAGAAGGACAATGTTTCCTGGAATTTTATACCAAACAGTAATTGTTGGCACCACCCATCATTACTTTTTTGTCTCATTGTATGATTCCTATTTGCTACCATATTTGGTACCATTCATAATTCACAGAATCACAGAATTTCCAGGTTGGAAGAGATCTTCAAGATCATCAAGTCCAACCCATGTTCCAACACCCCAACTAGACCACGGGACCAAGTGCCACATCCAGTCTTTTTTTAAACACATCCAGGGATGGTGATTCCACCACCTCCCCGGGCAGGCCATTCCTGTGCTTTATTACCCTTTCTGTAAAAAACATTTTCCTAAGATCTAACCTATACTTCCCTTGATGCAGCTTGAGACTGTGTCCTCTCGTTCTGTCAGTTGCTTCCTGGAGAAAGAGACCAACCCCCAGCTGACTGCAACCACCCTTCAGGAAGTTGTAGAGAGTGATAAGGTCTCCCCTGAGTCTCCTTTTCTCCAGGCTAAACAACCCCAACTCCCTCAGCTGTTCCTCACAGGGTTTGTGTTCCGAGCCCCTCACCAGCCTTGTTGCCTCCTCTGGATGTGCTCAAGCGTCTCAACGTCCTTCCTGAACTGAGGAGCCAGAGCTGGACACAGCACTCAAGGGGTGACCTCACCAGTGCTGAGTACAGGGGGAGAATGACCTCCCTGCTCCTGCTGGCCACACTATTCCTGATCCAGGCCAGGACGCCATTGGCCTTCTTGGCCACCTGGGCACAGTGCTGGCTCATGTTCAGCCAGCTGTCACCAGAACCCCCAGGTCCCTTTCCACCTGGGCACTGTCCAGATACACCATCCCCAGCCTATAATCCCTGCAGGGGGTTATTGTGGCCAAAATGCAGGACTCAGCACTTGGATTTGTTAAACTTCATCCTATTGGATTCTGCCCATCCATCCAACCATTCCAGGTCTCTTTGCAGAGCCCTCCTCCCTTCCAGCAGATCCACACATGATCCCAGCTTAGTGTCTTCTGCAAATTTACTAATGAAAGACTCAATACCCTCATCCATGTCATCAACAAAAATATTGAACAGAGCTGGCCCCAGCACAGACCCCTGAAGGACAACACTGGTGACTGGCTGCCAGCTGGATGCAGCACTGTTCACCACCACTCTCTGGGCCCGGCCATGCAGCCAGTTCCTATCCCAGCAAAGAGTGCTTCTGTCCAAGGCTGCCAGCTTTTCCAGGAGTATGCTGTGGGAGACACTGTCAAAGGCCTTGCTGAAGTCCAAATAGACAACACCCACAGCCTTCCCTGCATCCACCAGGTGGGTCACCTGGTCATAAAAGGAGATCAGGTTGGTCAAACATGGCCTACCCCTCCTAAACCCATGCTGGCTGGATCTAATACCCTGGCCATCCTGTAAATTTTGTGTGATGACACTCAATATAAACTGTTCCATTATCTTACCAGGTATTGAGGTCAGGCTGACTGGTCTTTAATTACCAGGATCATTCGACACCAAAGCTGGCATGTTAATTATGAAATAAACAAAGAACTGGATATGAGTAAAAGTTAGGGTTACTTGGAAATCCAGTTACTTGGGAAATACATGTTTGTAGTCTATGGAATTTGGTAGTCAAAGGTACAGCACTTCCTACATTTCTTTGCAGAAATTACTGTTGTAGAGTTGCATCACCTCACTAATTTTATATTTTTATAACCTCTTTGCATTGTTTTAAAATTCGTAGATTACATAGTGAACATTTAGGTTTCTGCCTGAGGAGTTTCGTGATCTTTACCAATCGTTCCATTTTGTAGTTCAGCTTGTATAATTAGGTGTTCTGTTTTTTTTAATTTTTTTTATGCCTATCTGAATTCAGTTCTATTTCTTTGGCAGTATGCTGAGAATTGAACTCAGTATTCTAGGTGCAGTTAGCATAATTAGCTCAGGGTGAACTTCCGTATCTTTGTTCTGCTGTGCAGCATTTTGGTCAATGCAACCTAAGTAGTACAAGATTTTTTTTTTTCCCTAATATTTCTTTGAATTTGGTACCTGCTAATATTTGTGTATCCCTCAAAGTGTTCTAGTGCTCTCGATTTTCCTTTATGCAGTGGTACTGAATGTACTGAATGTGAATGTAGTAGATTATTTCCTCCCAACACCCCCTCAAACAATATTATCTCACAGTCTTCCTAATTAAATCTAGCTGTGTTGTGGCCCTTGTTGCACAGGATGACAAACTGGATTGTCATAACAATCCCTTTTGTGCTACAGGTCTGTGAATCTTGGAAGCTTGTTTTGTATTTCTTTCATGCCTTACTTCTCTTGGCAGTTTCTCCCACTTTAATGTCACCTGCAAATTTAATTACTTCCAGATAATTAATGAAGATGTTAAATAAAACCATATTTGGCATCTATCCCTATATCTGGCTAGAAATTTCCTTCTGATTCACTAAATTCCTTTGTATTATTTTCCATTCCTGCATTGTTTCCACTGTTTTAAATTCTGCAAGATAATAACTTACCAGTCAGTTTACTTTTCATTTCAAATTCCAGCTTTGAAAGCAAAAAAAAAAAAGCCAAAACACAGGACAATATTCAAAGAACATGTCACTTATCCTTTCAGCTGTTTGCAGATAAACCTCATCCCTTGAGCCTTTCAAAACGGGCAACATTTTTGTGCAACTATCTCCTTAAAATGTGCAGAGCACACTGTTGATTGTGATAGTTAATTTGAGAACCTAGAACACCTGGTATTTATTTCCTCACTGATTGCAGAAACTTCCCAGAAGTTAAAAGTTCCATAGAGGTGTTTGCTGTATGAACCATCTCACACTCCTCAGAGCTCTTCAAAGATACAGGGGAAATTCATCAGTAGTAACAAGAGACATGTCTTCCTTCTGTCCTGAACCTCTTAAGCACCTGACAATGCTCAGTTTTGCCTTATCACAATTCTTTTGATAGAAACTAATTCAATTCATCTCTTTTTGACTCTCTGAGGTGAACTCCTGAGGTGCTGGTACATATGCTGCCCTGCTTCATCAATAAAAAGTCACATCTCTTATTTTCCCTGACAGGCTTACTAGCTTTTCACTCCATCCAGGTTGATGATCTTCAGACGTTGCGTTCTTAATTTTCTATGAATGCATCTTGCTTTTTTTTTTTTATGTTTCTGGTCCTTGCCTCCTTTTGCTGTGTTGCATCAGGACAGGAAAAAGAAATTTCTTAAACATTATTTTATGTGGATGTGATCATTGCATCTGGCTCTGCATTGATATGGCTGTAGAGTCAAAGGATTGAGTATGTTGGTTATGGGATTCTTTTCACAGCAGGTACAGTGTGAAAAGAGCTGGCATTTTATGAAACTTTGTGTGTTGTTATCTCCCTAGATTGGTTTGGAGAACAGCACAATACTAAAGATTTTACAAGATATGACGTTGTCACAATCTGAAGGTTTACCGTTCTTTTTGAATGTATACAGGAGGACTAATAAAGAAAAAGAGTAGGAGTTTATATTTGCTTATACAATGATAGATGTGGGAATATCACACATAGCATGCACTATGTTACAAGTTTTGTGGTGAATTGAGATTATTCCATCTGAAATATTAAGCTGTTCTAAATTCTGGCATTTGTTTTCTGGTAATGGAACAAAACATTTTAGAAAGGAAGTTGTCTTACTGTTATTTCATATATTTTCACATTTCTGTGACCTTATGTTGTTAAAACCACCCAAGCATATTATGTTAATGTTAATTTAAATGGTAATTACTCTTAAAGTGTATGTATGGCTTTTGTGTGGAACAGTAGAGATTTTATAAAACTTTAAAACTCAGTTTAGTGGATCAGTTAGAGGAACTACAAGTAAATAATATATTAGGCATTGCAAATCCAGGTGGAGAAAAAGGAATGCAAACATATTTTGGTAAAAGGAGCTCCCAAACTGTGGTACCATAAGAAGCAGCTGGAATTTGCATTTTATCCTAGAAATTTCTTTAATCTAGTCAAGATGTGTTAGATAGCTGTTTCAGAATATTAGTGAAGTATTTTAATATTAATAATAGCATGACTACCAATGTTTAAATGTTAAAATAATCTTATTTAAGGGCTTTGATTGAATATGATAAGAAATAAAAATATTAATAGACCTTGCACATATATTAATTGAGAAAATTGTGCTTTTAGTGCTGCAGAATTGAACTGAGATTTTAATGCAATGTGTCAAAGTGCAAGAATAAAATTGCCTTATAAGCATGTGAAAAATAAATAGTTTAATTAGTTATTTTTCTCTTTTCCGTTTCTAAGGCGAATTAAGTCTAATAATAAATCTCAGTATTGTGCGTTATTAGGATAGAAAGGACATGAGGTTTTTACCTTGATTAAGTATTTTATTTGCTTGTCAGTATCTGTATTATATTTTGTCTTAGAGTGGCTTGAGACATCTGACAGGAGTAAAATGTCTTAAAAAAATTCAAAACAAAATAATCTCTGCCACCGCCCTCTCAGTCCGTACCCCTGTGGGCACAAAACTGCTAGTGTTTTACAAGGTGTTAAAGTATAGCGATTATATTATCTCATCCTTTAAAAAAAAGGCATTGTTAATTTAACCCTCAGTAATCTTATTTCACCTCAGCACCATTGCAGCCTACAGCCAGTAGACTTTTTTTCTTAAACCAGCTGTTGAAAGCAACCCAGATAAAGAGTCCACGGCTGAACGTGAGGGATTCATCATTATATATTTACTGTCTGAGGCTGATATAGCTGTAAGGTTTTTCAGATGCCATTGATCCATTGCGCATGTTCCCTCCCTGGGTTGCAGGACGTGCTTCTATTTGCATAAGGCCCTGGGCAAGGTTCTTTCTTGCATTGATTGGCCTGTCCAAGGGAGCCTGATGTGCTCCTGCATTGATCATCCTGTCTTTTCTTGGAAGGCAGTGTTACATCGAGTTCATCTCAAACATTCTAGGGAAAACTCTACTGCAGATGTCGCAATTTTATTCAGATGTTCCTTTGAATATAGTCCTTTTCTTTTTTTTTCCTTTTCTAGGATAACTTGCCTTGGTTTGTTTTTTGTTTGGTTTTTTTTTCCACTTAATTTGAATGTGTTTCTGCAGTTATTATGAAGCACAGACCAGAGTGTACCGAAAAGCTATATTACATTTACACCAATTATTCCATGCTGTGGTTTTTTTCTTTAAAATAATGCCTATAGCTTCCAGCAAAAATCAAAACTACTCTGTCTTCAAAGAGTTCACAGTTATAACAGGAGAATTAATCTAAGAATATGTGAGCTGGTGTCTTACCTTAGATTAATATTGTCAGTTTGTAACTTATATGATTTGTATGAAATTTTCTTCAGTGTTAGGAAAATAGTTCTAAAATGGCACCTTCAGCATAAAACTGTGTTTGGACTTTGGTTTTCTAGAGGCATACTCCAAAATGGATCATGCAGGTAAATTTCTGAGGAGACCAGTGACTGCACAGAGAGGACAAATACTTCCCTACAGTGTCCTTTGCTTGCCAATATGCTGTGTTGGGGGCTGTCTTTCCAAACCCAGATTAAGCAGCTGAGTTCTTGACTTGCCCTGGTAGGGGATGGAGCTTTTCAACATCTGCTGCAATAATAACTCATAATCAGGAGCTATGAAATCTACCATTGCAATTCCTGAAAGCCACATGTTTGCCTACATGCCTTATTATAAGCAAGATGCCTGTTACTATTGTCTATGGAACTCATTTCTGTGGTCAGAAAATGATGTCTGTGTTCCTGTAGGTAAGGTGAAATGTGGTTATACTCAAAGGATGGCTCATATCTAATGAATAAGCTGACATATGAACTTTACCAAGCACATGATAGTACTGCATGTCAGTGAAAAACAAAATACTATGAAAGAGTTCCTCTCCTGTAGAGGACCAAAACAAAGAGCATCACAGAGATGTTCCTTGATTACTTTTAGAAGAATTCCCTATGGATATTTTTGTGGATTTTGTAGAATTTTCTTTGAAATAGGTAAGTATTCAGAGATACATAGCTGAGGTCATGTTAGTGCAGTAACATAAACTGTGCAGGCTTCTTTTTTGTATTGCTTGAATAATAGTTTCATGACTTTCACTGAAGCAATAATGTTTCACATTGCATTGTGATACTCTGGCCTAGGGAACATATTCCTTTGGTCATTTCGTAAAACAAAACTCAGATAAGTATAATTCAGGTAGTATATATGAAATTTCATCTTCGTTATCATGCAAATGTGGTGAGAATGTAACATTTCCCAAGATGTCATTTGACTATTAGGATCTTTAGAAAATGGTCTCTCAAAGCCACAAAGCTAATATTCCAGAAGAAAGCTATATAATACCTAAAAATTGTCTGTCCTTATTCTATATGAATAATAAATGCAGTAGGACAAGCCATTATCAAAATCACAAAAGAATGTGTTGACCTATTGGAACAAGGATCTTTTTTGATTTTTGCATCAATGATGATTTTTGAGTTTTCCATAGCATAGAAGATGAACATGCAAATGATAGATTTCAAAAAACTGCAGGGAAAAAAGAACTGGATCATAACTGGAAATCTGATCTATTTAGTTTCAGTACATAAATTGTATTTGTGGGTATTTATACTGATACATTTTTTGTTATACATAATAATATCCTTTGCAAGCGTTGTATATTTTGTGTGTCTGCGTTGTGCATATATTTTGCATCTGCAACACTTCATTTTTCTTAAGCCCATTTTGCTGATATTTGAGTTAATTACGGTAGAAGATGGGCATGGGCTAAATATGGATTAATCTCTTAAATGGAGAGTGGAACTTGATTTTACTTCTAAAATAAAAGAAGAGCCTGAGTGTCTCGTAGCAGCCCATTATCTGTGTTATTCAATTGTGGGAAAACACTGTACTTGTCTATTTGTGTGAACTATGCAGGGCATCAAGACCTAAAAAAAATTTCTGGTAGCAAAAGAAATGATTTGCAAGCAGTTTCAGTTTTGAAAAAGAAAGACTGGAACATGATTGTTTATAATTAAATTGAAATGAATTTTTTAAAAATTCAATCTTTTACTTCAGGCAGAAATAGTCTCTGGGAAAAAAATGTATCCATAGTATGCATTGTGTTTTAAAAAAAGTGGATGCCTTAGAAAAACATGATGAAGATATATGTAGATACTTCCAGACTTTCGGATACCTTCCATGGATGTTGTAGTGTGTGCTTTTTCTCGGCAGATATTTGCAGCCCCAAGTGATGATCTGAATGTGTTGAAATAAGTGTTTTGAATGAGTTTTAATAATTGCTTGATTGCTGGGCATCAGGAATGCAAGCAAGTCTTTCTACTCAGTCTGAGTAAAATAGAAGAGCACAATGCAAAAAATGATATTTTGAAATTTTCCTGTTCTCCACAACAAAAAGTGACAATTTTCTGATGCCAAGCTGATAGAGAATGAAATTTCGGAGTCTGTGGTAATTTCAAAGTCTGTGGGTTTGGCTTGGTTTGTTTTTTGGGTTTTTTTTAGCTTGTAAAATTGTGGTATTTAGAGATTGGAAAAATTATAGAGGATGTTTGAAGTGTAATTTCTCTCCTGTACTACTGAGATATTTTCATTTTACAAGCACATTACTGAAGTTAAGAGGTAGTTCTGTGCTGTTGGCTAGAGAGAAATTTTCAAAGTCTAGGTACTTCTAATGTGACAGAATCCTTGTGCCAATTAAAAATGTTTTCTGCTGCTTCATTCCTACCTACATGAATGATATATATGTGGTATTTCCCCGCCTCTTAAAATCTCTTGATGATCTAACTTGCACACTTCCATCACTCATGAGATACTCCTAAGTTCATTTTTATAGAAGTCACTGAACTTTATTTATGCTTTTTTTTTTTTTTTAGGTAAAATGAGGTGTTTAAATGACAAAGACTTGATCAAGAACTCCTTGACACTTGTAATCTGGTGCAGCAGTCAGAGGAGGAAATTGATACAGCCTCCCTATCTCATTCCAGAAATGCTAATTTTCTTCATTTTCTTATTTTGAGGAGAGGCTGCTTTGAGCATGATACAGACTGCTTATCACCAGATTTAGTGGGGTCACAGTTCTAGTCCTACTTATTGCTGAGAGGGTAACGGGTGTTGGTGTTCCTAACAATAGTGCATGATAAAGGCAAAACAATTAGAATCATCCTGCTCTACAGACTCTCATGTTGCTTCCTAACACCATTTTTTCCAGGAAAAAAAACTCAAAGCAATTGTCCTATTTAGGAAGAAGCTAATTCCTTTTTTTGAAAAGACTGATTCCTTTTTTTAGCTGGGCAAAACTGATTTTTATCAAATTGCATAGAAAATAGCAATGTTTTGTTATTGGCATTGCTTTGAATTGCACTTCTTTTATATATATCTGTAATACTCTTACATTTTCCAGTATTCTTCTAAGTAAAATCTAAGTAAAGTTTATACTCTTAATTGTGAAGCAAGTGCTACAGAAAAAAAAGAAATTTGAAAATTCAATGTCACTGTATTTGGTAGATTCACATGAATTGTGGAAAGGCATAGCAAGTCTATAGTTTGTAACTGCACAAAATTAAATTTAGTTATATAATGCACATTCCTTGGGGTATCTTACTTTGAATTTAAAAAATCTTTCTAGCTTCTGCTTCTCTTTCATGCAGACTACGATACGTTTTGAAACAAATGTTTCAGAATAAGGTAGTTCAAGAGACACATCCTATTGAGAAAAGAATCTTGACTGCATTCAGTAAGCCAAATGCATACGTGCCACAATGTGCTATTCTATCATCTCTCTGCATACATCCTCATACAGCTCCTCATACAGCTCCTCATACAGCTCCACGCAGGATTACATGTTGACATAGTATTGGTATAAAATTCATAATAAGTTTTAGCAGAGTAATTTTCTATAGCATCAAAGAACTGTTGATGCTGGTAATACAAGAAATGTGTTTCAGTCCTTCCCTGCTTTGCCCTGATCGCTCACGTATCGACACACTCCCCTTCAATTACTCCTCTTCCACCCAGATGTATCCCAAGTGAAACTTTTCCAGCCTGTCAGCAGCAAACACTTGGTGTCTGCCCTCACACAGCAGCCTGCATCCATCTCTTTCCTCCCTTTTCTGCAAAGCCAGTACACCCCAGCCACCTGCTACAAACAGCAGAAGTGCCGAGGTCCCAAAAAAGCCTCCATTTTGATTGTAACCGTCCTTGCAGTGCAAAGATAATGAGCAATTCTGAGGAGATGTCAGTCTTCAGGTTCCTCTTTTCTTTTGCTGGTGTCATTCATGCCACACAGATGCCTGTGCAGAGCTGCGCCTTGTGCATGTGCTCCCTGTCCTCAAGCAAGCTGTGCATGGCTTGAGCTCTGAGTAAATAACAACTGCTTTCTTCTGCAAAATTTAGTTCTGCTGACCAGCCTAAAGTGTAACCTCTTACCACATTTTCTGCAGCAGGTTGGCATCGTCAGGCATGAGGGATGAAGTATGCTATGGCAGGCAACTTTGTCTTTTCTTCTGTTCCTTAAAATAGCTGTTAGCATCTCTGGGTGTGGGGGGAAAATAATAAAAATTTTGTTAACATCTGTAATATCTAATTGTGCTTTTGCCTTCTGCCTCCCAAACTGTTTAATGCCGACGTAAACCATGCTGGGGTTTGGGACGGGCTCACCAGGTGGTTGCACCACCTCCTACAAAAGTATTGATAGAAGGCATAGATACAGCATCTGCTGTAAAATGCAGTTGAATTATTTTAGTTGCTATTGCTAACATTTTCAGAATGCTAGATTACTGCCAAAGTCTTCCAAGCAAAACTTTCCAAATTTTGATATTAAGCCTAAATGTATATATTGCATTTAGAGATTTTAATGAATCTTATACAATAGCATTTTATCAGCAATTGCACTCTAATGATCTTTTAAGGTATCTAAAGATGTATGCACTGTTGTTCTGAACCTTGTGTTTCAAAGCATTTGTCTCTGGAACTAATACATATTTGCTGACTTCAAATTAAAGAGGAATCAATCTATAATGTGTGTTGTAATCTTTTTGTAAAAGCCTAATTATGTTCATTGCTTTCCAAAATGCAAGGACTGGAATAAATGCTTTAGGCGGGAAAACAGTACAAACATCTTGTGATCTGAATATATTTATAAATAGTCACTTGCACTTTTTATGCAGATGAAAACTGTCAGGCTGCAATTTTAAAATTTTTTAATACTATTAGAAGAGTGTCTTATTTGACACCTCATATAGATCTTTTAATATGTTTGAGGCTTTTTCCATGTGCCTATAACTGGTGCTGTCCTGTATTATTCTTTTATACCTTTTGTCTTTGTTTCCATATTTTATTGCCTATACTTTATGGATAATGAGAATACTAATGAACATATGACGCATACCAACATTCACAAGATGAACAGAAAGCTTTCTGGTTTTGTCAAATGTTTATGCAGTAAAAAAATGAAAAACTAAACAAACCCAGCATTTCCTCCATTGTAATTTCAGCTTAAATAAAACACTTACTGAGGTTTTGTAGAATTTTCCCATCAGAGAGCAATTTTTGAGAGTGCTGGTAGACTATTTTTATATCCAAAGAGTAAAGTTTGAGATAATTTACTAGAAGGCATAGAAGT
The DNA here is from genome assembly GCA_910950805.1 of Acrocephalus scirpaceus scirpaceus. NCBI lineage: Eukaryota > Metazoa > Chordata > Aves > Passeriformes > Sylviidae > Acrocephalus > Acrocephalus scirpaceus. Next base: position 57,650,325 of record OU383776.1, read on the forward strand.
TATCTTACAAAATTGTTGATACTGGACCATAAAAAAGTGTAAATAATTTTAACCTTCAATTAATAAAAAAAGGGGGGTAAGATGTCAAAATACCCCTTACAGGTTTAATTATAATTTCTGATGGATTCAAAGCCGTATAGCTGTGTTCTGGCCACTCCAATTTAGCCATTGAGCCCGTGCTGCCTGTATTGCGTATTCAGCAGTTCCTGTTAGACATCTTCACAGGAGTGATTCTGCCGAGTTTTTTGATACCCATTTTCATGCATGGCCTGCTACTTTACACTGAAGTTTTTTGCTTGTTTGTTTGCTTGGTTCCTGAACTGCCTGCAACATTAAAAATGCCTTGAACATGTCAGGCTCGGTGAGGGTGCATGTGTGCACGCATACGTGTGATACACGAGCACAGAATAATAAGTAAGTGCGCTGGTGGATGCACGTGTGCCGCTGTGCAGAAGTGCGGAGCGCCTTGCAGCAGCGTCTCTGTGCGTGGTCCTGCAGCCGCTCACTGCCCGCTCCGCCGTGCGCGGGGCAGGGTGATGCTCTCGCTCCCGCAGGCAGTCCCCGCGATGCTGCGAGCGGGGGAGGAGGGGCGGGGGGGGAGGAGGGGCGGGGGGGGCGGGTCTCGGCAGTCGATGACACTAGAGGGCACTGCTTGTCCTCGGTTGCAGCTTCCTTCTGGGACATCGAGCAGAATTAGGCTGAATTCCGTAATCTTACTTTAATTAACAATTGAATTCTTATAGAATAAGTCTAGGCTGTTTAATTCGTTGTTGTTTTGCTTTTAGCCTTGTGTTAATATCATGGAGTCATCAGCACTTGCAAATACATGCAGAATCAATTGTCCCATACAGTAACAATTTTATAAAAAACAAAAACAAACTGAAAACCAAAACAAAAACCTTGAAATGTTATTCTTGGCAAAGCCAGAAGGCTGAGTTTGCCCAGTGATGGGTTTAGATCCCTTGCCAGCTGTGCTTCCAGCCAGCAAGTGTGATGCACAGTGTTAGAAATGCGTTAAGGAGTCTCAACGAGTTAGGGTGATTTATTTCAGCAAAGGTCAAGAGAAAGATAAGCAGAGGAAGAGAATAGGAAATTTAAAGGGTCCATCTTTGGTATGTGTAAAAACGTGTATCATTTACATTACCCTTGGAAAAATGTTTCTCAATTACAGAACACTAAATCACCTGAATTGCTGCTCCAAGTTCAAATTTTTCTTCCATTTATGGGCTCATTTATTTTGGATGGAAATTATGAAAGAAGTGGAATAATCAGATTAATCAGGCTAATAAAATCAGGCATCATTTTGGAAGCATCAGAAAATTAATATGAAATTTAGATGTCAAAACAATAACAACGAAGCTCAATGACACCAACTACTGCTGTTAATTTGCCCTTGTCCTCTGCAATTGGCAGAGCATTGTAAGAAGTGCTGTGTGCTGGCCAGGTCGGGAAATTTTCTTTCCAATGAAATTCCAACGCTCCAGTTCAAGAAATTAAGTCCTGTGGTTTAAAGCATTGTTGATTGCTAAGCAGTGATTTGAGATCAGGCTCTACATGAATTCTCTTTTTTTATTCTCCCTGGTGTTTAGCCTGAATGTTTCTAGTTAAATGTTGACTTTCAGTGAGTGTGTAAATTTTCTCACATCAAGTATTAATAAATGTGTGGAGTTAACAGCTGGATTGCCTGATCGCTGGAAATGACTTGTTAGTCAAGATGATGGCTGCTTGGTATAACTAAAGGTTTTTCCACATATAAGTTCTAGATTTAATATGTTTGAAACATAATGATTGTCTTAAAAAGGATGTCATTTTCTAATAAACTTCTAAAATACTGTTCTAGCCAGAGCACCATGAAAAGGCAAGCCAGTATAATAATAGGTTATGCGTGCAGAGTGAATTGTAAGTATTGTATTTTAGTCCCGCATAATTGCTTGCAAATATTAAGGTGAATTTGAACCACTCTAGTTCTGACCAATCACTTTGTAAACAATGAGATGAGTATATGCATTTCTGAAAAATCCTCCTGGTAGTTACTGCACTTTCAGAGATTGCAGATTGCAGTTGCTGCACTATCCAGATTCTAGAGGATAGTGTAGTTTATTATAAATATGTAGGTTTCCTAATTGCTTCTCTAAGGTCATGTAGTAGTCTTGGACAGTCTGGTCACCCACCCAATGTTTAGCAATAGATCTGTCATTTAAGAAGAGCAAGCAAGCATCACCTAACTTTATCAGTTGATAAGCAGAAAGAAATAAAAAAGGTGTTTAATGAACAAGAGAGCAACTCTTTTTGCATTGACAAAATGGTAATTTGAAATCTTATTTTGTGAGTACTAATGGTCTGTAAGCAGAGAGATGCCAGAACTGCTATAATAGGATTTTCCCAGTCCTAGAAAGGTTTTGCTTATGGCTATTAAAAGTTAATTTCAGATCCTGATACACTTGCAATAATTTTTGAGACATTAGCTGAATGTAGTACAGCAAAGAAAAACACGAACACCACACCACTGTGTGGTATAATAGTTTATATCGTTCAACCAAAGAAACATTGGTAATGTGCAGGCCACAGTGTCTAAAAAAAAAAAAAAAAAAAAAAAAAAAAAAAAAAAAAAAAAAAAAAAAAAAATAGGTAGGAAACTGGCAGAAAAGGTCTCTCAGATTTCTTTTTGAGGGTCTTGAGAAAAGAGCTGAGGAAGAAAAGGAGAAACAGTAGCTTCACCATGTCCTAAAGGTGATACAAATGAGTCTTGGCGTACTTAGAAGATCCTGTTTGTTCATTAAAATTCTGTTTGACAATCAAACTACAGAATGTACCAAACCTTCTTGCTTCTGAATGAGAAAATACATCTTCATGGTTGTATAATTTATGGATGAGAAACAAATGATTTAGATGCTTATATGCACCATACTTTAGTAATGTGTTTATATTCTGTGGAGTATTTGCTGACAAAAGGAGCATGTTATCTCTTCCTTTGCTAGTAAGGGATCTGTTGACTCTACCGCTATGTAAAAACCTCTCATCAGCACCTATTTTAATCAGCAAGAACTTTACTATAAATCATCAAAAAAAAGCATTGTGCTATGCTTTTACACCAATACATTTATTTTGAAATTAATAGGGAAAAATAATACAGAGCTTGTGCTTGAGATGGGCTAATAAGCGTGCCCATGAGACTTTCCTTTTCAAGCACTAAATGAAAGCTTTTGCATTGCTAACAGGCTACAAAAGTTGCTTAGGTAATAAGACTCCTTTTCTCTTATCAGTAAAAAAGAAAAGGGGAGGGATGGGATGGCTCAAGGGATTGGTAATCAGATTACAAAGTCTTTCACTTCTAGGTCACTGGTTCAAATCTGCCCCCTGTTTAGTGGTGACCAAAAGCTGTTCCCATCTGATGGCTTTTCAGTAGCTTTTGTGCAATTCGTGAATGATCTGTATCCAATGCCTGGTGGAAAATCACTCCTAGCCATTGCTTTGGGAGTCTCAACTCAAACCCTTTAAGTAGGAATAAATGATCTGCTCATGCATTGAGAGGTTTGGTGGTTTATTTTTCAGAATGATTTTAATAAGCTAGTGGAGCAGTGCAGCTGAATTTGCACTGTAACAGCTGCTGTGGGCTATAGCTGCCACTGTCACTTCCCACTAGCATTGCTTCTTAAAAGGTTGTTACCAGCTTACTTAAGAATTGGACTGATGTGTCTTAATTTGAGCCACGTGGTATCATTCCAATCTACTTTCATATTAGACTAGAGTAGATAAAACCATAATTGAAAAAAGAAGGAGAAGTAAAAAAAAAATTACTATATTTGTTCATCATAGAAGAAACATAGTTATTATAGTAAAATTGATTTTGACAGAGTGTGAAAACATTTTTATTGATGATTTTAGTGTTGCAGTAATGTGTTAGTAATGCAGTAATGCTGTGGAAGCTGTGAAACTGCAACTTAGACCACTGTGGTGTGCTCAGATAAATGTTGGAATAACTTTATAAATTGAAAACAACGGAAAACAGAAAACTTCCTAGTACCTGAAAAGAAATCCTTGCAAGTTTGTATGTTTTCTAGTGTTGTCCCTTAATGGTGCTTACTTTCTGGTAGTTGAATAATGGGCATATATAGTCTGCTCTTGTCAGTGTTTTGAAGTGCTGTTTTCCTTAAGGTAGGGGAATGCTAGAGGACAGTTGCTATAAAGGGAATGTAATTTTTGGTTCATTAATACATGAACCTAAAGTGAGGACTCTCTGCTATGTACATTTCTGTGGAAATCTTTGTGACAGTTTAGAGGTGTATTTATGTCCATAGGGATGCACACAACCCATTATAAAAATATGACTTTTTCCTTAAAACCAGCCAAATTATTTCTTTTGAGACAGCAGGCATGCAACATATATGCTGCAGTAGATTTTTGCAGTAGATTTTTTGCACAGAACAAGGTGTTTTATCAAACCTAAATGATATTTCATCAATACAAGTCTCCCTGAATCAAAATGAATCACATCAGCCACCTCCCTGATTACTCACATAAACTTCAGAGTTTGCTCATAACACCTCAAGCTGGAAAAATAAAATACATGTGCATGCTGAGCAGAGCTTGATGGGTATCAGCAAGTGGAATGCACACTGAGCACAGGGCCAGCACAGGTCTTTGCTCTCCCAAGAACACATCCTCAGATGCTGGGAATGATCTGCCTAACATGCTTATAGCTTCACATTGAAAGCTCAGCCAGAAGAGTGCTGATAAAATCTGTGTGCCATAACACATGTTCATACCCATGTTTTGCAAGAATGGCTTGGGTGGGATTTACTGCATCTATTTTCACACTTGGCTTTCAACAGCCAAGCTAGCTGGCCTGCGATGCAATGTCATCCCCTCAGGAAACTGCAGTAATTGCAGGAAAAGTAAATCCAGAGAACGTATCTATGATCCAAACCACAACATTATCTCCTAATAATTCATTGGTATCAGATGTCTCAGAGGTCTGTGGACTTGAAGCAACTGGTATAGTATCCCACTGGAAAGCACAGGCTGTCCCGGCTGCTACAGGAGCAGTGTGTTTCCATGTCCTAGTCGCCAGTTTTGTGGGCCGCTCAGAGTGTTGGACTCAAGCTTACCAGCACCTGCATCTCTGGCCCCATTTGCCAGAGGGGAAGAGGGGGAGTGGGATCCAAGTTTAGCAGTACAAGAGGTGTAGGCAAAAAAACCTGCCAGCTTCACTAGGGCTGTTTGGTCCAGGAGCACAGGTTTGAAAGCCAAAGCCACTCATTTCAGAAGTTCACACAAAGGTGGAGGAGGGAAGAGGGAAATAATTGGGCAGCACACCTTTGCTCCCTTTCCACAGAGAAGGCTGGTCTTGTTCTGGTGGTTAGGCTGGGGTATGTTAGAAGTGGGCAGACCCATAATAGTTCAGAAGAGTAAGGTTTGACTGTATTTCAAGGTGCTTTTGAGTTACTCATTAGTTTGGAAAATTATTTGTTTAAACTGAGAAAACCTTACAGCAAAGTATTTTTCCTAGTGTAGTGATGCTTTTAGTGAAGTTTAAAAGGACCCTTGTAAGCCATAAATGCATGCCTATATATTGAATGTGATTTGACACTGTGTTTCTAAAGAACTGACACCCTCCATTGGTACAACCCCTCCCAAAGCATGCAGAAGCCTTCAAGTTGCTGTCTCTGATGAATGGATGCATCATTCTTAACAAGCCAGGCCCTCTTTAAGGCTTGTGAATACAAGATAATACAAATACAAGATTTTAAGATAAATCAAATAACTTAGGTTATTTCACCAAAGAAGGACTGTGTGTGATAAATGAGTTCATTCCTACATGAGCAGTTGGGAATATTTGGTGCTGTTGTGCAGCATCCATTGTCCTCACACTTAGGCACAGCACTCATTATACTAAGAAGTAGCACTTGTTTTTCTTTTGTTGACTCATCTCTACCTGGCATCACTTCTCTGAGTGATGTCATCAGCTGGAGGGTGATTTGTGGTGTTTAATGAGCAGGCTTTTGCTGGGGGCAATGCAGAGGATTGTACAAATCAGTCTCCTGGAGCATTCTTCAGAAGTAAATTACGTGGGTAAGCTGATGACCAGGTTGATGCAGGATCACGGAGCAGGCCAGGAGGAAGAGCACAGAAGTACTTCATGGCATTGAGACAGCATCCAAGACACCCACCATCTTTCTGTGCCCAGGGATGCTGAGATGGAAGCTGTATGTTGCTGGAGTGCTGTGGCTCTCCAGATGTGATGGAGAGCACATCCATGCCCCATGTCTTAGAAGGGTGGAGAGTCTGAGCTTCCTTTGCCAGAAAAGCTGTGCCTGATGGCTTCTGGCACAGGACACGGACCAGACATTTAATTATGAGTCTATTCAGTACTCTAAATTGGAAGATATTTTTCTGAATATTTTCTTTCATCTTCTTTTATATTATGTAAAACTGTGTTTTATATAGTTATACATCTTCTGCTTCACAAAGCCCTTCAGCCTATGAAGTCTCTCCAAGGAGACTTGTCAGCCTTACTGCTACTTTTCCGTCTCATGAGTGGCTGGAGAACCTTGTTGGATATCTTATGGCATGTCCAATGTCTGATAAAGAGGGCTGATTTTAAAAAATCCATTATTTCTCCTGCTTTACTGGTTTTTCAGACTTTGAAGATGTCAGTCATATATTGGGGTTGAAACCAGATGATGTCAAAGGTTCCTTCCAGCCCAAACCATTCTATGACTCTATGATATTGTAGTCTGCTTTGTGTAATTTCTACCACACATGCACATAAATTTTTGGTGAAGGAAAATGTAAGTGGCAACAGCATTTTAGTGGGAAATAAAAGGGAAACTGCTGCTCTTCTCTTTTGGCTGCCTGCAATAACAAAGCACAATTTGTCATTCGCCAATCGAAGGAGAGTTACTTCTAGAAGTTTGTGTGACCTCAGAAGTTTCAGTTTACATACCTTCTTGCTTCAGAGATCTGTGGAGAAACTTCTCCTTTCTGAAGTTACTCAGAGGTTATAAGAGTTGAAGCTGAGGTTTCAAAGGACAGGAAGAGTGAATGTTGTCTTATCCTCTGGCTGAAGTGGAAATCCAGCTATGTTTAAATAACAAGGATGTCAGACTTCAGGTCCACTTGTGAGGTGCTGAGCTTAACATTCAGTTTTTCTCATTTTCTGTTTGTTTTTTTATTATTATTATTTTTTTAAAGTCTGGCTTCCAAATAAAAGTTAATATATAGACTGGTATGTTTTGTGTGCATGTATGATAAAACCAGGGCAATTTCCTAAATAAGTGACCAGTTTTTCTTTAGACACAGCCAACACCAAGAAATCTGTGAAGGATTTGCCCTTGATGTTAAACCAGTGCAGTTCTCTCTCTTTCTCTAGGTATAAAATTAAGTACAAGGAACCTGATTATTTCCTTGAAAAATGCACCAGCATGAGACTTGCATAAAACTGTAATGCAGTTTTCCATGTACCATTCAAACAGTTGCAATGAAGAAGTAAAGCCATTTTATCCTGCTATATTTGATACCAAATATGTAAAAACAATTATTTACTTGATTGTTTCACATTCATTTCACTAATATGATTATTCACTTATACACTAAGATCTGGATTTACACATTTATTGAAACATGAGAAAATTACTTCCATAACTTACTCCAGGCCAGATTTTTCATTAGATATGAACCATTACCTTTGTAATGGTATAATATCAAAACAAAACTCCAACCCCTTGTATCATTTAATTTTCAAGCCTTGTTTATTATTAGTTGTGTTACACACTAATTTTCAGGAGCATTTTATTTCAACTAATTTGTCATCTCAAAGATTTAAGATCACTGTATTCTACTTAAATTTATCTGAGTAAGAAAAAATTACAAGAACCTACTTATTCTGGGTTAAGGATTTTAGATGTTTTCACCCTCATAATGCAAAAGAAGAGCCCAACAAGACAGGCTGAGAGTAAACAACTAGTTTTATTTATCCATTTTATATGTATACTGGGTTTTTAGATAGAGCAGGGGTGTTCCACTGTAATTTAGAAGATGCTGAGCTCAAGCTCAAGCAAGTACCTTAGGGAGAACTTTTTTCCTATGTACAAAGGATTTATTTCTCTCCAGCCCTACTGCCTGATTGGTCTGAAATCAGCCAAACTATCACGTTTACTAGGCTTGAAGCCTTGGGGCTAAAAACAGTGGCAGTTTGGACTTAGAGTGGGGAGCAGTTACATCCCTCACGTGGGTGGGCTGGATGGCTGAGTTTTTTAGCAATGATCAATAGTCCACCTTCTATCTGCTGCCACCCTTCATGGAACCCATGCAAGCTGTGAGCTACTGCAGAGAGTCTGATATGTGGCAACTAAAGGAGTCATTATAGCTCAGTCATCTGCATCCTGAGACCCTGCTCCTCCCTGAGACTGAAAAGTCCTCACTTTTCTTTTGTAAGCTCCCTGATAGGAGCTTCCTACAACTTCTGTCAATAGCAAGAAAACTGCTGGGGTTTGAAAACTTACTATGGTTGGCTCACTGATAGGTCTAAGGCAGTGTTTGGCAGCACACTTTGATGGGGCATATCTGATAAAATGTCAGCTGAGCTACACTGCTGAATGTCAGCTGCACACTGCTGCTCTTGAATGCTTCAACTGTCTCTAATGGCTGCAAGATCAGGTTGAAAATCTGGCAACCAACTTACATTTATACAAGGAGATGTTCAAAATGATAGCTCGTGTTATGACCATGTCCAGAGCTGACCAGGATTGTGAAAGCCATTGTGAAAGCTGAGCCCAGGATAGCAAGTCTGGGGTAAGAGGCTGAGGACACTCCCAATTTCAAGCAGAGACATCTCAGTTTCCTGTGTAGACCTTGACCTTTCTTGATACTACTGCACTTCAAGCTTTCAGTCGTGGGTCTAGATGGCTCCTCTTAGCACTTTACTATTATTTTGGCTGTATTGCATTGTGATCAGCTTTGGATTTTATTTATTTTATATTTTAATTTAATTTCTTTAATGGTAATTAATTTTTTAAAATTTTATATTACTTTATTATTTCATTTTAATCTAGGCATGGCACTCAAATAGTTGTCCACTGCTTCAAAATCCAGATAAAACAAGAGAAAACAAAGCTATGACCTGCAGCCAGTAAGGTTTTACTGGCAAAGAGTGGAAAAATCTTTCACCATCACAGCCAAGATAACTTTGTTAACAAAATCTCCAGGGCAGGTTTTGCATAGCTATACCAACAGAGGACTGGTCTTGCTGGCTAAGTTCATTTAATTTGGAGAGCTGATGCAGCCTCCTGCCAGAAGCCTGCATCACTATTAAAAGGATGCTGCTTACACAGACACATAGTAAAGCCAGCGCAGCAAAGGATGTGCTGTGCTGGAGGTTTGGTGTGATCACATGCTCACACCATCTTGCACTACCCAAATCCAAATTACCTGTGAGTACAAAATGAAACAGTTTAGCGAACTGTGGGATTTTGCAGGTATGATTTTCTTGGGGCTCATATACTTGCAGTGCGCAAACTGTATTTAAACAACCTAGCTATCAGATGCTCCTCAGCGTTAGTTGTGGCAAATACTGCATGTGGTAGTTTTGGACACTTTCTGGCAGTTTAAACTGGCTCTTGCAGAGCTCCACTTTCATAAGACTGGACTGTTTTTTATTTCCTATGTTAGAGGCAATCCAACAGCTAGCTCCTGCTATCAGCAACATAGGAATATTAACACTTACATTGATCAGGCTTCACATTCTCTACCTGGATAGGAGATAGGTAGAAGCTGTAGACCCTTCAAAATTTGATTTTCATGCCAGTGAGATCTTCCCTGTTTGAATCTCCAATCTTGGGACAGCAGACTCCAACTGTCCAGGAGGGCGTCCCAACTGTCTGACTCCAGGTAGACTCATCTGCTCCAGACCTCCTTTGATCATCACTGCGGTTCTTGCAGCAGTGCAAAGGTAAGTATCTCAGCAACCTTCATTGCTGAAATGTCTTGAGGTCCAAAGAAAAATGGATTAGTTTTTGTTTGCATTAGTTGAATTTCTAATGGAAAGGAGCTTCACGGAACCCTCTTGTCTAATGTACACTTTTCGCCTGCTAGGAAGTTATCGCAGAATGCCAACAGTTTGTGCTCCAGAGAGTGGAGGATGTCTCTGCCACCAGCTTGTTCTGGTTTGGTCTGCTGTGGGCAAGATGTAGCAGACCAATTCAAAGACATTTATCCCCTTGGTGCCATACCAGTTTATGTTATGTGATGGGCTTTCTGTTGAACTGCTGCGCTTCATTCATGCTAAACAAATTGTTGGGACATTTGTTATTGAGTTGAGCCAGCATACCTACCTGTAAGCCCTGCCACACCTAAACCGCCTGTGTTTGGGAAGTTGGTGTTCCCCTCATTATTACAGGTCCTCAAAGACTTTTCTCTTTAAGCTCCCTGTCATGACACACTAGGGTCAAGAGAACAGGAGGATTGCATTATTAAGTTTAAAGTTCTAATAAAGCTGGAGCCTGAGGCTTTCTACAAGAGAACCGTTGAGTTTTGTTTGCACTGTTCAAAAGCATACCAGCAGAATTCTGTGTACAGGGCTTTTTTTAGTTTTGGGGATTTTTTACTGAGCTGTGCATAAGGGAGATGACTTTTTAAATCTGGAGCTATTTTTGGTTTAAATAATATTCTACTCATGATTGATTTTATGAACTTACAGCCCCAATGTAAGGTGTTAATTCTCAGTAGAAATTCTGCAAGAGAAATTGGTTTGCATTTTGAACTTTGACAAGTCCTAGACTCCAGATGCTTTAAAGCAATCTGTTCTGATATGTTCATGCATTATTTCTACTGTTGCAGTGTGATTTACTGCTGTAGAAAAATATTACAGTTGTAGATGTAACATCCAGTGGATCCTTGAACAAAATATCAGCAAATACTACGGTCATTCTCTAATTGTATCTTTGAAGGTATTTTCTTCTGCTATTTCAAAACTGATGTGTATCAGGGGCTTTGTGTACTGCAAGTAGGGATTTTATCACATCAGCAAATTCATTTAGGGAAGATGATTGTTGTTGCTAATTGAAAATGAGAACTGGTGGAACTTCGAATTGTTAATTATTTTTGCTTTGTGCTATTTGAGTATATTTGCCCAGCACTTCTAATTCCTAATGAATAATATTTTATGTGGGCTGGGGATCTAATTCCATTTTAAAATGTGCAGAAGATTGAGAGTATTTCAGAAATTCAGGAATTCTATTCAGGAAGCAGTGAAAGGTCTTAGGAATGCCAGACCAACAAGCTTGCACTACAGAATACAGAATTACATACTTCGTGATGAGGAGGAGTTTTTCATAACTGAGGAGAGGCTCAAGTGCTACCAGGCAGACAGACCAGTTAATTGGTTTGTATGAGACTGAGTGAAATGATGGCTGAAGAGGATGTTGGTTGACTGTAGACTGGTAACAAGCAAGTTATAAGGACAGCATATGAAGTTACCAAAAGGAATCCATATGCCTTTCCAAAAGGAAGTAAAAATTGCCCTCTTGCACACTATTCCTATCATGTGATTTCTTCTCTTCCCATCTACCACTGCTTTTACAAATATTTCAGTGTCCAACTGATGCTGTTTTGATCCACCAGGATTTCTACTGCAAATTCATTCCAGTTCTGGAAACCAGTGAGGACTTTTGTACAGGGGTTTCCAGTTGTTTCCTCTGGAAAGAATTCTGCTTGCAAATGCTAAAATGTCTTCAGAGTCTCAAACCAGTATGATGCAACTGGATACAATGGAGGACTTGCATCAAAATTTTATTGCTCCAAATCAAATGCTTGTTGTCAACATGGACATTGAAGCCCAGTGCATAGCATGTAAACACCATGCCACAACTGAAATTGCTATGGAAGACAAAGAAAGTAGCTGAAAGGTTTATTTCAAAACTTCAAGAAAAATTAAATTTGGATGTGTTTTTATTAATTTTTTAATCCATTTTTCCTCATTCCTAATTACAACTATTCCGAAACAACTCAGAAGAGTAAATATCCCCTGAATATGAAGTGATGGGTTTTGATTTGATTGTATGAACCTGCAAAAATAAAAGCCTGTAAAAAATAAATATTTTAACTCACTTTAACTTTTCTCCGAAGTTTGAATTTTTACCTGTTTTAAATGTTAGAATAGGTATAAAGAGTATAGCATCAATGTTTCTAGGATTTACTCTCACAGGCCATTTACCTAAAGTCTAATGGGTACTTTCATTGATTTTCATGTTGGCAAGATCAGACCTTTAAATCCTCTTTTAACACACTGATGCTTTCATTTGATAGGAGTATTATGCTATAAAATATATACCATAGGCATATTTTGTCATCTATTCTGACTATATATGCATGCTAAATATTCTGCATATGTATTGTATGTGTGAAGCTAGGTTTTATTTGCACACTACAGATAATACAGGTGTCAACCTTTTGACATTATAATATTATGATAACTGTATAATATAAACTTACAGATTAGCAGTAGAATACTTAATAAATTGAGCAACAAATGAGTTAATTATTATGTATATGCATTTTTAGGGATTTTCAAGTTCTTGTTTATGTAACTGTTAGAGCTGAATACTTCTGCAACTAGATAATTGACATTTTCCCTTCCAAAATGAAGGAACAAATTTTCAACCACTGCGGTAAAGAGGACTTTCAAAAGGATGCTTATGCTTTCTAACTTGTTGCAAGGAAAGCTGGTCTACAACTTGTCATTCTAAGGGAATCAAATGCATAGTGTTGGTATACAGTTAGTAAGTTACAAAGTCAAATTTTACTATGGCTACGAAGAAGGAACAGAAGAAAAAAGATAAAATGGAAATATCTAAAGAGACAAAATAATTGAGAAAGTCTAGAGGACTCAGAATCATGAGTGATGCAGTAATACATGAGAACCTGTTTATGTAACAGAGAAATGCCAGTTTACCTACTTCTTGTTGTAAATGCATTATTGGAAGAAGGAGTGTAAGGGGAGAGTGAGCTATCCAGTGATGAGGTTCACTGAGAGATACCTTCCTGCAAAATCTAGTCAGCTAAGAATAATTTAAGATTTTTAAATGGGTGTTGAGCAGGAAATTAAGTAATTCCTAGGCTTTGAAAACTTCCTGTTTGTGGAATTTACTGATGTAAAAAGATCATAAGGCATAAATGAACTTTCAACAAAATTCTTAGGCCTTTGTTTGATTCAGTAAAATAATCATTATTCTGAAGAAAAATGTCTAAATTTTAGTATTTTTAGTAGACTATGGTCTATCAAATATCTTCAGTTTTACTATGTCCACCTCAAAAGACTCTACAGGCTGCATGGAATAAAACAAGTCCTGGGAAATGTAAATCATACGTCCCATAGCATCCTTCCCTTGGAATCTAGAACAGCTTTCAAGGTATATCAAATTTGAATGGTAGCTAGATATTACATTTTTGTTTGAAGTGAATCTGTTTTACCTTTACGCTTTTATTCAACTCATTTAATTTTTAAAATTTATCTTAATTCAAAACTGGTTTTAGAAAAAGGAGTATGTTCTGTGAACTATCAATCCATTGAATCTGAAGCATTTACTGAATATTGAAACATCTGTGCCCAAAAGTACATAGACGTCTTGTATCTTCTTACAGGGTAAATTATCTTCCCTGATAAGAGAGTCTGCTGCTTGAGCTTAACCTGGATCTGTTCTCCTTGATTATTTTTATCAGTGAATGTCCCATCGTAGCAGGAAACTTGAGCTGCTCTGATAGAAGCAAAAGTGTCCTCAGTTTGACATGCTCTGTTGTGACATTTCTGTGTCACTGAAACATGGACATGTTAGACTTCTTGTTTAAGTGAAGGTTATACCCTTGATTCTTTCCCCACTTGATGTATTGTTTTTGTCTGTTTCTTTCTAAGTTGGCTCAGAAGGGCATGGATGCCTACCAAAACTTTTTTCTTCTGGGCTGGATGTTAAGAAATCTTTAAGTGAAGCTCAGTTAATCCCTTTGATTCCTCTTTGCTGCTGCATCCATGAGACCTTGTCCTAACCCTAGCAACTGTGGCTGCGTTATCAAAAAACATCACATTGTCAGCCTCAGTCACTTTGCTGATCTTTGTGAAGAGAATACAATTCTGCAGGCATCCACAAAGCTGAATGGGAAGCACCAGGAGCATGTTGGGTATTGCATATTATTTCCTATATATCATATATGATCTGAAAAGCAAAGACTGTATGTACTAAATGAAGAAAGAGTAGAAAGAAATGGTGATCAAGAGCTGCCAGTTCTTACATGTGCATAGGGAAATTGAGAATAGCAAACCTGAGCTAGATCTGGAAAAGAAAAAGGCTGCACCTTTGTATTTTCTTGTTTTTTGAAGAAAAAGGTGATGTTCTAAGATGAACTGGGTGGCTAGTTTTCGAAGCAGAAACATGGGACACAGTAGCTTGAGAAAAAACTGCTTTTCCAAAGCAGAGCATATTTTTTATCTTTGCTGGCCATTAGAAGTGCTTCTGAATACCAGCCCTTCATTGAGGAAGTCATGCTGGAATACTCTGAGCTGGTGATGATTTTAAACTTCACCCAGCATATAATAACCCTGAGTAATTGGTAGGTATGTGGTCTTCAAGGACTGTGATATCTTTGCACCTTTGCCTGTTTAATCATAGTGTTTTGTGCAGCCGAGTGAGTGCTAGAATTCACAGCACTGTAGCAGGAATATTAGTACATAAGGTGTGTTTAAAACACTTATTCAATGTACAACAGTGTTTAAAGTGAGTTAGGTTATGTGTGGCTGACAGGTCTTGTTTTTAGATACTGTCTCTTTCAAGAGACTTTTTTCTGGTAGATTTTTGGAGTCACTCTTAGGGCAAGGACGCAGAACAGTGGGTTCAGAGGTACAGCCTGTGTGCTGATAAGCAGTTACTAGAGCATGAAGAAAGAATTCCTGATTTTAGAAATGTGGTACGTGTTACATTTCTACAAAGGGAAGCCTAAAAACCCACATTAACTTTATTGCAGCATACATAGTGATAATTACACCAGTTGTGAAATGCTGGTTTTATAAGTATAATTTATTATGCTTTCTTTGATCTAGTGTTACAAATTGGGCTCACTCATGTCAGGAGATTAAAACCTTTTTGTCTCCCTTTGATATCAAACTATTCTTTCCCTGTACCTTTTATCTTGCATAGTAGTGCTGAATTCCATGGCATCTTTGTCAGTTCACTTGTGTTATTTGCAGCAATCATTTAATTTGTTTTAGAACTGATATTATTTAGTCATACTGTCATTTGCAACAACAGTGGTCTTTAATATCAAAAAAATGTTGAGAGGCTTTGGTGTTAGCTGAGTAAGCATATGAAGAAGAGAGGAGAGAAGAGAGAAGAGAAGAGAGAAGAGAGAAGAGAGAAGAATTTTGGGACCATGGTGAGCGTGCAAGATAGCTAAATTGGATAGAAAAAGAAAAAAAACCTATACAAGTCAAAGTGAGATTGTACATCAGAAAAACTACAGCAATCTACTGAAAATTAGTAGATGATAGTCATGAGAACCTTACAGTGAACCACAGGTACCAGCTTCCCTGAAGAACTGAAATAGGAACTTGGAGAAGCTTGTAAAAGGTGTCCTCAGGGAATCTTCCATTTTTTCACTATGATACCTTTAATCCTAGAATTGTCAAGCCACATGGAAAATAATAGGACTGAACAGTTCAGTCAGTTAAAAGTTAGTATTATTCTTTTTTATCAAAAATATTAGGTGTTTCTGTTTTGCTGGACCTGTTAGGAATTGTATAAATTTTAAAACAAGTGAAGTCAAGTATTGAATTTATATTTCTGTTTCTTTTTAAGATCATTATCTCTAACTAGACAGACTCTGTTCAGTAAAAGGAATTAATTTAAATACAATATTTTTTTAACAGATGATTCAACGAGAGGCAGAAGTAAAGAACAGGGTAACTGCTGTGGCGTTGACAGACTCAGTTCACAATGTGTGGCATCAAGAAGTTGGGAAAACTATTCGAGAGTGGATGCGAGAGGTAAGGCCTTTTTTTAAAAAGAATTTGACTATATGCATCTGTATATGGCTGAATAAACATGTCTGGGTGTGAAAGACAGCATAATACAGAACAGTGTAAATTATGTATCCATACCAGCCACTAAAATAACCAAGATTAAAGCCATTTCTGAACTGCCAAATTAGCAGTCAAAATACTAAGCACCAAGTCCAGTGTTTCTTCCTGATGCTCAGCAAAGTAGAGATATGCTAAGGCAGCCCATGCCAGCCTGATACCTGGAGCAAAGTCCCCGTGCTGTTGGTTTGATCTGGCAATGGTGGAAAATCCCCTTTAAGCTCTTCATGACTAAGTTTGATGATTTGCACAACTGGCAAAATATCCTTTCTCTTGGCAGCATTTTGATATGTAATTACTCCTGTAGCTCTCAGAAGCTCTTATACTTAGGTATGGGGTTGCTGAGATTTTAAAAATCATGTTTTTAGAGCAAGACCAACTAAACTACTGTTTATGAGCTTTGTCCTCATCAGGTCAGGTTCATCTCTCTTTTCCCCATTCCCGTGGCAGACCACTAAAACAGCAGATGCACAGAGTGAATTTAAACTAGTCACATCCTGAACTTTCTGTTATATTGACTTTTTCTCATGGATTTAGTAAAACTTCATGTATACAGTGCCTATTCCTGACTTAACCTTAAAGTTTTATAGGCAGCGACTGATGGGAATAGTGGATCACCTAGGATGCAGCCTGACAGCTCTGACTTAAGTGTTAAAAATATAAAGAATGGTAACCCCTACAGGCTCTGTCAGAGAAATCCCCATTTTCTTTATGGGAAATCAAAACCTTAAAATATGTGTTATGTAGTAAAACTGAAATTTTAAATCCTGTAATTTGAATCTGACAACTCCATTTTTCTTTAAGCATTTAGTCTGAATAAGAAAAGTGCATTACCTTTAATTTCATTTGCAGAAAGTAGATGTTAAAGAATAAGCTAAATGATTAATGGCCTAAAAAGTGGATGGAGTGTCATAACTTACATTAGCATTAAAAATCTCCTATAAGAAAGAAGAATTTTACATATGTGAAATGTGGCTGAGTGGTATTAAGACTAGCATATCACCTGGATATCTCTTACTTTAATCAGTTTTAAGGCTAGTGGTAAAATGAATAATAATTAAAATATACACCTAATCGCTGCCTGTCTGTAGGGCTAATTGCTGTCATTGAAAGAATGAATTGTTAAAATAAAGTAATTCTTCATCGGAGCTATCTCTCCTGTATCACTGGTGGTCTTTTTTTAGTACCTATAGATGTCATGAGTTTTGAATTTATTAGGAGCTGTGATGAATGATAAAACAAATCATCCATTTACATATCTTGACACTGCTTTCGAGAATACTTATTTCTTACAGGCAAGTGTCACATTGTATATAAAAGCTAGTTAATTGTGTGCTAATCCTCTGTATTATCTCCAGCTCTCTGATGTAGTGTTTTATCAGTAGTTAATATTAATTTTACTTTTTTCAAATGATTGTAATACTTCATAAAAATTCTACTTCTTTTGTAATTTCTTCCATCTTTCATTTGCAATTTCACATTCAGCTGTTAATTAAAATTACACATGCAAATCATAAAATTATAATGCTTTACTGCTTTAAACCTTAAAACCTTCATAAAATACTTCCATTTTAGCAATTTTTTACTAAATATGTTACATTACTGGGTAGTGTGTTTGTTTTTTTCTTTTTCCATTGAGTTCAATAGTTTCATTGATCTACTGTTTCTTACAAAAATCTGCCATGCTTTGTGAACTTCACTTTCTAATCTCATACAGCAACCCTTCCTTTATGTTGTCCCTGCTCTCCCTGGTCTCAGAACAGTAGGGTTGCCTTGACAAATCTATTCAAAAGCCATTCCTTGCCCTTTATTGGTGGGGACTGAAGCCTTTGAAATTCTCTCCTCACTGCAACACAGCTGACATCTTCTTCCAGACAGAATGAATTAAGGAAATACAATAAGATACTTGATCTACCAGTCAAGGATCTTTCCACAGTGAGGACTGACTCCATGGTGCACAACTAGGGCAGCAAGCATCTACAAATACACAATACATGGTGTTTACCAGAAGAGAGTTCATCCGTTTTTACTATCATGAACTGATGGTATTATTTTTTTTAGAAATCTGTCTGAAAATTGGTTGGGTCTTTCCAAAAGGTTGTGCAGTTTTTTTACCTTTTCCACTTAATGAAGTTAGTCAGGTTTTCAGAAAGGAAAAACTCAGAATTTTAATAGAGCAAACAATGTAGATCTTGTTGTTCAGCTGGTAATCTTATTTAAAATGTAGTTGCTTTATAATTAAATATTCAGTTCAGTAGATTTCGTGTCATTTCATCATATTTTATTGAAAGCATATTATTTAATACTTCAGTTTATAGACTACTCTGAATAGATGGCATTTGGAGCAAAACATTTAGAAAATTCATGGTAAGTTCATCCTACTCAGAAGTTCAGGAATGAAAGGTAAATGTAAAGGCTTCCTGAATATAATTTCCCAGAGACTAGTACTTGCCTTTTTTTAATGTTCACACACAGTAGTGTGTATATCTCAGCTATGGATGTGTATATATCTCAGCTATATTTCCAATTATTTGAATATTAATCTGCTGTCTTGATGGTTTCTGTTCAGTTATAATATGTTGTTTTATATTTTAACAAATGTTCTTTCCACAGTGTACTCCATCAAAACAGCCTGAAAAAATATGATCTTGTAATGTTAGCGAATGAACAGGCTCAATGTTTATACAAACATTATACCAAGTTTATATCAACACCACCTGGGAAAATCTTAAAACCTGTGGTGGATAGTTCAGACACAAGTTGGTCCAAGCGCCTACTCAAGTCCACTGGCACTCAAAGTAGCATTGAAAAAACATGATGCTTTAGCACATTACAAGTCTGCTGAATTATGTTTTTAGTCTTACTTACTTATTATGAAATTACAGAATTTCATCAAGAAGTGTAAGTTAGCATGGTGTACTGTCCACAATTGTTATTGTGACTGCTGTGTAAATTATTTTGAGTAATTTGATGTGATCTTTCTTCACTTACAATATCTGTATTTAGCTTTGCTCTGAGTTTTTGGCTTATCCCAAGAATTGTCTGCCTGCACTTACAGAACTGCTGTAACTGGGTGTCCAGCTCTGAGCCCCTGGACACGTCGGTGGAGTCCATGCTGCCAGACTGTCCTCGTGTCTCTGCAGGTACATTTGTTTGCAATAAGCCAGTGTACATGTTTATGCCCAGAAGCAGCTTGTTCATTTAAAAATGTATTTGGTTCTCACTGCATTTTAACCCTGCTGCAGTTAGATGTAGCTGAAAGCATGTAGCTGCTGCTATTTTATGCAACCACTCTTATTTTTATTTTTTTTGCTTTGTGTGGGATTTAAGTTCTCTTGTCTACTTGTTGCTTGAATTTTTCTAGTTTTCCTTTCTGTTTAAGAGAAACAAGAACTTTTTCTAGTCTTCCTTTCTGTAATTGGTGACATTATATGTAGGAGTCTTAAGAAAAATAATAGTGATAACAAGAACTGGGAAATTCATCATAGGTCCTTGAATAAATATCTAACTCTATGTAGGCAACAAGGTTTTAAAGAAGTACATTAGTAAAAGTTACAGGTAAAATAAATGAGCTGCTTTCCTGAATGCTGATCAGTAGAAGTCTAGTTTACATAGCAAATGATTTGCAGCATTGAAACATCGATGTGAGTTTTCTGTTGTTTTGGATATACTCAGCTATGCTTTTTCAAATCTCAAGAAACACATGAAATAATACAGGGACTGCAGTTAAATGTGTGATAATTCCAGAAAATAGATGTAGTCATCAATGTAAAAGGAAAATCTCCAGTCTCGGTAGGAAAGCAATCTAAAAGATAAAACAGTTACTGAACTTTCATGCTTGATTATCAGGTTTTCTAAAAGCTGTAGGTAACATATTTCTGTAGAATATAAAACTGAGTTCAAAGGAAGACACAGCCTATACAATATTAACTTAAAAGCTGAAACAATATTTGACCTTGCTCTTTGGGATGCAGTTGTTTGTTTGACAAGTTAGTTTCATAGCTGTCTGCATTTGTGAGGTTGTTATTGAGACCTAACTTTGCATATTAAAATGAGTTTACTACAGAATATTTTTAAGGTTTGGAAATTTAGTACTACTTTGTTTGAGAGCTCACAATAACCAGAGATTTTAATTACATTTCTGCTATGGTTTGGGATCTCACCATGCAAATCCTCAGCACTGTACAGACACATGCAATAGAACTGACATTGTTCTTTCATGCTTTGGAAAATGATATATTACTAAAATTTTCATAGATTCAACATCCATTTAGCAACTTTTTGCTCTTTTAGGGGAGATTACTGCATTTTAAAAGGAAATATTGTTCAGGAGTGGAATTCTTTAAAATAACATTCACTTCCAATCTCTGGCGTCTTTGTTGCTCTCGTGAAAGACTGCATGTTAGAGTGGTTATTTTAGTCAGATAAATAAGGGCTTGGATAGCAACTACTCAGTATTTACTGTACACTGGCCAACACTGAAAATCATCCATCAGAGCATCTCTTCCCTTTTATTGTATTCACCTAATATAAACAATCTAAAAGGTATTCTTTAAGAGAAATCCTAGATGTTACTTAAAAAGCAGAAGGATGCTTCATTAGAGCTGTA
This sequence comes from Acrocephalus scirpaceus scirpaceus, assembly GCA_910950805.1. Taxonomy (NCBI): domain Eukaryota; kingdom Metazoa; phylum Chordata; class Aves; order Passeriformes; family Sylviidae; genus Acrocephalus; species Acrocephalus scirpaceus. The sequence goes on from OU383776.1 coordinate 57,671,054, forward strand.
AATAATAAAGTCTTGATTTTACATTTCTGTTGAGGACAGATCACGGTGGCCTTAATGTTTCTGCACCACTCAATAAATTTCCAAGCTACACTGAAGTGGTAGATGAATTAATTTAAATGGAGTAGGATTTCAGCCAGTAAAAGTTGGGTATTTGTATTTAGTGCATACATTGAGATAAATTAAGATCATTAATGTTTTAGATGTCCTCAACAGAGATTTTTGGTAATGATTTAATGTAAGATAACTATTTCCAGGCCAGTTCTTTGTAATATAAATATAGTTTAAAATAGTATAACTCATGTGACTACTCCTGAATTGTCAGCTTGCTCACATGTTTTTGCTTATATTTCTTGTAATTGTCTCTCACATGAACTGTAAGACATTTACAGAGAACCTACTGAATAATTCGTGCAGTGTCTTTATATGAGCAACAGTATAAAACTGCATTAGGGTAATATGTAATAAATTTATTAAATATTACTAGATGTAGGAGCATTACTTTTTAATGTTTAATACTATCTAAAGACTCAGAGAGATTTTATTTCATTCTTTTGAGAATTGCGGTACTGAAAGAGCCCACACTCAAATCCTGGCAGTATTGCCCTTGCTATTTCAATGAATGACAATGACAGCAACCAGAACAATGACAGATCTTTTAAAATAAATCTTTTGCAGAAGAAAGGTTCACTTCTATGCCTGGAAGCCCATCTTTTATCTCTGTTTGCACTGAAAATAAGTTCAGAAATAACTGCCTCATGGTCACACCTCTTGAGCTGGCTTTTCCAAAAAGGGTCTGATATTCAGCCATTCAGTATACTGGGTTTTACAGGCAATCCTAGTTGGTGAGCAGCTCCTACTGCAGATTATCTCATAGTCTCTTGCTTGCTTTTCCCTTAAAATCACTAGAGATAAAATAAATTACCATCAAACTGGAAAGATTACTTGTATTTCCAGATAGAGTTGTTAAAGCGTTTGATTAAAGAATTATTAAGGAATTGAAATGTTTGCCATACTTGATTCATGTCTTACTTGATTACAAAAAGGAATAAATACACTTTAATAATTAAATGTTGAGAGCATGAAGACAATAATGAAAAAGCAAGCCATAATAAACCATTGTCTGTTCTTGTGGCAAAAGGTACTTTGTGGGTACCACCTTCAGGGTCTTTCATCCATGTCTCAAGGATTTGGTTGCATGGTGATGTCATAATTTAATATCTTCTGGCATCTTGTTGATGATGTGGACAATGAGTTTGAGTGCACCCTCAGCAAGTTTGTCAACAACACCAAGCTGTGTGTTGCAGCTGGCACGCTGGTAGGAAGGGATGTCACCCAGAGAGATTTTGAGAAGTGGGTCTGCAGAAGAGAAATGGACCCCATAAAACTCCACAAGTCCAAGGTCCTGCCCTTGGGTCAGGGCAATCCTAAGCCCAAGTACAGGCTGTGTAGGCAGTGAATTGACAGCAGCTCTGAGAATGATATGCAGTTGTTGGTTGACAAAAAATTCAACACGGCCTGCCAGTGTGTGCTTCTAGCCCAGAAAGACAGCCATATCATGGGGTACATCAAAAGCATGACCAGAAGTTCAAGGTGGTTGGTTCTGCCTCTCTGCTCTGCTTTGGTGAGATGCTATCTGGATGTCTGCATCCAGCTCTGGGGATCTCAGCACGAGATAGATGTAGTCCCACTGGAGCAAGTCCAGAGGAGCCACAAAGATGCTCAGAGGGGTGGAGAACCTCTCCCATGAAGAGAGGTTCCACTGAAAGAGGTGTCCAGCCAGGAGAAAAGAATGCTCTGGAGGACCTTGGAGCTCCTTCCAATATCTAAAGGTGCTGCAAGAGAGCTGGTGGGGTGCTTTTGATGAGGGCATGGAGTGATAGGCTTCAAACTGACAGAGGGCAGGTTTAGATGAGCAAAGACAGGAAAGAAACTCTTTGCTTTGAGGATGGTGAGGCACTAGGACAGGTTGCCAAGAGAAGTTGTGGGTGATCCATCCCTACAGGTGCTCAAAACAAAGTTGAATGGGGCTTTTTGGAAGTCTGCACAAATTCCCCTGATAGGGGTTTTGGAACTTTTAAAATTCCTATCTCTTATCCTCTTTACTTTCAGCCATAACTAAGGACCTCTGTTAGAGTTGAGGTTATCTTCTGTCTTGGCTTCAACCTAGCTTCCTAATGGAATCAAATCAAAACACATCTATTCTGTCTCAGAGGAGATGGATCCATCTCCCATCTAAGACATATGAAAATGTAGGGTGGAGAAAGATGACTTCAAACCGGTCTGTACATTAAAGTTCATCACATAAAATGGAGTAGAGTTGGGAGTATTTCTGCCTAGGAGACTGGAGATCAGCTTGGAATTTGACAGAGACAATGGAATAGATGCTTTAATGACATGTTGCACTGCATTACTGCTAATTGTAGTTGTAGTTCATACTATGTCTCTGAGACCTTACAACATTTCTCCTAGTTCTGGAGCAGGGAGTTCAGAAGCCCTTGGGAAGTCATCTTATTGGAATAGCTAAAAGTGGGGATGGGAGAAAGCAGATCCATGGATCTGCGTTCATCTCTGATGCTGTTCAGGAATTAATTCACTTTGATTTCAGGATAGTGGCTTGAACTTCACCCCAGGAAGTGGTATTGTGGTAAACTTAGCCAGATAAACATGGCCCTTGTTTTCCTGAATCCTGTTTGTATTCCTTAGCCCATGTGATTCTGCCAGTGAAAGCTTGTTATTTAGGAGAGATGATTAAATTTCTCAGTATTTTACCAAAGTGGATATGCACCAACACTAATTTAAAATAATCAAGTGTAGATGTTGAAACATTAGTAAAATGAATTGCCTAATCAAATCTTTTTAAAGCCTTCCTAGTTGGCCCCCAAAATTGCTAGTTATTCTGTTAACAGTTGCAGCCAATGTAGTTAAAACATTTTGAAATAAGGAAATTATAACTTAAAAGATAAACGATGGAATGAAACACTGCCAGTAATCAAGAAAAGTTCTATTCACAAGAGACCTAAACTTGAATATATGTCTATGTAATAAGAGAAAAAGTGCAAGAATGAATTCATACAGCTAAATAAAGGAGCCTCAGGCTGGTAGAAGAAAAATTTAATTTTGGGGGACAGGTATGACATGTGCTGGTGGTGCTCTCAAGTGAGTCTTCAGATTGTATTTTCTGGTACCAAAAATCAAGATTGAACTCTGTATTATATATCAAACATTTAATTACATTTAGGTAAGCCAAGCACTTTTTGAGGTTTGTTTTTTGCTTTGAATTTAGAAAATATTCATAGCCCATCATTGGCAGAGCAGGTATGCATCCTGTGGCCCCACACACAAGTGCACTTAGTAGATCAGGTAGAGCCCTTGCTGCAAAGCCTGTGTTGGTATTCCAGGAAATAATTAATTACCCATTGGATTATGGCAGTGTTAGTTTCTGTTGGCTTTGCCTAACAGGTGACTGTTAGGCCTGCTGTTTTAAGAGTTCAGTTGTGTATTTCCACAGAAAAGCCCGTCTATCTGCAGATGCATGCTGAGCAGATCCTGGGGTTCAAACAGGACGTTCTCCAGTGAGGTCAAATGGACTCTCCAACACCACAAGGTCTGTGTGCAGGGGTAATTGCACACCATTGTATTAGTGAGTCTTGTGACAGCTGTAGGGAAGGATCAACTTACTTCTTCCTGCTTTTTTTCTTCAGCTGTTTTTGCACCACACTACAGTTCCACTCTTACACATTTATGTATCTTGCTCATAAAAAACAAGGTAGAAGGAACCATAAACTGTATTAAGTGCTGAGACAATACCCGGCTCATACTCTTAGCAGCTTCTGCCCAGTGTACCAATGCTTCTCTCTTTTTTGTTCACTCTTTAATCAATTAATGAAGACTGTTCTAGGCTGTTTTCTGCTATTAGTGTTTCATGACAAGGGATAAGTGCCTAGCAATACAAGAAATAGGAGCAAACCTGTGCACTTTTTAAAATAAAGCGATTAAGTAATTTTTCCATTCTGTTAAAAATGTTACTTCTGCATTCACTAGTCATTCATGGATATTAATAATACATTAGGCAGTGTTTACTGTAAAGCTTTTTGCATTTTATGTCTTCATTTGCATGTAGTTCTGTCAATAAAAACTTTGGGTTTCAGGAGAAAAGATAAAATTCTGAAGCTTTTTTGTCAAGATGGCAGGTTCCTGTGTCTAACTGCATGTTAGTTTAAGGTATTTGCAAGATTAATACACTAGTGGAGAAATGCAGGAATCTGCAGTGTGAAGCTTGCTTCATCACCCATGTTAACATTCTCATCTGCTGCTAATATTGGTCCTGCACTTCCATTTCTGCTGTTGTACTTCATCTGTCAGGGACTTGGAATAATTATGGTAACTTGGAAGCATCAGGCTGTCTTAGCCACAGCTCTGGCATTTGCTGCACTAAGTCCTGCTTTAACTTATGTCTTCTTAGCATGGAAGTAAGTAGCTTTTTCTCTGTTCCTGATTCTTCAAAGGAGCTCTGCTTTTATACTCCTGCTCAGTCTCAGGTGTTGCAGACAGCTTTTCATTTCATGTGTAAACCTAGCTGGATGTGAGCTCCTATGTTGTGCTTAGAGTAGCTTACCTCTACCATGTTTTGGAAAGGACAAAGTCTGTAGAGACCTGTTGAATAATATTGCATATTCCATTCTGAACTCGAAAGTAAACATGAAAATGTGAATTGAAAATATTGACTTGAATTGCCAGATGTTGCTTGTGTCAGAGAGTTCAATAACATTCATTTATTTACTGTTCTACAAAATAGTTACATGTACTTGAGGCAGAACTGATATTAGAGAAACAGTTTCATCAAAAATTATTCTTGTACTCAAATATACCTATTTATCATTGCAATTTTTTTAGACTAGAGTAAACTAGTTGTTGTCCCTGAGGCTGTCTTTGTGGCAGTAATGAATAATTTAAATTACTACAGTCAGATATTTCCTATTAAGTATTTGACAACTATTAGACTGCTGTGACTATTGCTTCTGATACTAATCAATGCTGTCTCACTAGTTCCTTATATATCCGTATCTACCTGCACATTGTCAGGTCTTTCTCCAGTGCATGATTGCAAACTCTCCTAGAGCTCAACTCCAGAAAGGAGGTATTCCCTGAGAGATGTCCTACAAAATTCAAAAAAATCTTTATTTGTATTAACATAAAATCCAAAAGAGTTTTCACACGTCAGCTTTTATTTTCTGTTAGACTCCAGATTGAGATCTGGATTTTGATTTGGATTTGTTAGAATTTTTCAAAAAGTTCAGTTTCAGTAGAAAACTTTTTTTTTTTCATAAATGTGTATAGTTTAGGCTGGGAATAATATTTAGATCACTTATTGTCCACTTTTAGATACAGGTTTTTAACTTTTGACCAGATATTAAACTGAAATTTAAAACTTTAATTTGATGAAAATTTTTTTTCCACTAAGTCATTCAGCCTTGGCTGAAAGGATTCAAGAGGTGGGGAATCCATTGGTTCTTTCCCTTTATCATCTGCAAGCTGTTAAGAAGATTGGCTCATTTTTGGTTTGGCTTTGTCTGATCTCAGGTTCCAAACATTAGTTCTTCTCGTGCCTTTTCTACACTAAATTAAAGAGCTGTTCAGTACTTTTGCTTTTTCTCCCTGTGAATTACATACTGTCATTGAGTCAACACACCATTTTCTTTTGAGAAACATAATAGATTGAGTTCTTTAAGTCTTAGTGCAAGTAATATCTCCAGGTTTTAAGTGCTTTCATACATGTGCTTGGAGCTTGGATGCTCTAGCATCTCCAGTCATTTGACTTCTTTGAGAGAGACATGTCTACATCTTACTAATGTAATAATGAATCTTAGCTACTTGATTTTCTTCCATTTCATTAGGCAACAGTTACATTTGACCCTTTTATCACCCTACTATAAAGAGTCAGTTTAGGAGGAACTTGACCTTTCTAGAGCTGCTGTTTTCATCTCAGTTTTAAAATAGTGTTAGGAAGCATTGTAGATAGCTTTTTTTAAAAAATAAACCAAACAAATACACTAACATAAAAAAAAAAAAAAAACAACCAAGGCCATCACCTTTCTTGTTAATAATCATCCCATCCATTTTCACATTCACATGAGTTTTACCAGCAGTGAATTTCTATATATTTCCTGTGTGGTTAAATAGGACACTCCAGCAATAACATCTCCATTCAATAGTGGTTTCTCCATGATAGCTACATTTGCTGATTACTTAGTCTGCAGGTTCTTAGAAATGTGGAATAATACTGACTTTCAACTCTTTCTCATGAGAAAACAATTCTAGAGTTGTTCTATTTGTCCCTTTGTGAACATTGACCAATTTCTAAGTTGCCTAAGTTGAAGTTTTAGTTAAGTTTCTCCAACTTGTGTGGTAGTAGTTTACAGCATAGAAGAAGAAATGAGGACTGTATCTTCCTAGTAAAAGGAAGACATTTTAATGTCTGTCTTGAAAGACAAGGGCGAGTAACTCACATGCCTGACACAGTACCTGGAATCAAACAGCTGATAAAGCAGCAGTTACCACCAGTCAACCAGAACAGGTGAGGGCTCCACTGTAATAACAGTCCAGAAGTTTCATGGGAAGCCTGGGAAGAGCAAAATTTAGTTGCTGAAAAGAAAAGGGAGATAAAGCACTTCCTAAAAATGCTTGGCAAAGTTGACATCATTTTTCCTCCTCCTGCTCAGAATGTTCTTGGGGAATAAATCAATTGCCTGACAAAAAATTGAATATACTCTTTTTTCATATAAATCCTTATCAGCTAAACACGATAATTCATCAAAGTGTGAAATTGAGTTTATTTGTTTAGGAGTTATTTTCCAGTAAGTTGCATTGGCTTGAATTAATTACATTTTTGTTCCTTAATGCCTCATTAGCAGATTCCAGTATGACAGTATTGTGGTTCTCAAAGGGACTTTTAGTATGCATCAGCCTCATCCCCCCACCCAGAGCAGAAGCCAATGTTCTTACATTAGTTGCTCATCTTCTCAGTTCTTTCCTTTGTGTTATGTGATGACACATCCTCTCTGGGCAGTCTGAACCAAACTTCCAGTTTTAGTTACCCATTCTTCCTTGGTGCGAGCAAGCATACAACCAACAGCTGAGTAAGCAACAGTCACCCTCAAAACTTGTGCTTCATGCCTATAGTACTTGGGGTAGGAATTTATGGACCTAGATATCCATTTCTCCTGTATTTGTCTTGAGATTTATGTATGGCTACCTATACAGATAGTTTTCTCTGAAATTTTGTGTTAGGATTTTCCCATCTTCTATACCTTCTCTGCTATTTTAAGCATTATTTTAAATGAACGTCCATAGCCAGTTAGCTGATTTGTGACCCTTGAGTCCAAACTCTGCAAGCTTGCCAATTTAGAAATATTTATCCCTGAGAAGATACTGATGAGCAGCAAAAAAGAAGGTACTTCATCAATCTTTTTTTTTTTTTTTTCAAATATGGAACAGAAACATACTGAACTATTTCATACCTTCTTCTGCATTGTTATTTACAGTTTCACCAGCTCTATCTGAACACTGATGCATTTTTGCTGTGGATTGCATTTGCTCCTTGTGTATTTTGCCAAGTTTGCCAGCCATATATTGTTTTTACTTCAGATAACTTCAGCTTTCTTTATCATATTTAGCTGATTCTCATTTTTTTCTATAATCTTTAACTGATTTCACTTTTTTGCTAAACCAGGGGCACCAATGCTGTTAGGTGTTCTTTTGTCATCCAGCAACTTTCTGAAAATACCATTCATTCATTCATTTATTTTTAAATATCACATCTTGATTAAATTTAGCAATCTTATTCCTACTTTGAAGAAGAAATACCCTTTCTGAAGCTCCAAGCATATGTGTGTTGCCAGCAGAGGCTTCTCTCTGTTCAGTCCCACCAATGTCATCAGGTTCACAGGACCCAGGCAGCCAGCCACTTGTCTTTATCCAACCAAAACACTGCCCAAAATGGTTGAATCATGGATGGTATTACACATTTTTGTCTATGACTACTGTTCATTATTTTTATAAACTCTTAGTATTTGTGACCACTGATGTTCATCTCCTGAGATTATATCTTTCAAGGTGAGGAAACTCTCCACGCATTGCAGAGGTGTGCCTAGGAAGAAACTTAGCCCATTCACTGTTTTGCCAAAGTTGCCTGTAACAAAGCTCCTCAACAACATCTTCTGGGCTTTTTCTGTGTAGTAATTTATATGCACAATAGACCCAAGATCACATTTTATCCCTGTTGTTAATAACAGAGCACCACATCCTCACCGCTTATATGCACTTGAATCAACCTAAGTAATAAGGTAATAAGGTTAACCTAGGTAATAAGTGACTTTTTAATACTCCAGGCCTACAAATTATTTGAACAGCCATCAGTAATGCCAGTTATATCAAATCGGGCTTCATGGCTATGGTTAGACAACAAACAAGAACTGGAAAAACTAGCAGTGGCATTGCGTTAATTTCATCATTCCTTTTCTTTTTATTTTCCAGATAAATTTATTTGCAGCATGTGGAGATTAAATTTATATTATTTTCACCTTCTTAGTACCCTGCCCTCCAACTGCTAATGTGACAGTTTTCTGACTGCTCCAGCTAGCTGAGAGGATTAGTTTACCAACTTGTGAGATAACCAAAACATGAAAACATTGAGCTCCACGATGCCATTTTTAGAGACCCTTTTCAAAGTATATTTGCACTTTAAACTTTCTCCTACCAAGAAACATTTAGGAGGCCCAATTCTCTGTAGAAAGATCTTTCTCTGTAGAAAGGATAGAAAATATTCTGATAACCTGCCTCAGCAACTAATCTTGTCATGTTGATATACAGGGACAGTTAAGAAACTTGTTTTAAAAGTATTGTGATTATTATATAGTTAATAATAATAATAATAATAAAAGCAAAAGTAAACAAGTGCTAAGAATTCAAATGCTGATTGGTTGCACAGGTAGTGTTAAGGACAAGGCTAATTTAAGCAGACATTATATACTTATATTACAACATGCAAACCATACCTATGAAATAACTATTTATCATATATATCTTAATATTATAAATAATTACGTGTTCCAATTAATACTTTAATTTAATGAACAACATTTAATAAGCAGCATTTTTAATCTATATTCCAATTCTTATGTGAAAGACATTTCCCCATACATCAATTCTTTTATTTCAGATAGGTTTGCAAGACATACCTACAACAGCTTGACAGAGAAATAATCCACGTGGTTAATAGAGTAAACCATTTTAGATCATATTCATTACTACTGCTGTGGTACAGTAGTAGTCAGTTTGAAGACAAATGTCATGTACTTCTAAACAAACACTATTAAGTGTCCATCATTGCTTTTAAAAACAAGGCTTGTGCAAATGTGGCAATGCAAAAGCTCTTCTCACTTTATCTGAGATTTTCATGTTAATACACTGTTTGAAATTATACCCATTATAAAATGCACACAATACAATTCATAATACATATAAATAAATCTAACATATATTTGAAATCTGAAGGCCAGTTTTGGCTCTTAAATACTTACATGATGATGTGTTTGAGTCTGGCAGACCTTAGGTCTGACTTTGCCTTGCTGGGCAAGGCAGGTCATCTTTTATTACCATCTTTGCCTCCAGATGATCAGTGCTGTTATGTGAGAGTTTAAACTATATGCTGAACTGGGTGTTAAACTGGAAGGGCTTTGCATTAAAGGGAGCTTTCCTGCCTGAAGGTGTGCATGCTGTGTCTGCTCCAACAGGATTTTTCCACTGCAGCTGTGTGTGCAACAGAAACAAATGAAAACATAAACATATCTCAAAACACTTGTGCCACAGAAGCAGGCATCACTTTTTGATTCTAGAGAAATTGAACTTCAAGCACTCATCCATACTCTGAGTACGTACATTTGAATGTTTGCTGTTTGGTTAATTTGGGGATAGAGTTCTAGACATCTGTTTATGTAACTTGGTCCATTCAATGAAATCTATTCCCTTTTCCACAAAGGAAACCTCCCATAAAATCCCATCAGATTAAACAAACACATGTAAGATAATGGCTGAAGTAGAATGTCCAGCAATACTGTGCTGGACATTGATAACAGTATGTGTCAGAGCTGTGAGATGGATTTGGATCGTTTCAGGAATATTCTGGATGTTTATGATTTAGACAATTTCCTGCTACTGACTGCACAGTTTACAAATTCAGCACAGCTTATAAATCTTGGAGATTTCTTCTGGCTCCTACGCACCTAAATCAGCTGCCACTGAAGATTCACAGTGGTTTTGTTGGGTCTTTCTTCAGTTCTTGTCCCAGCAGACCATTACTGTAAACCAAATGCCAAATGTGAGCTAATGTTTTAACTGTGTCCTTTTCTTCTTCTCTTAATAACCCTGGATGAAGCTTACTAAGCATTTGTGTCATACTATGTCTGATATGATTCTCTTCTTACTCTTGAAGCACACACCTCCTCTCCTTCAAGAAAGTATCAGCTTCTCATAAAGATCTGAGATCTGTCTGCCTGTGCAGAGGAATGGGTGCAGCTTTGGAGAATAGGGATCTGAAAGAACACAAGAGGAACCCTTCACTGTTGGTCACTTTCCTTTGAGATGGTGGTTTGAGACCCCACCCACTGACATGGGAACTGAAGTTAGTTGCTGTTTCTAATGTCAGTGGCCTAACCACTGCACTGTCTTATAGGTGAAGGGTCTCCCTTCCTCATCCATCTTAAAAAAGGAGTGGATTTCCACCTGTTTTTTTTTTTTTTAAGGAACATTTATTGCTTCCAGGCTGAAGCATTCACAGTATTTCTAGTTTCCATTACTTTAATCAGTCAGTCTGTCCAGGCTGATTATTTGTTCCAATGCCTTGTAAATGCTGCGCATATTTTGGAAAAGTACATCATGGTATGGAGAAGCCTCACAAGTGGAGAGGTAAGGCGTTCACTCAAGCTAACAGTAGGATTTCTGGTACACTAAGCAGAGGAGGAGCCGATGACAGATTAAAGGAGAGCCAAACTGTTTTTCATATTCTGTCATCTCTAGGTGACAACAAAGAGAAACCACAAACATCCAGTGGAGATGGCACCAAAATGTAATGGGCTTCCCCACCAACCAATTGCCGCAGGTAATTGTGGTTCTCATTATTTGTTGTTCCCGAGCCAACAAAGCAAGAGCATGCCTTAAACAAGGAGATTAGATGCAAAGTGATCATTAATGCCAGTATACTCAGCCTGTGAGAAATGTGGGTTAACTGGAAAACAGATACCACCAGGGAATCCTTCATGTTGCATGATGTCCGTAGAAAATGCACACACATAATCTTGGGAATGTCAGCTCCCTTTACCTCTCTACATCCTTTTAGAGGATGTCTTTCTTCCAAAGCAGCTCAGAGCTCAGCAAAGAAGTGAGGACTTTTTCTGTTATTTTGTGGGTTGATCATAAAGTTTGTGTTTTATAAAGTTTTAAAAATTCTTTTAAAAGAATTTTAAAATAGAAGTATGAACATTTATATCACCTGCTGTCAGACTGTCTCACTTTAGGAGAACTGCTACATGATGCAGGCAAGTCCTGGTTTCTGCTGATCTGTCTTCACTGGAATGACATTTTTATTTGTATGGTTTTAGCTGCATTCACAGCTTGTAGTTTGCACCCACAGATAAATAATATTATCTTGGTAACAGAGGTACAGTCAGTCCCAGGTGAATTGATTTGTCATCATCCAAAGCTATTATCAACCATGTAAAATTTATTCTTTGTAGAAATGAGGAATGAGAAATTGATTTTGAATAGTTCTTCTTTCCATACACAGGCTCTTGCATTACATATTTTGTTAATTCTGGTATGATTTTTCTGTGCTACATGTCTTTTTCTAAACTTTTCCTCTGATTTCATGACTGACTTTTTTTAATGCTACTAAATGATTTACTGAAGTTCTACAAGTGATATTTCATTCACCAGGGAGACTGAGCTGAGTGCTGTCCCCAAATTCGATACAATATTGTGTTAGAATTATTATGGATATTAATGCAAAATTAATGCAAATAGACTCCACATCTAATCCCACACTCCCTCACTCAAGTTCACTGGCAGCAACAGCAAGTTACTGCTTTGATTTCAGTGCTGGATATGCAATATTTATGAGAGGTTGCACTTTACAGCTTTACTTTGGTTATCGTTATTCCAGTGCACATTAAAACAGTTTTTGGAACTAAATTTGTTTCAACAGCGTTGTCAGACGCTGCTTAGACAAACCAGAGTTTGGGCATATTTAGCTTGTAGCTTACCCCAGTAAAAGCTACACCACCAGCTTCCTGAAGGTGCAGAATGCAATTAGCATTTTTCCGGTTGTACCTCTACAGGACCATGCAGACACTGCTCACCGTTACAAGAACCTATGATGTGCAGGGCAGTATTTGACCATTTCATGTTTTACTTCTGCTTTATATGTCTGCAGAGTCTGGCTTGAGTGCACTGTTAGAATGTAATTGGTGTAACTAACAACTAATATGAAAGAGCAGGATGGAAGTCATCACTAGACTTCAAAGATTTTAATAGATTGGTGGGTAATCTTTCCCCTCACGTAGTCTGTTGTTGTATCTTCTGAGAATGCCTGAAATCTTAAGTGACCTGTAACCTTGACATGTTAGTCTCCTGTATTTTACTGATCACATACAATATTCTTTTATTTCTGTCTATTTAGATAGATATGGTCTTTCTGATCATAAAATCAGAGGCTCATGAAGTGGTTTGGGTTGCAAAGGACCTTAAAGATCAGGTAGTTCCTGCCACTCCCCTTGGGCAGGGACAAGTGTCTCCGTTTTCCATTCAAATATGTGTGCCCTGGTAAACAGCTTTTTGATGTGTAATAAATGCTTGTTTAAACCATTTTAATCCTATTGCCCTGCTAGCTTCAGACTCATTGAAAATGGTTGTTTTGATATGCTTTGTCATGTAGACTGTGTATGACATTTGAGGCATAGGCTTAGGTTTAAAATGTAGCTGTTAAAATACACTGGACATTGTACAACCATTTTCAAAAGATAAGGTTTTTCTGAGTTGCTTTCTTAAACCTAACTGTCTCAAACATAGTTTTGGTTATATTTTCACTAAATGTGAAAGCTCATACTGGTTAAGCGTGCAATTCAATGACAGTTTACTTATGGGGAAAAATCAATACATATTCCCCTGTGGGTTTTTTTGTATGGGAGACAAATACCCATCAAGAAAACTTGCCTGCTCCTGGTGGGCTTGATATTTCTTCCCCTTGGACTCAGCATTGCATCTCTCCCATCAATCCCAATGTTCACAGCTGAATTTCAATAGAGGAGCCTCTTTCCCGGGCATCATGCAGTTGCTTCTTCCAAAGCTCTCAGGAGAGCTATGGCTGTTTTTATGAACATGAAGCAAGCAGACCTCCCTGAGTACACCAGCAGAGGTGCTTCTCTGGCTTACAGCCTTGGCCCTTTGCTGCTCCAGCATCCCACCCTGTGATCCCTCATGTTCCTCATGGTGTCTGAGCACTGTAGATCTGGGCAGGAAAATGCTCAGAAGCATTTCAGCAAAGCAAAATAACATGCAGCAAGCAGCTTGCCTCCACCAAATGGGTGTAATTATCCTTTTAACCAAGAAACTTTAAAATAGACCAGGAGTGACTGAGAGGGTATAAGAGCAGCCCAGTGATAGATTTAAAGTTCAACAGAGGGGAAAAAAATCCTGCAAGAATTTCACAAGCAATGACACTTGGATGGTATTGGGGAAATCTTTTTCTTTCAAGACTATCTTGCGATTTACTATGGGAGTAGTACATCAAAGCTGCACTGACATCAAAGCTTACAACCACTTACGGCTTCCAGCTATTACTAACCAGTTCCAGCTATAACTACTGCTTCACCCTGCCAGCAGCTCATCTCATCTGCCTCTTTAAGTTACACCCATCTACTTCCTGCCTTCTGATTTTGGGGAGGGGAAAAAAAATAGCCAGAAAAACTTGTAAATTAAATATAGCTGTTCACACACAGTGAAGCAATGTCAAAGGGGAAAAAGGCAAATGAAGGCATTAAGACATTAAAGATTTAGTACAAACTCAACAGTGATTTACATATGCACACTCTCATTTGGCTGACTCTAATAAAGGTGTCTGCTATGAGGAAGTTCCCTGTGAGAGTGTTACATGGGGTACACAACAGCCCCTGAATGACGTGTGCAAGCCGTGTGGGCTGTTATTGAGGTCCAGATGTTGTGTAGCTTGACACATGGAACTCCGGGATATCTTCAGATATTCACATATATTCACATACAATGAAGTAATTTCCCATCCCTGTTCCATAGGGGCAGTCCACATCCTCTGATCTGCAGAAATACCTGCTCAGGTACCGCAAAACAGTATGCCACTATGAGTCAATGATCACCATTTACTGCTGCAAGTGTTGTTGATTCTTTTGTATTAGTGGTAGAGATCTTGGAGGCAACATTTTTATATTTTGGGCATCCCTGAAACAACTCAATTGTAGTAGCACAGGGCTCTGCTACATTCTCCAAACTGATAGAAGGCGGCTAAAATGTACCAGAGTGGTAATTTATTGTGGTATTAATATTGTTCAACACTTTAAATTGGTACATTCTTATTTTCTGATTAGGAGATTTATGCCTGGGGTTTTTAAAATGGTACTTTATTTTCTGAATACAATTTGTCTTGCAGATGACATATTAATAGGAAGTTAGGAATGAGTGTGGTCTTTGAGTGTGTTTCATATAAGAGTTTGTATATTTGCTACAGATCAATGTCATACTCTAGAGCTAAATGCCATTAATCCAGTTACAGACATTCATTGCAACAAAGAGAAATTACCATTGAAAGAGCCAATCATCCATTAAGGAGAATTTCTCTGCTTCCTTACGTAGTACATAGTCTTACATTTTGAAAGTGTCATTGCGGGTATTTAAAGTTGATTTTTTTTCCCCCTTTATTTCTTCCCTTTACAAGGATTTTGGATTTACAAGGAAGGATTTTGGGAACGGTGTGGACTCTGGTAGCTTCTCCCAGCTGAGCTGGGACAGCAGAGATGGCCCCACATGGTGCCAACCCACTGTTTGTGGCCACAGTGTCCCATAAGGGAATTGTCTTATCCTCTCCCATACAGATGAATTATGTGCTTCTGCATCAGACGTGGCAGATCTCAGTACAGAAATGGGAAGGCAGACAATTGTCTGTTCTGCCTGGATGATGGTTGCCACTAGATAGAAATTTAGATTTTAGATTAGTGCAGAAAATTCAGGAAAGCATAGTGCATTCCTTAACTCACAGGTTTTTATCTAAATTTCCCATTATTATTCTTTGCCTTTTTAATATTTTGTTCCCTTCATGTTCAAAGATGGCAAGATTATGGAGGCAATAGGCACTGCAGTCTACAGTTAAATGTAGTTGTGATATGGTAGTGTGGAAGGTGTTTTTCTGATGTCAGGCTGGCTTGATCCTCTGTCCACATTATTAAACCTCCTTAAACACCTCCATTATAGTGTTCACCTTGCTTGACTTCAATAAGCAGTGAAGCTATGTAGAGAGAGTGAGCCACAACTCTGCCGAGGGGGTTACCCCTTGGCATGGTTACCTAGAAAGGCTAATGCCTTCTCTGCTGTATTTATGAAGTTACCTGTTCGTTGTTCTGCAACTCTAGAATCAAAATAATAAAATGACCAAGATAAATATGGAGGCTAAAGATATTCTGTGATTTGAAGTAATTGCTGTTCACCTTTGGAAACCTTGTCCACCCCCACCCTACCCTCCTCCCCCCCCAAAAAACAATAATTAATTAAAGAGGTTATTTGCTGGGAAAGCAAAGTTGACACTATTACTGAGGAACCTCTTGAGTGTGGTCTCACTGAGTCACTCAAGAAAAGGATGTGGATGAATGCCTGATTTACCACTCAGAGTTTATTGGGAACTAATCTGTTCAAAATGTTTGGACTAAGCTAAAACCTGGCTTGCTCGTCTAATGGAAAACATCAAAACAGAGAAGAAAGTGCCATAGTTTGTGTTAAGTGACACTGTGCCCTGCTTGTCTAATTTGATTACACAGACCTACTGAAGCCCCAGGCAAAGCTGATTTTAGCTGTAATCAGCTTCTTAACCTTTTGAGAACTAACATAAACACCACCTACTACTGGTTAATTACGTTGCTCTACTACATACAACAAAGTACAAAGGTAAAAGTGTAGAACTGCAGTAACACATGTAATAAGATCACTCCAGGGGATTACAGCCCTCCATGTTTTATCTGCACTTACTGATTTCTTTCTTAAAAATTAAAAATGGGCTATGAGCAGGGACCATCAGTTTATCAATTGCAGGCAGCATTGCCCAGTTGTGCTACTGCATCATCTCAAGTTCCTCTTACATGCTGAAGGGATGACCTACTGTGGGTTGGACTGCAATAGTGCTGGATCTGCTTTTTTAATTATTTAGAATTGTGTTTGTTCTAATTGTTTACTTGTAATTAAGCATGTGTGCTCCCTTCCTCTATAATGAACATCTTTCAGAAAGTTCTGTAATCTCTTTTGGCAGAAACACCATGTCCATATGAGACACCTGTCTCTATGTAAGATAAATGGGATATATTTTAATTTCAGGTTTTGCATATACATATAGGCAAGAAGGCATATACGTATAGGCAAGAAGTAAAAATCTGAGGCATAAACACTGAGTCTTTGCAGTATCTGTGTATCCTAGCTTCCTATGTGTTTCGATTCATACGCTTCCTCTAGTTTGACAGAAAATTTCTGTGAACTTCAAAACCTTGAGGAAGTTTCTAAGCCAGTGGGCTTTCAGTGTATTTTAAGGTTTTCTGACCATGCTGATCCCTTGTGTTTATATAAGGAGGTCTTGATCTATTCATCTTACATGCTTTTCTTATGTTCTTGCTGCTTGGAAGTAGTGTGTTGCCTCTTGGTTTTCCACTTGGTAGAACATACATCTGTTTTACTCTTTCTGTCCTACTGTTGTTATCAGCAATCCATCATTCTTCTCCAAAGGTCTGCTCAGAGTAGCATCCCTAATGACTTATAACTTAAATTGTGAGGAGCATTAGCACGGGTGTTGCAGGGCAGCCTTATGTTGCTCTTGTGCTCTACTTTGCCTCAGTGGGGGTGTCGTGGTAACCCAAAAGATTATTGTATTCCATATTTATCTGTGCCAAAGATTGTTACTGTCTCTTTATGACCCTGCCACTGGGAAACGGAGGGGAGTTGGGGTGGAGAAGGCTGTGGTTTCTGCCACTTTCAAATCTGCTCAGGCAGGCCAAGCATGCGCTGTTGTGGCGTGGGTTTTGCCTCGCTGGCTTCTTGGTCTTTACTAGGCAGAGGTTTTTCCTTTTTGGCTTCTATTTTTGGGGTTTGGGTTTTCTTCTTCATCTCAGAGAGACTTCAGTTAGCGGTTTTGAACTGCCTGGAGGCAAGTTCCATAGGTCCCTGCCCCTTCTGCCTCAAGCCAGGGCAGCCCCCTCCAGCTCGCTGTCGGCTCCCAGGTGAGCAAAGGAGACTGTGGAGTCTCAGCCCAGAGACCCCAGCCCAGACACGTTGCCTTGCCTGCTTCTGTTATCTCCTGCCGAGAGAAAGGCGAAGTCCCTCCGCTCGTTCTGGCCCTGACCGAGTTTCCACTCGCCATCAGAGCATGCCAGCTGCCTTTCTCAGCAGAACTTGGCTGGAGAGATAAGCAGAGTGGTGAGGGAAGACTGACACCACTTTTCGCTTTGTCTTTCAAAACTATGCATTCAGGGACATCCCCAGCATTTTGGGTCTCTCTTTGTTCCTAGGGACTCCACAAGGTTTAGCAGTTTTGTACCTGGTGACTATTTGCTGTTGTTTCTTGGTTGTTGCTGTTCTCATTGTTAGTAAACTTACCTTTTTATATACATCTGCACATATTCATTCCTTATTAGTGAAAAGGGATTGGTTGAACCTGTAAAGGAAGGCACCCAATTCCACAGCATTCTTCTTCCAATTGTCTTAAACCAAGATGGGGGGGCATTATGAACCTGGAACACTGGGTTTCAGGATGTTCAGTAATGCCTTCAGCCTACTTGCTTGCTGTGAAAATTGTAGTGAGGAACTGTAGTCGCCGATAGATTACCAGGGGTACAGTTAGGCCAGGGAGATAGATGAGTCTTCACTTAATTCAGATACTTATTTTATTAACTAGAACTAATAATGACTAGAGTTAATAAAGTAATAATACAAAAGAAAACCTACCAACAAAACAACTACAAAAAATAATAACACAAGATTGCACACATAAAAATCTTGGTGAGTATATGTATACAAGGACATACACAAGTTAGTTACAAGGTCAGAAGTGGTTTCCTTTTCTTGCCAGTAATAACTGTAAGGTTTACCTTACACATATTTATCCATGGCAAAAGTACAGTGTGTTAAGCAGAAATTGGGCCAACTACTAGTGTCTGAGCATGAGAGGTGGCAGATTTTTTTAGCTGTCTCTCTGCATGGATGTGAGTGGACCCTGAGTTCTGGACAGGAATGAGAAATCTATTGAGATTTGCTGACTGACTTGGTGATATGATCTTCATCTCAGGCCCCATGATTTTCTACAGGAAAGGGATATGCATAAGGAAACTGAGGCCAACTGTGACCCCTATGGGTTTCTTGCAAATTTTTTGGCATTTCAGTATCCAGCTGTACTGGTTGTCTCATGTTCTGATGGTTCTTTACAGCCTGGGAGCTATGTGCACAGCTGAGTAACTTCAGGCTGCGCCCTGTCTTTCTCTGGGAGAGACATGTAAAAGTTGTTCTGCAAGCACAAAGATGACCTCATCTCTTGGTTGCCAATAAATTTTTCTAAGGTTTTACATGGACTGTGTTTTGCCTCTACAGCCATATGTAACAGTTTCTCTGACCTATTCTAACCATCCCCTTCTCCTGGTTTTGATTCATAGAAGGAAAAATAATTAATTTCAAGTATTTATTGTGTAGATCACCATGGCATTGGTTGCATTTCCTGAAATGATGGAAAATTTCGTCTCTAGCCAAACTGGACATGTTTATTTTGCAGCATTAGTCTATTTTTCTTCACCTCTCCTCCACAAAAAAGAAGTGGGATCACATTGTCTTCTGATCCAGACATCAGAAATGAGAGGAGAAGAAGCTTGTCTGCAAAACCTGTCAGTCTCCACATTTAGAACAAGGTGTTCTCAAGCCCCCTTATTTCCTCAATATATTCCAGTTACAAGGAAGCATTGTGCTAGGTTTCTGCCATTCTGCTTTTCTCCAGGATTATTATCTGGGGACTGTTCAGGTTCAACTAATTGCTGTGGACAGTAACAGGCAATAACAGCAGTAATGCAACAGACTTGGACCACTGTCTTTGCCCTCCAGAAGGAAACTTTGGTGCCCTTACACAGTAGTTAATCTCTGGAGTGTATGACACAAGCACTGAAGTTTGCCTGTGTCTTAATGAGTTGGGACCCAACTCTGTGATTGCTCACAAAGGAAAAGAAAGACTGGTTTTCTGTTTCTGAATATATTCAGAAGCAAGGGGAAAGTGCTGTGGTGTGCTGCATCTTTACTAGTCACGTCTTGAGACTGGCAGCAGCTGTTTTCCAATCCCTCTTTGAGGATCAGCCTTTCTTTGTGTCAGCCATCATGAGATGTAGAAGCTCTGCGGCTTCTGACTGCTGAAAGGGTCTGTATGCCTCACAGCACTGGAATAACAGCAAATTTTGATCTCGACCTAGCAGAAGTGGGACCCTAAAGAACAGGAGTAGGGCCTGTACAGGGTTGAATTTTATCAGGAGCTGCACAGAGAGAATCACAGGAGTCAAGCAGTATTTGCTTTTGCCCCGTGGATAGAGGATAAGTCAATGATGATGCATGGCTGCAGAAAAGACAAACCTTTCACAGACATATCTAAACAGGCCTACAGATTACAAAACTTTTGGTGATACTTCATCCTGGAGCCCCTCTAGGCAACACAGCCTATGGAAAAAGAGAACAACTAGGAAACCTGAGAAAGAAAGCAGCAGAAGTGATGAGAAGTCTAGAAAATGTGGCCTTAAGAAAAAGGGTGAAAAGCAGGAAAAGCTTTAAGCTAAAGAAAGAGGACTGAAAGAAAAACATGGTGGAAGTAATTGGGTTTGAGTCTGTACTCCGCACACCTGGTAAATAGTAGAAAAAGGAATAAAATTAAATCCTAGCAGGAAAAGTTCAAATTAGACACTAGGGGAAACTTTCTAATGGTACCTCTGGAGTTACTCCCTTCAAGTGCACCATGGAGGAGGTATTTAAGAACAGGGCAGGCAGATGTTTACTGAAAGGGATGTAGTGGCCTTGGGTCTTGCTGTGGGCCAGGGCATGGACCATGCGACATCTGTGTCACACCTGCTTGTCCATGGCTGTATGAATAGGCAGAGAAAAAAAGCTAAGCAACTGAAAATCTAGATGACACAGATTGTCAAGTTCAGCTTTTAAGCTGTTTCCATAATTTTGATAATGTTCTTGCTGTCTTTTTTAAAGGTAAAATAAACACTATACAATACAATCATGCAAAGCTCTTTTAGTAATGTATAATAGAATTATTTTTTTAATACTTCAGATCTTTAGGTTTGCTTTCAGGCAGGTGTGTTGGGTGACATTATCTATTATTTTTGTCCAGATGCAGAAGATTGACAATTATTGATAACAGTGTCCTCTCTGGTCTGACATGCAATAACAAAAGAAAGTCTGTTAAGAGATGTTAACCAGGAACATACTATCCCTTGTCATTGTTTTTGATGTCCAGAGTGTCCCCAGTCAGGGAGTGAAAAAAATATAGTGCATTGCTGAGGTGGTCTGTCACACACAGGGAATAACAAATAAGCCTTAATCAAGTGTTCATGAACAGTACATTTATGAATTTGTTGTCTACATCTGTACAACAAACAGCTTGAAATCTGGATGTCTTTGTGAATATGCTAACAAGAAAATAAAAAGAAAAAATGGATGCATGTCGTTTATAGTAAGTAAACAAACCTTTTGTATGCCATGGTAAAACATGGAAGAGTAAAAATTGAAGTTTTGTTCATGTTAACTCCAGAATATCTTAATGTGAGTGATTTGCAGTAAGCGAAATTAATGAAATAAGTTAGTTCCTAATCTTACAGCTTGTAAATAATTCTTCGCTGAGAACACTACCTGTAACAGGCACTGTGTGAGCTGTGGCCAGCTTCATTTCCACTCTGTTCCCAGGAAAGAAAGGAGCAAAGTGCTCTTGCATTTGCAACATATTCCACGGAGCGGATTGGAATAATGATATGGCTGGGGGGGAAAATGCATAAACCAGATCAAAACAAGTATCATGGGAATCTTTTAAATTTTTTTTTTCTTTTTTTTTTTTTTTTCCTTCCATGATATCAGATCCCCAAACTCCTGGGATTTTGGACAGTGGGGATGCTTTAGTAAATGTGCAGTGAGAAAACTCCATTTCTTTAGTATTACTGTCCAAAATCACCAGCCATGCTTGAAAATAGTAGTTCTTAACAGAATATGCACTCTCAGTATGTGACTTCTAGCTGCAGGGAGCAGAGCATATGCTTTTAGTGCCAAAAAGTTCGTTTGGTTTGGGTTTGTTTTTATTGTGTTTGTGTCAAAATTCTTTAAGTTATGCTTTTATATTTCAAGCTCTTTTCTGTGTTTCAGTCTTGAAGGCTTTCCATGAAAGAGATAAATAGCTGTAAAAATATCCTGAAAGCATGCAGATCATTTAAGAATTTCTGAATCTATAATTGATTCTTTGTATTGTATATAGAGTAAGGAGATAGTACATGAGTACTAAGGAGATACACAGTGGTGTCTTAATTCACTTGGAGAGGGTGTAATTTTCTTTCTTTTCTAAGATTAAATAAGAGAGGGTATTTTGGCCCTACAGGATTTAAGTGTGGTTGCTTTATTCAGTATGCATCCTTCACTCAACCATGTGAGATTTAATGAATCAGTCCAGAAATTTCTGAGCACACAGAGTTTATTGTCACTGTTGGTGTCATGGGGATATGAAGATCCTGAGTGCTTTTTTAGGAGATGTCTAGCATCTTCTTGCATTTGACCAGCAGTTTCTGCACTAAGAGACTGGCCCAGTCAGCCCTCTCTTCTTTTCTGAAGCTTCACTGAAGTCACACAATCACAGATGTCATAGCATAACTCTCTACATTTTGGGATGTCCTGAGTAATTTGCTTTGGTAGCAGAGTGTAAGATTTGCGTGCAGTGACTCAAGCAAGGACAACAGCAGTTTGGGTTGTTTTGAGTGTTGTTCTTGCTCAGGGGCAGACGTCAGTATCTTACCTAGAAGCAGACAGTTACAGGCACTTTAATAAACCTGAGGGAAGAAAACAGGTCAATTTAACATATTTGAAGGCTGATTGCATGCAGTTTGCCTTACTGCAGGAGACCATGTGAACAGTCTCTACTCTGGTGTGGAGCTGCAGGGAAATATAGAACAAGTCACAGACCTTCTAAGTACTTCTATTTAGATGTCTTTTCTTCCAAAGTTCAATCAGAAGAGGGTTAAAACCCATTTGTCACAGCCAAAGGGAAGAGTTGGCATTATAGCATCTGGTGGGAAGAGGAGTCAGTCCACCAAAAAGTGTCATTAATTTTTTGGAAGTGGTCCTTGCCATGGCTTAGCAGAGCCTTTATTCAAATCTCTGCTTGCCAATTCCAGATACATTACTTTTTCTACATCTTATACTTCATTGTCTCTTGATGTACTTGAATTTCATAATCATGGATGATGGTGTTAAATATAGACGGCAGTAACTGTTGTTGCATAAATGGTGGGGACATCTCAGATCATCAGCAAGTTGTCATACCAGAAGGAGTGATTAGTGTGTAGTATTGCAAAATACTAGATTCCAACTACTATATCATTATTTATAGTTTTGTAGTGAGATAATAGTGATCTGTGTTTTATTTACTGATAAATTTCTGGGCTTACAGTTTTTGAAATAGACTTTTTTTTGCCCATCCAGTGATGTGGAAAAGAAACTTGAATTTTTTTCAGCTGTCATCAGCAAAAAACAAGAACCCTCAAATTCTTTTTTAGATTGCACAATTTTTAAGTCATCTTCATTACTTTGTGAATTTTCAGAAGCTGGTGGAGGCAAAAATGCATTAGCCATCTGGAGAGATACTGAGCTCAGACTGCATATTCAAGGGTCAATGTGCAGGCCTTCTCCTCACCCAGGTCTGCCACGGTTTTCCTGAACTTGGATGGACAAGGAGAGAGACACTACCATGTATGTCCACGTTTTGAAATGAGGGCCATCTGCTTCAATGGGTAATACTGGATAATAGATTATTTCATGCAAATAGTAATTCACTAGCAATTACTCTAACAGCTAGACACTGAAGGCAAATCTTACAAAAACCATTCTAAATATGTCTCCTTGTTGTGATAGACGAGATGAATATGCAAATAAATGAATGGTATGAACATTTTGTACTCTGTCCTGTGCATCACTTAGAATTAATAAATAGGGGCTTGGAGTATGCCTTGTGAGATGCAGAGCTTTTCACGTCTATCTGCAGCACTCAACCCACAGCAGAGCCAGAACTGCTTCTGTTTGATACTGGCAAAATAATACAGAAAATATGGAATTCATATGTTTTAATAAGCAAGAGCCTGACTTCACAGCTCATAATCTTGGCCGTAAGATGCATGTGGAGAGACTTTGTGAAGACTTTGAGGCTGTTTAACAGCCTGAGCCTCAGCCCATCCTTTTTGCTGGCTACCTCCCCTCTACCAAAGTCTTCAGAGGGATATGCATGTTCCTGCAAGATGACAACATTAGACTGCAAAAAAAAAAGCAGTTGTGTTAATGTGATGGCTGTGTTCATTTCTACAAATTCTACCTTGGGTGCAGTTGCTCAGCAGAGAGGCAGGATAAGCACCAGAGAGCAGTAGCACTTAAAATTCTTGCAGCTGAGTCTGCAGGAACCTTGTGTGCTGGAGCCCTGAAATATGCTCCCCAGCCTGGAGCAGTTTTCAGGCCTTGTGTAGAGATATTGACAGAGTACATAAAAATGCTTGTACTGAGGCTGTCTGTTCTGCATGTGTTTGGTGAGCAAGGTATTTCAATTTTGAGGATTATAAATTGATGTGTGTTTAGAGTGCAGATACAGTAGAATACCATTTGCAATGTTACAAATCCTTTTGAATTTCTTTTTGTAGTTAGGCTCATAACTGTTCTTAGTTTATTGGTCTTGGTGCTTGGGTTTTTTGGGTGTTTTTTGATTTGGTGTTTTTTTTGTTTTTTTTTTTTTTTACCTGAAGGCAGTGGAAGACTCAGAAGTTTAACAGTCTCTAGACAAGGTTGTGGTCAATACAGAACTTCTCTGCCATACAGATCTTTCTCTACAGAAGAGATCTCCTCCTTATTTGGGAAACTGTCTATCTTTTGCCTGAAACATTCCATATTTAGAGGCAGTTTTCTTTCATAGTCATTCCTAAGATCTCAAGGTGCAGAGAAAGCACTGCCTGCTCTAAGGGGTTTGACAAAAATCATGGAGCACTTCATGACGCGCAGTGAAAGAAGCAGGACAGCAGAGATGAGCTTGTCTTTCCTCTTCCACATGTAGCTTCTTAGTATTGCTAATTTGGTTTTCCTGTTTTAATATTTCAGAGTGGGCAATCAATAGTAACAAACATCAAAGCTTAGTGGGACTTCAGAGCCAGAGGCATGGAGTCAGTGCTCAAAGGCTTTTCCAGAAAGTTGCAGTGGTTTGTGACACAGGTCTTTTGGGCAACACACCACACTGGAAGGCTTCATCCTGTGGGATGCATGGAGATAGTGTTAACCCAGCTCCATTCATGCAGTGACTTTGTTAGAGGATTTAGGTTCTGGAGCTGTACTTTGGATGTTGTGGTAAATGCTGTAAAGGAAACACATCTCTTCTGCTTTATAGTATAGTGCAAGTGTGTCCACATGCCTCATCCCTTACGTTACTCTTCTTTCAGGTAATGTTTCCCCACTGGACACAGGAGCCAGGATGGGCTATAGAGTTGGAGACCTGAATATCAGCAGGAAGACGGTTATGATTAAAAAAAAAGAAATCATATGATCTGTCCAAAGTGCATGTATCTTAAGCTGTTATAATACTGGATCATGGAAATGCAAACCTGGAAGGGGCCTCAGGTGGCATATCCTTGTGCCAGGCACCAGAATGATGAAGCTGTAGCTCCACTGTCAAGCACTTGTCTATACACAGGCATGTATGTAGGCACTGTCTGTATGAGTATGGAGCACTGGAGATTTACAAGGGGTGCAGCAGGTTCCACATGCTGATACGGTTTTATGGGGACAAAGGTCTTAAAGACCCCTCTCTGGTATCTCTTTGCAGGAGCCTATTTCACTTCTGTTTTCCAAATATTTCTGAGTAGTTTACCCAGCCCCAAGGCAAAAGCAGGTCTTGCACTAGCCCAGAGCACACAAGAGCCAGCAACCACTTGTGTCGCCCACAGCAAACAACTATTTGGATAGCCTAAGACAATCATCGGTACTAGTGCCTTCCAAGAAAAACCTCCTCCTTTGGAGCTACTTCATCGCAGCCTTCAGGGCCTAGGTAGGAACCAGTCTGTCTGAAGTTATCACCCTAATTCCTCAATGCTTGGCTTCCCCATCCCTAAAGCAAGGATGCCTCTTCTCTCCTGTGATAGTAAATGTGATCCAGGTTGTGGAGTGTTCAGACTGTATGGTAGTGAAGGCATATTCATACCCAAGGTAGAAAGACCCAGAGTGTAGAAGATATCCTTATTTTATGTGAAATATTTATTTTGGAAGGAGGAACCTGATTAGGAAAATGGCTTTAGCAAAATCCCAGCCAGCTGCTGTGGAAAAATCAACTGAAGTTTAATGGATAGTGAAAAAAAAAGTGAGGTCAAATTCGTGTTGCTGGTGGTAGCAGAAACCCACAAGATGTGAGGATTTAGAAGGGAAAATGCTGCAAAAATACGTCTGGCACTGCCTATGATGGTGTTATACATGTGTATAGTGGAACCAAAACTATCAAAAATGATAGAAAGTATAACTGAAGATGTGTTACCTGGGACAGACATTAATATTTACAAATGAGAAACTGAGTAAGGATTTACTACAATGATCATTTACAGCAAACAAGTAAACCATGCAATACCCTTTGAAACACTAAAAAAAAAAAAAGTTAAAATCTATAATTTTAATCAAAAGTTTGTTTCAGTCATTAAAATTCTGTTATTGCTGCTTACAAACATTAAAGTCAATCAAAACATCAGTAGCCTGCAAGATCAATATTTTTAATATGCTTGCATTGCAGTGCTGCAGATTTTTGGCTAATGGATCTCAGCCATATTGATTTCCATGGGAAATGTTAGTCTGATACTGAAATAATTAAAAAAAAAAAAAAAAAAACAGGGATTATTGGTTTGGAATTTTGAAGGAGATAGAAGTATAAAAATTGGTTATTGACTGAATTTCTGGGGGTGAATGAACCTTCAGCACTTGCAATAAACTTGTAGCACAGAGTCATTACTGAATACTGCATTAGTCCCTTAAACCTAAAATCAGTCAATATCCTATTATAACAATGCAAATTGTGGTGAAATAGCATAGTGAGTCATTTTCAAAGCAGCAGGATATTCATAAGCATCTACATACATATATGGATAGATGTATTAAACCACCTCTGGGATATGCACAACTGATTTTCAAGCTAATTTTAAATATATTGAGTTTATGTTGATATTAATGCAAAAGAGTTGATATGAAGTAATTTTTTTAAATTAGTTTAATGACTTTATGGCTACAAAAATGAATAAAAATGCAGTAAGATATAAGAAACATACACATATATACTTGTATAAACAAGTATATTCAATATTGTCCCAGTTCTGAACAAATGCAGATGATTTTTTTTCCTATTTATTCTGTGGTTTGGGGGACATGTGTGAAAACTGCGAGCAGTGATTACTCTGAACCTGTTGAGGTGTCCTGGACCCACACCATCCTAACCCATGCCCCATACCTGTTCTATCTGGCTTCTGCTGTCTTTATTTATCCTCTTATTCCATAAGTATTATGATTTTGCTTACCTAGCACAATTTTCTTTTTGAGAGAGGATTCTGCAAGCAGAGGGGCATCATACCTCTCTCTGATACCTGGTGAAATAAATGAGTTATCCATTTCAAAATAGACTCTGCATTCCCAACCAGGGACTGAATGAGTTTACCACAGTTAGAGCAAAGCTAGAATAAAAACTTTATTCACAGTTAAATGAAAAACAATGAAAAACATCTAAATAAAGAGTTACCTTTTGGTTCCTCCTTTAAAAATGCCTTGAGCCTTTGTGTTGCTCTGCTTAGCTGTTTAGCTACTGGGGCCCAGTAGCTAAAAATGGGTACTTCAATATGCAGGCTGTTGTGTGAAATATATTTTCAAGTGAGGTGTATAAATATTTTAAAAGTGTATACTAACATGCGATGATAATTCAATGCATGTGATAGTACAGAAAAGAGAAATTGTATTCATGTTTTATTATTACGAAGTCATCTTGGATATCTTCTGATTTTTTTTTCCTAATTTTTGTTTTGCCCATACGTGGCCAGAAATAAATTGGGACTAAGTTTCAGTGGTCTGCTTGGATCAAAATATTAGAAAATATGCCATGTATGGAGCTCAGCAGAAATATGATAAAAGCCGTATCAGTAATTGGTGCTTCACTTTAACTACAGAAGTCAGACAAGAGGCAAGTTGCTGTATTCTGCTGGAGCCTTGATGGATCGACACCCTTTGGGAATAACTAGTAATGAAGTCTGAAATCTCTCAGTAAACTTGTTAATAGGGTCTTGTTGTTAACAAGGTACCTCTGTAGTTACTCTTCAAGTTATGTCGTTTCTGGATGATTAACATCCTCCAAATTACTCAAGCCACTGACTTAGGACAGAGAGATGTTGGTAGCAGCCCAGCCCCTCTGTTGGTGTCAGCCCAGCTGCAGGCAGAAGGGATGATCTAGCAACCTGCCTGTCCCTGCACTGTATGTGACCCTGCACCACTGTGCAGGATCAGGTTTGGGCTGATTTTGGAGCATTCTCCTTATTTCACCTTGACTGGGATAGATTTCCCTTTTCTGGTATTTTTAAAAGGGTTTTTTTTTGTTGTTTTTTAAGTAAATACTAAAAAAACCATTTCAGAATACAACTTTCCTTATTTACCAATTCTGCAGCCCAGAATGCTGGATGTGCATCTCTATTCCATAATTTTTAAAAGAAATTAGAAGGATGAAGAGTGTTTCCTAAGAACAAAGAAATAATGGAAGATAAATTTTCATTTGTAAAAATCATTGTTCCTTGTAGATTTAAACTTGTTAATGTAATTAGTAAAAAGTAATATTTTACCTTTCTTAAGTGCCAGAAGCAGAGATTGAATATATGCAGGCAGGCTTAGTGAAAAGGTAAGCAGAGCTACTGGTACTTAAAATTTCATGTTCTATTAATGGGAAAATCAAAGTATTTTAAAAGGAAGTAAAAATAATAGTATATTCTCCCACTTGTTTTTGTGGGTGTTCCAGCCCTTTTCAATGAAAAACAGAGAAAAACAGAGCAAGCTAAATGAATAAATCCAACAGGAAGGCAATTTTTTTTCCTAAAACCTGTTTTTAAAAATGCAGTTTCTATAAACTGTAGAAGTTGTGCTTAAAAAATAAAAAATAAACACACAGTACCATATAAGAAAAGTTTAAAAGAGCCAGAATGAAGTGGAATTAAATATTCTTGGTAGCTGTAATTGACTGTTGCGAATTAAGTGGGAAGGAAAATCAGTAAGTGCATCAAAGGTCCTTTGGCAGGATTACAAGTGAGTCCGGAAGCCAGAGATTACTTGATGTGACTTGTACCAGGACCTTAAAAGCACAGAGGTGAATAACTTTTTCCCATATTCAATGCCAGTATGCATGCACTGTTTTGCTGTCCACTGCCCCTAGTCCCCATTGGGTGGTAATTCCAGCGGGACAGTGGTGATCCTGCAAGGTTGTAGAAATGTTTGGCATTGAAAACAGTGTTAGGTGCTGTACTGGCAGCCAGTACAAATTCATTTTCCCTGTGGTAGTGAAACAGCTACAATTATTTTTGTAATCTGCCTCTGTGAAAGGAAAATAATGTGGTTTTTTCAGTAGTTGTTTTCAGTCGGGTTTTTTCAATGCTGTGGTTCCAAAATTCAGTAAATACTTTAAGATGATTGCACAGTTTTCCAGAGCAAGAAACCAAAATAGCTGCACTGGGAAAGTTACCTGTTTTGCTGGAAATGTTCGTAAGAAAGGCAGGGGCTAAGCATCAGAGCTGGTAGTCTGCAGATTGGTGTTTCACATGCCAGCAAAGCTTCTCAGGATCAGCTGTAACTCAGACAGGTCCAGGCAACACAGTTTATGGCTGTGTCCTTTGGTTTCTACAGACAACAGTATTGTGCAGTCTTCGCTGAACCTCCACAAGGTGGTCCAGGAGATCACAATGGTCAGGTTTCTGTGCCTGCAGACTTTCCTACATCTGAGTCAGAGGCATTAAGCACTTTAACATCACTTTGGCTTCTTCTGATTCAGAATAAAGAAGCAGAATGGGAAACTAGTTCACCTTGAGAAGGCAGTTAAGAACTTGCATTTAATCACAAGCTATCAAGGGAGTGATGGGAAGAAAATAACTTTGCATGCTGGGCTATTGAGGTAACCTGGCCACAGAACCCTAAGAACAGGTTCTCACTCACTAAACTGAGTACATACATGGAGTACATTATCAGGCTTTAGCTGTGTAACTTGAACATTAGTGGACATTGTGGGGCTAAAACTTTGAGCAATGGTGTACAGATTTAGGAGATACTCTCCTGGAAATGTCAAAACCATCACTTTTTTGCCTTTGTTTCTGAATTCTGTGATTGTATGCCAATCTCGTCGTAATAGAGGAGGTCAATTTGATAACCTTGTTATCATTTTAAAAAGATAATATGGGCTGCAATGACTTCAGCTGAAAAAGATGGGAAAAGATGCAGAACTCCGAAAACTCTTTTTTTCACAGATCAGCAAAGCTCTTTTTTTTTCCGGAAGCATGTTCCTCAGCATGATTTGAAATACAGCTTAAATTTGTAATCTGTATATGAGACATCTGCTATATCACCCTACTCAAGCACACTGCCTACATACACAGAAATATTGAACTGGCATGTCACAGCATGAAAGACTGTGTCTTGTGTTTGCAATGTCTGTATTGTTCATTGTTTTACATAGGTTCTTTACATAGCTTATTCTTGGAATGTGATATATTTACTTCACCTGGCATAGAAAGATATTAGGAAAATGACAAAAGCATGGGAAAGCTCTGCAGAGACCTGTTTTGTGTCTGCAGCATTCACACTTTTTATGGTGGCAATGCTCACTTCAGGAATTTCTCACCAATTTTTGTAAGGTTTTCATTCAGCCAGATGGGTGGCCAGGCAGTGCTTTAACTGCATGGTTTTTAAATATATTTTAATGGGAAATCTAAAATCTACAAACATCTAAGGACCTTGAAGAAATCCAAATTCCAGCTTTGATATGGTGGCATCATCTCGATGATCAATAATATGGCTTTAGATAATTATTCTTTCTGGTGTCAGTAATACAGTTTTGTTTCTGCCAGAGTGTAGTAGGTATTGTCAATTGTCATTGGCAATACCCTGGCAATTGTCATTAGGTATCATCCAAACATTTCTTAGGTTTTATTAGGACTTCTCTTATTAACCTGGAATTACTAAAATTATGATGGAGATTAGCGTGTTCTTAAGTGATGGTATTTTGAAACAAAATGTTCACAGTAGCCTCAGTTCAGGGAAGTCCTCAAAATTGGATGCTGCAGGAAACTGATCACTGTTGCATCATATTGAATTTAACTCAAAGCTGGCATGTATAGCATCCTGCAGGACTGATGCCTCAGCCATGTACACTGAATTTAAGGCATGCTGAAATGTTGCATGGGTTTAAAGCTAAATTTTTGAGTCCCTAAGCTTTAATTGTAAACACAATTTATAAACACACGTTTATACTTTCATGTGTGCAAAATAATTAATTTGTAATAGAATTGCTAATTTCCTGCTGTGTGATATGCTGTTACTTTTTTGATCAAGTCTTCTGGACAGGAAGTTTATGCACACCTGAATAAGATAGGTAAATGTGCGCTGGAATAAAATAGGTAATCTGTGGTGGTTCAGTGGGTATTACTGTTTTGAGTGTAGTAAAATACAGGAAAAAATAGCACCTCCATGACAACTGATCTGTCTTACCTACCCAACAACCACCATTCAGCTTGAAGCCGAATGTGTACAATGGAGTATAGGTATGCTATTTAAGCAATTGAATACAACTTTCTGAACTTTTTAGGTTTAGGGAAGCTAACAATTTCCTGTGAAAATTAAATCAGGCATAACATGTGATTGTACTGCTCTGTATTGTTGCAGAAATTTCTCCAGAGTCATGCATGGGACTACATCACCATCTCTTATCTCTCTTTCTCCCTCCTCCACAAATTCCTCCTTTCTGGCACAGTGGGGGAGAAATTGATTGCAAATGTGTTTTCTTGACCCCCTACTCCATACATGTTAGCACCTAGCCTTCTACAGTCTCATCTGTATTTACAGTAATTATATGCATAATGTAGCATATTATTATCTGGACTTCCTGTTTAATCAGTACAGAGCTTCTTACAAGTGTAGCTGAAAAGGGCAAACAAAATTAAAGCTTTATATACCAAAACAAGTTTGATTTTCTAAGCTCCCAGCATTCCAATGTACAGAGATTTGTTCCACCAAGTTTTGCAATGGCTTGCAGATGGGCAATGATTAATCGGAGAGCTAAGTGTGAAGAAGTTTGCAATTAAACTGGAAAGCTCTAAAGCATGCTAATTGAATCAGAAAATTAGAGACACTGAACAGTAATTGGCTATTTCTCATGCAGCAGGTGCTAGGCCACTCAGCTGTGGAACAAGGTATTTAAGGCACATTAGCACTAGGAAAAATATTTTTTGATATGGAACAGTCAGATTTTCTGCTCATTTTCACCATGGATGTCAAAACACACAAGTGTGATATCTAGAGCCCATACCTTATGTTGCAAGTTTGAGCAGTGGGATCATCATGAGCCTACATGTGTGCAGTGTCTTGAGTCAGGCTGAAGTTGGGGTACCCGAGTAACTTCCTAGCCCTTGTGGACTAGCAAAATCCTCCTTTTTCTTATTTTAAAAAGTAAGCAGAGGACAAGGCTTTTAATGGCAGCAGTCCACATCATAAGCTAATAGCCACTTCCAGACTGCAGGGAGATCAACTCTGTATCTGGGGAACCTTCTCCGTAAACTGGGGTGATGTCTGCTTATCTACTGCCATTCGGAGTCTGCCCTTGGAAAATGATGGATGGACACTAGGTAACACTGGCATGTGTTTTCACTACACCATTCTTCTTCTCAGTCTTACTGGGAAAAAAAGACCTTTTTTTTCTGTTTGCCACTGACAAGTGTGGAGATTAGTGGAGTGTGGATTGCTGAGAATCTGTGAATTGCTTTAATGAAACACCTTCACTTTTGTTTCATTTTTCTGCAGATTTAAAAAATTGAATGTTTCTAGTTGAATATTAGTTGAGGACATCAACCATATAAATCTAATACTGCTGTGAGCTTAAGAGATGCATAACACCAATTCATATCATGTCTCAGCATGAGTTTATATCTTCTAATTAGTACCACCATTTTATAGAGAGCGCATGCAATGAAAGTTTGTTTGCCATGCCAACAGGGACTGGAGCACATACAGTAGTTTTGCTATAGTAGAATGGTAGTGCAGTATGAGCACAAACAACTTATAGCCTGAGCAGTAGGTAACCAGAAAAGAGTAGAATTTAATAAATGAAATGGTGAAGAGTTTTTACAGAGATATAACCATTTTCAAATTAGACTGGGTGGGGCGCATGATTTCTTTCATCTCAACTAATTAGAGCTTTGTATGCTTATTAGTGAATTAAAAAGAAAGTATTAAAATACAAATGTACTGTATCATATTACTCTGGTATCAAGAAGCAGAATATTACAATATTCAAATGCTAATCATATAACTTAGCAGATGACTACAGAAAGTAGTGTATTTGAACTGAGACATAAATTATAAATTGTAAACAGTGCATAGGGGATATGTTATCACTGTGTCTCATTTAAATTAAGGCAGGAAGTTTTCTCTGAAGCAGATTATGTGCCTTCATTAAGTTTTAAAGTATCTTCTATAATGTTTTATTAAGATCACTTGGCACAGTGTTTCCCAAACTGGATGTTAGCAATATGGACTGGTGGAAATGGCTGCAGTGGTAGAGGTGGCTCAGGTGCAATGCTGCACTCCACAGCTTTTAACAGCACGCTTCCTAGCCAAGTGCTAGTGCACATACACCAGTGTCTTTTCCATGGAATGCTGCTCCTCAAAAGTCCTCATGCCTTTGCTCTCTGTACTTTAAAGCAGCCCCAAAACATTTACATGATCAATGTTTGTTGCTGGAGGGATGAAGTTTGCTCTTCTATGGACAAGTGAGAACGTATTGATCATTTTATTCTATCTGCTATTTCTAAATTCAATATACCTCTGGAGTCAATAAGTAAGATCGAGAGCATATTCTTTTTTGTGTGCCTGCTTGTAGCTTGTTCTCAAGATCCAAGATACATTTTTGATTAATCACAAATGCTCTGAGGTCATGGAAAGCAAATGTGTTTGTGGAGTGTCAGCTGATGCTGTCAGATAAATGTCTTAAGCTTAGCCAGGGTTCGTGCCCCAGCTTTAGGCTGTACCAAACGTCTCTCCTTGTAGAGGCAGATAACAGTTACATTGGAGGTGACTGAGCTGTTTGTTCACTGAAAGGGCTGACCTTGCTGCATGAGGTTGGAGTCAGGTGAAAAAAACACCAGCTATGTTTTAATTGAAATGTTAAAAATATTAACTTTGTGCATTTTACCCATCTTGAATCATGCAAATGAAATCATAGACCCTTCTTGGACTGAAGTCTGTCTACTCAGCTTCTCCAGTGTCTACCTAGCCACCTGGTCCCATG
The DNA here is from genome assembly GCA_910950805.1 of Acrocephalus scirpaceus scirpaceus. NCBI lineage: Eukaryota > Metazoa > Chordata > Aves > Passeriformes > Sylviidae > Acrocephalus > Acrocephalus scirpaceus. Next base: position 57,705,189 of record OU383776.1, read on the forward strand.
GCTGCAAGCCTCCTTTGATAAACTCCACATCTTCAAAAAATTTCTGACAAGGTATTTTTGCACAGGGCTCAAACAGGAGGGAAGCCTTGCCAGCAAAACTAAACATTTTTAGGGACAGTTCACATTTTGGTTCCTAGATTCTCCAATAATTCCGAGGTGGTGGCCTGGACAGAATGGTACATGATTAGTGGTGCTTCCCCTCATCCATGGCAGGCTTTTAGCTTCACCTTTAGCTCGTCCATGATGGTTGGTCCTCTATAGCTGTTCCTCAGCCACAGACAGGAGCAGTGACATGATTGCAAAGCCAGCCCACAAGATGCATAAAGGAAGCCTGGTTTGTAGCACAGAAGGCAAAAAGATGGATCATATGGTGGTGCATAAATAAGTGAAAATTCACAGGACTACTTGGGGGCATTTGTTATAAACCACCTCAAGTCAGTGCTTTCATTCTGTCCCATTTCCAAACAAAAACATGTTTGTTCTTTACTGAAAAGATTATGTTCCACTTTCCTCTCAAGAAGTTCATACTGTCATGGGTAAATCATCAGGGCTAATTAGACACAATAATGCTGCAAAAAGTTTTTTAAAAAAGGATGCAACGCATCTGTCATGAACTCCCACCAGACTTCTTGGAAATGAGGTATTTTTAATATTTTATGCTGAACACAAAATATCTTGAGGAAATGGTTTTATATTCTGTATCGAAACAAAACCTTCAGTGTCAAACTGAAGCCTAAGAAGCCCTTTAAATGCCAATATTTCAAATTGCTCCATTCCTAAAATATAAATTTCATTTTAATAAAATGTACGCAGTTTGGGAAAATAAAAACTTGCAGAGAGTAATAAAGAAAGTGGAATGTGTGTTGGAATTTATTTGAAGCCTGGAGTGCACTCTGATACAGGAACAGACATTAATGTTATTACCACTGGTCTTACAAAGAGATTTTTTTTAATGAGATGTTTTCAGCTAACATCTAAATAAAAATAAATATAAATATTGTTCACTTTGAACTAATTTTAAATAAATTGCTGTCTGATTTTGTCCTGCAAATAACTTTGTCTTTTTTAAAACAATATTTAACATAGAGGTTTAAATCATGTTCTCTGTGGTCTCCTAGTAAGTTATTAATAGTTAAATGTTTGTGTTTTGCATAATTTGTCTATACAGGAGGGAGACGTTATGCATGTGAGAGACACAGATTTGAATACTTGGAATGGCTAAAAGTTGAGCAAATCCCAGTTTCATGTTTATTCTTGGTGGCAGGTCACAGATTAATAAAATAAAATTATTAATAAAATTAATAGAAATACTCACCTGAGTGACAGAAAAATGCACTTAATCAAATTCCATGAATCCAAATAGAGTTCCAAGTCATTTGTCTAAATACTTAGTCTGAGACATGTTTTTTAAATAGATCAATAATCCTTATTAAAAAGAGAAACATATCCAGCTTAGCAAGTATTTCTATATGATGACTTCGTTATTCCTGATGTGCAGAAGTATATCTCTTTTCGAAGATGGCATTTCCATACACCATTTCTGCAGCTTTTCTTTCCTGGGAGAGCCACCAGTTGCAGTTGGTCCCCGTGTGTGTTTTCAGGTCCACTACTCTCCACTACTTCTTACGAATTCAAGTGCCATCACTGTGTAGATGCCCTGCGTGAGGAAGGTGCTCAGCAGTAGGTTCAGCATATGCAGAGAATTGCATGCTGAAGAAGTGAACCTGAGCAGATTATGATAGCTGCAGTGATATGGGAGTACTTTACATTCTTCAAATCATGGTGGTCATTTATGTCAGCTCTGAGGGGTAAAAACTGTATATAAAAAATTTATATTTTCTTGTTGATACGTTGTTTTTATATATGTGTCTATCCTCAACTCAGCTGGAAAGGCTGGGTGGAAAAGGTGGATGAAGAAATAAAGTTATTGACAGAAGTAATCAAAGAAACAACAGAAGTCTTTGTCAGCAAATTTATCAGTACAGTTGTGCTAAAGGTCTCCTGCAAACATTTTATTGACCCAGGTACTGCCTCAAGTTATCCTTACAGGGAATGCAGCATTACTTAGCATATTTAATGTTTGGATTAACCCATCCAAGTTACGAATTGCATTCTGCTCTTTTTTTTTTTTTCTTATTGTTAGTCCTGTCCTATTTCCTTCTGGTTTATGAATTAACTGAGCTGCTGAATCAGACTATAGCCAGCTAAGAGTAACAGAGATGATGTTAAAATGTAAGTAGTTTAGACAGCCATATACCACAAGTGAGTCAGTCACTGGTGGAAGCAGGTTTCTTCAGCCTCAGAGGAGAGCTGAGAAGCCCTTTTGTTTATTTGTGTATTTAGGGTTTGTCCAAGGAGAAGTTGCATTAATGGGGTTGGTCCATGACCTGAGTTCTGTCTGAAGGATGTGCTTGGGAGCTCTAGGCAGGGAAGTGCTGAGTTCCTCTGGCTTCTCCCAGACTTGTTCAGAAAGTATGTTCTTACTTCTACATTTAAATGTATTTTTATTTGGGGATTGTGATAAGAAAGTTGCTGAGTTTCACAGACAGCATTCACCTGCCCTGTCTTTTAACAATGTTAGTTTGGATGCCATCTCATTGCCCTTGCATTTTGGGGTTAATTGTATTCCCTTGCAAACCAAGTTAATTCAGTCCACTGCTGGATTTTAATTAGACATTAACAGAAAATAAGACCATGTCACTTGTAGTCAGAATATAGCCTTAGTGTATCCTGCATGGGAATGAGTATTTGTGTATTAGCCCCTCAGCACAAGCAAGAGATACGTGCTACATCTAAACTCTGTGAGAAAGGTTGGCCATCTTCTAGCTACAAAAGAAATTAATAAGGCTAGTGAGGAATCTTGGAAAGTGTACCATATTGCTGTGCTCCAGCATCACAGATGAACATCAATGAAATCAGATTTTCAGTTGAGGTGCCTGATTTGTTCAGCATAAATGTAGAGGACCTACCTCTCTCTTCCCACAGAAGATGTGGGCTGTCTGAGACAGGCTCTGCTTTTCTGCAAAAATTAGAAAAGGCAAGGTACACCTTCCCTTCAACTAGTCAAGGCAAGTGAAGGCAAAGCAAGAACATACATTCAAAGGATGGACGTACAAACCCACATGGTTGTATACCTGGAGAGAGGGCAACAGTACCTTTCACCTCTGAAGGTGCATGCCAAGAACGGCTGTCAGTATTTAATCTGTCCTGGCTGTGAAAACAAAATGTCAGCCTCCTATCTTGTTTCTGTTGTGCATCTTTGACGGGTGCAAGTTCAGAGCTTCTGTAGCTGCCTGCAAAAGGCATTTCTGGGCAGGACCAACAAAATGGGGTAAGTCATCAAAACAGGTGTCCACAGTGATATGTTGATGGTGAAAACCTGATGAGTGTTTTTCCAGCAGTTTTTAGCTGGTCTTGTTAAGGAAATCCGTTGGGTGTTAGGCAGAGAGAGCTTCATGATGCCTAGTCCAGCTTGGCAGTAGTACATGCACTGGGTCTGCCCTGACCTTGGTGTGGCCCTTTTAACTCACTTGGCAGTATGGGTGCTTCCCTGGAAACTGGTAACTGTAGGTTCTGTAAGCACTGCGTGAAGCCCCCCATATCCTGAAATCTGGAAAACAAGAAAGTCACAAAACACTGCTGTATAGTGTGAGGAATGTTTGTCAAAAGGACCAGCAGCCTAATTATTCTTTGCAAGTATTTTAGCAAAGGAGAACTTTATTGAGGATCTTGAAAGAAGTTCATCAAGTGGGTCTACAGAAGTTTATGGGAAAAGATTGCAGAAGTTAACACTTAGAGAGCTTTCACTTGCATGAGCTGACTGCAGTCAGGAGTGAGTTTGAAATGAGATTGGACAGGAGACAGAAAGCCCGCATATGTCTGAGTTAATAAATAGAAGTACCTGAGAACAGCACTTGTGGCTGCCTCTGCTTTTATGCTCCTCACAAAATGGCTGGTGCACCTGTGCCCATGCCCAAGGGATGCTCTTCATGCACGGTTCTGGAGTGAGGATTTGCCCAGGCTTCTTCTCCAGAGGCAGCTGAATGCTGTCATGCTTTTGGAGCTGTTGAGGACAGGCACAGGTCATTCAATGCCAGCTGAATGCTCAACAGTGTTCTTCCTTGTGTTAAATTTATCCACATAAATGAAGTTTGTGAACTCTGAAAGTGAAAAAATTTCCCTATGTGAGATGTGATCAAGAAAGTGGAGTTGAAGAAAGAACCAGAATGAAGAGTGCATGGTCAAAGCTCTAAAATATGAAGAAAGATCTTTACAGTCACATTCGGGAGGAGTATATGCTGGGAAGTGGTTCATCATCAGGACAGTGAAAAGGCAACACTGTGACTGTGGTCTAGTCAGTGAGCCTGGGCATCAGTGCTGGCTTTAACAAATCAGGTGAGAATGGTGTTAGGGGTGTTACACAGGGTTAATGCAACAGTGGCAGACAAAGTGAGCTAACTGCAAATACCGGAAAACAGAATAAGATTTCATGTCAATGAAAAGACCCTGCATTTTATATTGGATTTTTACCTTTGTTTTCAATGACCATTAAAGACACATATTTAGCAACATAAATGCAACTCTCCCAAAGATGAATTTCTTACTATGCTTATGTAAATTTTGCAAGTTGATTAAATCTTTGTAGTTGTGTTTTGGCTTATAGCAACATCTTTATGAGCAGCATAATTCATACTGTAGCACATAGTATCACACTAGAGAGAAGTATAATTTTATTTCTTAGAACTAATTGGCTTCACTATGTAGTTCAAAAATCATTGGCATCTAGTCAATTCATGCTCACAGAAAACGCACCACACTAATAAACTCATATCTGATATTAGCTGTATTGCTATTAAATTTAAATTTAAATGAATGCATATCCAACCCACATAATTTTAAAATTATATATCACAATATAAATGCTAGAATGATGAGATTCAGTCGAGAGGCCTGTTTTGTCCATCAGCTACATGGCTATCTTATGGAAATTCGGAAATTTGAAATCAATTCCTTTAACCACATCAGTATTCTCACACATTTTAGGAAGGAAAGAAGCTATAAGCTTCCTCACAAATGAATATGGTTTTGGGTAAGTGTTAAACAAATGACAGGTTGATAACAAAGAAAAGATGGAATTGTAAAAAGCAGGAAATTTACTTGGAGTTAAAAGAAGAAAAACATTAAGGTTTGTTTTATTTTACGTTTCAAGTTTAGAGAAGTCAAAATATGGCATCAGTAACTTTAGTCTTTGTTTTTCCTTATTTTAAATAGTTGTATATTATGTGTTTGTTTGGTGCCTACAGTTCTCAAGAGCTGCTTGGAGGATGGGCAGTGATGGAAGTTTCATCTCTACCTTTCTAATCTGTCCTGGCCCCTCCAAGCAAATATTAGCACAAGTGACAAGAAAGTGATGGATGAGGCTTAGGGAAATAGCATCAATGGTAGGGTGGAAAAAGACCCAGGAAAGGAAAATATGTCTTTCTGAAATCAGCTGCAAGAGCCACTGCATCCAGAAAGCCTTCCTCAGGAGTCTACCAGTGGAGGGACTTAATCTGCTGATGCTGAGAAAGAAGTATTGTAGTCCTGAGTGACCAAACTTCTGACATTTCATTCAAGATTTTCACTGATGGCTGTCTGCATCATCCTTTCCATTTTAAGAACTCAGAGAAAAATCTCTGCAGTAGCAGAGTGGATATTACAGTGCATAAAAACTTAAGTTTTCAGAAATAGACATGTATAAAATGCCAAATCTAGCAATAAAACATCTGTCTTTGTTTTATAGCAGTATGATGCTTGCAGTGGTTTAAACTACAGAAATGCCTTTGGGATCTTGACTATTCAACAGAACTGTGCTGTACCACGCTTCACTGCTTTTCACTGTGGGAAAGAGAGTATGAGTGGTGCCTATGGACCGATAAAAGTTTCTCTTCATAATGAGATATAAGATGAAGGCAAGCACTGCTTTGTCTTTACAGATGATTTTCACAATGCAATGTTTTAGGCTAATTTTCATCACAAATAAAGTTCATGGATTATTTCATCGGTGTTATTACATGCCCATGTCCAGTGTCTTGCAAGCCCAAGACAATCTGCATACCTTTTCAAAAGGCAGCTGCAGGAAAGTGGAAATGAGACCTGAGGCATTGCAAGATTTGTACCTTATTAAAATGTAGGCTGAATTCCTTACACATACTCACTCAGATATCTTGTATAATCTTCTATCAGGATTGTATCTTGGCTTCAGTTTGTATGACATTGCATGTTTTGAATAGGACAAAGGCCCACTGCTGCTGTCAGTCCTGTTTCAAGCCCAGTATTTATCTGCTTCTTTGTGGATGCCATTTTTTATCTGACGTCCAGAAGAGGATACCTCTGCCACACACCATTTCCCAATACATCGCTCTTTGGCTTGCATGATTTCTGGAGAGACAAGCTCAGACCTGGATGCTCTTCCTTGCTGTGGTAGAGAAAAGGGACGTCTCTGGTGCCTGCTCTGACAAGAAAGTTGATTCATGTGTAAATTACCAGTTGCCCTTTATTTGCTTGGTCCATGGAGACACACACAGATAAAAGGCTTGGTGGGTCAGAGCTGAGTGTGTGCCAGTTTCTCCCATGGCCACAATGACAGGGTTAGGGTTGTTGTCAAATCTTATCAGACAGGCTCTGATGTCTTATCATTATTTACTTGCAGGGTAATACATAAAAATAAAATTTGGCACACGGGAGCCTTTTACAGCATTTCAGCCAAGTGTGCATTTTCAGGTGCATGTCACCATCAGCTTTCAATATCAGGAGTTCTGTACATCTGTCTTTATACTGAGATGCTTTGCTTTAAATAACTCGTATACATAGAGGGGGAGCATGCCCCAGGCTTCTTCAGCTATCTACAGGAAAAAAAAAGAAGTACTATCTAGAGCAAAATAACTTCTAAAATCATATATAAAAAAGTAACAGAGGGAAAGTTGCAGTTATTTTGAACTGAAGCCCCTTTAGTGTGTGATTTTGCATGCTTGTAATTCCCAGTCACGGCATTGAATGGCTCTCAAATACTTGAAACACCCCGTGTTGTGTCTCATTTAATAACATAGTTATAATATATTTGTCTACTTTACAACTGTATTTGTATTGGCATATAAAGTGTGCAGCAGCTGGGAGCTGTGTGGGGGTGGCAGAAAGTTATTTGATCTACAAAATCAGTTACTTGTCACTCAGTTGCCTTTCACTGAAGCATAATAAAGAATCATTATGGGCCTATTAGGCAGTGCTGATGTAAATGCATTTTATGTGCCATTTTCAGATCAACAGTTAACCACACAAAAGTAAAGTTGTTAAGTACATCCTTCTTTGTTTAAGAAGGCAAATCATAAATCAGGCAGAATATTAAGCTTATGAAATGTAAATTCGAGACCCCAAGGGTTTTATCTATTAGGTCAGCTTCAGATTAGGCATCAGGCCTATCCTTCGCTTCAATAGCAAGTAGACAAAGTCATCTGTGCTAGCTTTCTACTTTTGTGACAGTGTTATGAATGCCTCTTAAAAGGTTTTTGTGGGGGGAAAAAAAGAAAACCTTTTAATATATTTAAAAAACCGTAGAAATAAAATGGCTCAGACTGGATTAGGAGAGTGAGGGTTTAACTTGTTGCGTATGCATTTTATATCTCCCATGAGAATTCTTTTCTTCTTCATTGTTATTAATGATATCCCATTTTTGTGTATAATATTGATGCTACTTGGAATCACTTAACGGCTTTATTTGCCAGACAGAACCTGTCTAAAAAAAGAAAGTTGTTAATGCTAATATTTTGAAATTCTCTTCACATCCCTTGTTACTCTTTTAGTTACTGAAATTGCATTTTGAAAATCCCCGCATTTTCAGAATCTGTTTTTTCTTGATCTTATTGATGAAGTTTGACATCGGTACAAAAGTGCACTTTTTTGCTCCTTTTATGGATTACCAAGGCCAGGGATAAAAAGGAAATTTGAAATACGGTAAAAAGCTATAGTTCACAATCTCATTTTGCCTTCTTCTGCATAAATTTCCAGTTCATTTTATTGGTCCATCCAGGCATCTCTGGTACCTGCTGCAGATTTAGTGGTAAAACACAAGAAAGAATGTTGTGCATCCTAGCATATGTATGGCATCTGGGAAAGGAAAGACTTGATAACTTGGTTCAAAAGTTTGGTTGATAATTTCCAAAATGGGCTGCTATGGGGAAATGGAGGTTATATCACGGTAGTTCATGTGGAGTGTTTGCTACTAGGAAATAGCTGGTAATGGGGATAGCAGTGAATGCTACATTTTGAATAAGTCCTTATTTAATTGGATTGATAAAAGCTGTGTTCTTAGCTGCAAGCCTACCTAGATGTACAGTATCCTTAGTTCTAATGTGATGTAGCCTTATCAGTATAAAAACACATTTTCTGAAAGGTATGTTGGTAACCCAGTCTCAAAAAGACTTAGGAGAGTTAGTGGAAGGATTTTTTTTTCCAGTAATAACGATGTGTTTGTACAGTAACAGAACTGAAATATTTGGCAATTCTCTAAGTATACAAATATGTTTCATGGTAAGTACGGAGCATAGTACACAAATACACCATTTCCTTAATATAAGCAGCAACATTCTGTGGCAAATTTCCTAAGAATATATTTTGTATGTCTGTGAGGATATTTATGAGATATAATTATACGACAAAAATATTTGAAGGTAGTGAACAGATTTGTTTATACACATAGTCTTTTACTTACCAGGATAGCTGATCTTAAATGTGGAATTCTTACTTACATTGTGCCATAAACACACAAACATTTGTGTTCTTATACATACGGAGCTATACATAACAACAAAGAGCAAATATCAGTGCTAAAACCAAACCTTTCCTACTTTATTCAGTCTACAGCATACATGTGTTAAAATGCTGCAGCACGATTGGCCAGGTGTGTGACTTTTTGGAAGGGGATCCTACATTGTCTTTATCTTGTGAAGCCAAGTCATGTGTTTGATGTAAAGCTTAAACTGAAGCAGATTTTCAGGTGGTTAGTGTGCATTTGTGCCTGAAAACTGCCTGGTTTGCCAGTGTTGTGATTTATGAGCACACATCAATGCTACAAATTATATATGCACTTAAACTGAGTGACATTTGAAAACTTGCATGCTATTTGTGTATCTGATTTTACTGAATAAGGTCCTGCCATCCTGAAACAAGCAAGGAAGGTCATGGAACTGATGTGACTTTTGGCAGTCATCCCCATTGAGTATGGGACAATTGCAAAGAAGAAAGCTGGCTTCACACCATTTTGTGCTTTCTGTCACATATCATTAATTGATGGCAAACAACTCTTGTGCAGCACACACTCCTAAGCAACCTTATTTCAGCTTCATGCAACTCAATAGCAGAAAGAAAGTTTTGTTGTTTATTATTATTTAGGGCAGCCACAAAAGCAACAACAAAAACTAAGGTAAAGTCATGAAGTCAGTATGACAGTAGTTCTCATAGCTGTGTGTCTCACTGTTTTCTGGATTACTTTGCAAATAATAAATCAGATTCCTCCTCAAGGTGACATGTCAGTAATTTCAAATTTGATTAGCTTTATATGAAGGATGCTGGTACATTTCTGCATGAATCTTTGATAGCTCAGCATACAACCTTCACACTTAGAATGTCCCTTTGTGACAGTGTGGCACACTGAAATAATGTTAAGCTATTTGCATCTATAAAATCATGGTGATTCGCTTTGGCGTATGGCTCAGCAAACTTGACTTTGGCCTGTTCTTCCTAAAAGAATCTGAAACATAGTAAGTGTTCAAGAATTTTGGTGGATTTATTTTTTGATATTGTAAAAGAAAACAGATGGGTCAGAAGGGGGAATATCTACATCATTCAATACCATGACCCATAACTTCAAGCTTCCAGGTGATGGAGACAAATCTTGTGATCCATAGGACATTTGGTCCCTAGAGTTGTGAACCATGTCATGTTTAAGGGAAGGCAAAGAGCAGTGGTTTTAAGCACTACTTCCTGATATGCTGTATTTTTTTGTTGATGGGGCTGTATGAAAGTGCCAGGTTTTCACCATTTCATAGTTAAAGCTTGTTACAAATTCATAACTCAAACATTCCTCTTAGCAAAAGTGCCACAGCAGAAATTTATCTTGCTGCTTGCACAATGATCTATCTTTATTTTCTTTTAAGAGACTGTAAGAGGGCCTTTATGGATTACAAAGCTGGCAATTTTTTGAAATGAAACACTTTTTTTCCCCAGGTATTTATCTTTAAAAAGTGAAAAGCTAAATTCCTTTTGTCTTATTTTTGTTCTGGCTTTAGATTCTTCTATTCTCACTCCTATTCCCATTATTTATCCACATTAAGTAAAATAATCTTAAATCAGCATATGTATCATGAGCCCTTTAAAGAAAACTCACCATTGCCTGCCTACTCCCTGAGTAGCCTTGCAATTAGTCTTCTGTGCTTAATGACAATTCACTTCAATTTTGGAGATAGATATTTTGATGAGGAAGAACTTGAAAAACCCAAAACCATCAATAAAGTCCAGTAACTTGTTCAACAAACTAAGTCATGTTTTATGCACATTTGACATTTTATAATGGATTAGCTGCTGAGTTTCTCACTTAGGAGAGTTAAACAGACGGGATATTGCTATTTTAAGAAATGTTGGGCTAGTGCCCAGTTTGCATTCAAGAGAAAGAGAATAGAAGAGTTCTTGTCCTGGAAATCTGGCTAGTAATTGGAAAATTTTGGCCAAATAATTGATAGGCTGATGCACACTGGAGTACTGACTGCTAGGGCATCTGCACATAGGCCCTGTTGGAAGAGGAAAGCGTTTCTTTCCCTGTTGTGTGAGGAAATTAAAAAGGTAAATGGTAAATGCATGGGTTAAGAGTCTGCTGGAGTAAATCAAGGTGCTGTAACAATGTGCCTTTTCAGAGACACTTAGAACTGGGATTTTTGCATTAGCAGTTTGTGTACTGCACAGAAACAAGGTAGAGCATCCTGTGGTGCTAAGCAAAAAATCCTGCTGAGAATATGTGTAGCAACATCTGTCATTGCCAAGCCCAGGGTGGATGTTGTGATATCACACTAGTAAACAGAGCAACAAACAATAGCTGGTAAAAGATATTGGGCCGTAAAACATGGATAAGAGTGCGCAACATGTGTAGTGTTATTGAAATGGTAACATTGCATGAGCAGTGTAATTGCCATAAATATGCTACTGAACGTGAATGTTTATAAGGTGATTTCCTCTTCAGAAATATTAATGATTTCATGATTTTCCTGACTTGTTACATCTTTCATATGAATATTAGGTATCTGCTTTTGAAATGGGGCCTTCTATGACTTGACTGTACTCAGCAGATTTCCTGTAGTTTAAATTGATCAATTAAATTGGTTGGAGGAGTAATTGATTCTGCTTGCTGCTGAGCAGCCTGTGGCTCAGTCATCCTTCCTTTTTATCTCATTCAAAGAATACTGTCGTATTAGCACAGAAATGTATGTGCTAGCAGCTGACACAAGGAAAAGAAACTGTGCATGGCTGTAATTTGAAAATAAGTAACTCATATATGTCATAGCATCATATATCATACAAAGTTAAAATTTGGACGTAGTGTTCTTCCCTATAAGATATTTACTAAAACTGCCATTGCTGGTACTAAATCTGCCATTTATGATCTTTTGCATGATTCTTCATACAGTTTTTTCATTTGTTCATTTTCTTTATCTCTGTTATGTTAACCAAATGTAAAAAAAAAACCAAAGTAAATATTATCTAAAGCCACAGAAGCAAACTTCAGGGAATGAGTCTACAAATGCATGTGATGTAATTACAGAATAATACTGCTTTTTGTAATACTACATTTTGTAAGATTTATTATTTTGTAAGATTTATTACTATTTAATAATACTACATTTTGTAAGAATGGTGACCAGCCATTCTTACATCTCTCCAACAGTGTATGAAGCATTCAAACTTTTAATTGACTTATGTTACAGTGAGAGACCAGCTGAAGCTAATGCTAGAGCAAATGATGGCAAGATACAAACATTCTGTGCTTCATACTTTTGTACGCTGTGCTGTGTCCTTCAAGGTCAATTTGTCCCCTGCAGTGAGTGCAGCTCTGCAGATCCTTTCTTGTACCACTAGATTTGCAGAACCATGGGGCTCGTGCATCCCCAGACTGAGTCAACTTGTGATGTCCCTTGGAATTGCTACATTCAGCCCATCACCAGTGTTACTCAGTTCTTCTGCTAGTTTAGATGCTAATACATCTGATATTTTTGGTGGACCGTGGACCACCCTAAGAAAAGGTTGCAGGTAGGGCTTGCAAAGCAATTATTTTGGCTTCAACAAGGTTTATTTTGAACAGGTAGGAAAACAGAATAAGAGACTGCTATGAAACAAAAGTCACCTCACTTAGATGTTTGCAGGAGGAGATCGAGTTGGATCACACTATATCATTAAGGGATTGATGATGTCTTCAAATTACTCTCAGTCATCATCTTAGGAAAGAATGAAATAATAGAAACATAAAGCTTTCAGTTGCCTTGTGTGGCTTTCAGTTTCCTTCTTGTGTACCTCTTCTGTTTTTCTATAACAAGCCTTTATTTCTGTATTACCTCCTATGCTTTACAGTCATCACAACTACGGAATGCTCAGGTTAAAATACACACTCAGGTTAAAATAGCAGTTATCATGAGGTAGATTAAGATAAAAATATGTCTGACCATTAGGGGAAGCTTTGCACTTCTTTGGCTACTGGGAATTTAGGTGACCTGGAAACTTTGAATATAAGAAACCACATGAGCCATGTCTTTCCACCAGCAAAGATTAGAGAGTCAGCTCAGCTGTGAGCTGCCTGCAGTGAGACTCCTGTGATGCTCGGAAAATCCTCCTTGGAGCTTGGGGCTCCATAAAGTTTTCTTCTATTAATGAGATTAATTCCTTATTGATAGTTTTTATAGTAGCCATTAGTTTTTACTTTAAATGCCTGGGAGTTTTTATCCAAACACTTTCAAGTTCTTTCACTGCCCATGTACTAGCCAATGTACGTGTCACAGCAACGTATTACAGGAGTTTCCCATATCCAAACTGTTTTACATTCTGCTTCATTACTCATTGTACTGCATTGAATTGAAGTTATTTCACATTTTGTTGCAAAAGCCTCATCTGTTTGGACCAGTTCTCTTTACTCCTAGGCAATAGCTGCAGGTAAACAGAGGCATCTGGTGGAAAAATGCACAAGTGATCCTCAAGGGCAGCATAACACTTCTCTGCAAGGTCAACACAAGCTGTACCAGAGCAGCACCAGTAAGCACCATCCTGCCTCAGTTTTGCCTGAACCATTTTGACATTGACTAAACTGAATGTCCTTAACTTGTCCCTTCAGCATGCATGCTTCAAATACTCTCCTAATACAGTTTTCTGTGTGTAATTTATTTTCTTCAACCACAATAAGACTAAGAAAGGCAATTTTACCATGTGATGTTCTGTGGCTGCAGGTCAGTTGAAGAGGTGGAGATTTCAGACATGGAGGTTGAGCTCAGACACATGGGCTGGTGAAGTGAGGTAAACGTGATGAGAGTATTAGTGCAGTAGATTGTCATCTTCTCAGTGACCCACAGCCAAAGAAAATGAAGCATTGGCAGTTTTGTCTTTGCCTGGAGAGACTGAGTCTCCCATAAGGCAGCTCTTACCTAGTTTGGAGAGTTGTCCCACTGTGCCTCTCCTCCATGTCTGCCCACCTGTCTCTGCTGTGTTCACACTGTCTGCTGTCCCTCAGGTCTGCCTCCTAACCTCTCTTTGCAGCCAGTTCCCTGATTTTCAAGGTCTTCTCCTGCAGAAGTGTTCCCTTCAACTTCCTTGGTGTTCCTGTGCTACTTCTCTTGGATCTTTTTACACAGTCAATCTCATGTCTTGATTCACTCATACATCTGCCCTCCAGGGTGTAGTTCTCTTCTCTATTTACATTAGGCTGCTTTTTCCCCTTCTCCCCTTTTTCTACCTGCATTTGGTGCCCAGGAAGAGTGCTGTCTGCACTTAGTTCCTGTGACTGATGCCACATTAGACTGCAACATCTGGGAACGGCAATGGCAAAAAAAAGTCTGGCTTAGCCCAGTCCACTCTGGGCAAACAGCATCTTCAGAGGAATCTTTGGCCACTTAGACTTCCAGATTCTGGGGATTCTGTGCTGAGCATACACAAATGAGTTTTTTCAAAGGCTTGTGACTAGGCAAAAAGCTGGCTGTTTTTCATGGGAGCTATAAAAGGACAACAGGGACCCTACCTTCCAAATTTCAAACTGTGAAGAAAAGAGGCACAGGAGCTGCTCAGCAAAATTTTTCTAAGACCTGGGTTTTTTTAATTTTCTTGTTTGTTTCAGTTTTTTATTCCTCCCAGTAGGGCCAAAATATGTTTTCCCTCAATTTTATTTCCTGAAGTGACTAAATCCTCTCACTTGAAGCAAAAAAAGCTAATAATAATCAGCCTAAGGCAGAGGCAGAGCACGGGAATTTTCATCTCAGATACTTAGCTTGGCAAAATTTATAAACAACTGAAAACAAGCTCTTATAAAGGGAACTGTTGAGATCCCAAACTATAGAGGACTTACTTGTGTTATACACAAAAGTCAAATAAGGATTCCTCTGTGATCCATTTGGGATATGAAACTCAATTAAAAAGAATCTACTTTTCATATTTCAGAAATCCACATTTAATGAATGGATGTCATAAGGAAACATTTGATTTCAGCACTTCTCAGACCATACCAAAGCTGTTGCAACTAGTTGATTTGTTAAGTATGTCATAGATTTCTTTTATTAGTTTTGTTGTGGGATTTGGTGGGTTTTTTACTGAATCTCTTTTGTTGTGAAACATAATTTAAGTACTTACATGCACTTCAGAAGTACAGCCCAGTCAGCATGTAAGCAGTAGGATTCCTTCAATGCACATCCTTAGTATCTCCTGGGCAGAAAATATGAAAATCAATGATAGATTAGGTTATTCCTAATTTAGACCCAGTAGCAAACTTGTTTCCTACCAGCATCCTTGTGCCTAGGCTTATAGGACAAATCTTGATGCTTCCACCTATTGCCATGAGAGTAGTTGGGATGCGTTTCCACCACAGGTGGATTTGCATGCCCCATTTCTCTTCCTGTGAAGGAGCAGGAGCACCTTGTCAGTGTGCAGCAAGGGGCAGGGTGTCCTTCATGCCAAGGCTCTGTGAAGGTTTCTGCAGCTACAGAAGGCATGACCTTGGTGAGCAGGCTTCACTGCTCCTCTTGCAGCTGCAGAGGAGCTGCTCTTGCAGTCCTGTTTTGCTGAAGACATTTGGCATGGAAGCAGGTTTGCCTTGGGGTGTGAGTTCTTTGCAGTAAAAAGCAGTAAGCCTTCTTGACCACACCCATTCCTCCCAGACCTTTCCTACCCATTCTCCCATTGCAGATGCTGAGATGTGCAGACTTCAGCATGACATGAAGTTTCCTGAGCTGCCTGGCTGCTGCTTTCCCCAGCTTCACAAAGGACAGCATGTACTACATGTACTGTGTCCTCTCCCCTCAGCAGTCCTTCCTCAGAGGGAGTCTTGTAGGCTTTCAGTGTGTGTCTGAATGCAGACCTGGAAAAACAATTCTGAAACCCCTGAGAATATGGAATATTTGCACTGTAAAACTTCATTTGGTTCCTGTGAAAAGTAACAATCATGGCTGCAGAGAGACTAATGTGAAGTGTTTGTCATTCTGGAACTGTAAAGCATGATAAAACAGATGGGGATGTTGTTGACTTCAAGGTCTTGGCTTTTTAGTCACTCACAGACTTTTCACTTTTCACAACAGAAAGAAAAAAAAAAGTTTTCTTAATTTCACATTCTGGTTGTAGTGTTTCCTGTATCCTCAGACTAATATGAATGTTCCAGCCACAGCACAAGTTTTTGCCTCAAGTGTTCATATACAAGCTCCTCTCTAACTTCCCTCTACAGGAGACAGTTTTCATATTATCTCACTGCAGAATTTTATTAGCAGTGACTGTCAAACTTTAGGTGTCTGTGCATTTGTGCATATTGATACTGTCCTTATTTAGACAGATTTCAGCTCCTGCCTCAACCGTTGTTTTTACGATGAAGTCTTTCCCCTAATGTGTCAACAGTTTGCTTTAAAATAGCTTGAAAAAAATCAACCTATGGTGGTTTAGACAAATTAAACCAAAATAGAGCAATAAGTCTTAAGAGCTTTGCATAGGCCATCAACAAAAGAACTCCCCAAATGTATTTAAGGGATTTTCTTCATGCTGCTGTAATGTAATATTTGTAGGCCAACTCTGGCAATAACTAGTAATTTTAATGCAAGATTACATAACTCCAGTTCAGTGATTCTTCAGAGAGAAACTACCTTGACAATTTCTTTATATGTTGTTCTAATTTTATGAAAAAACAAAACTGAGGTTCTTGATTTAAGGAAAAGAAAATAATTTGAACCACTAAATTTTGAAACTCATTTAAATATTTCATCTCTCTTACACTTCCAACTTTTTTGGCAGTTTCTGTTTCTATTCCCAATTCCCAAGGTTTAACCATCTTTCTGCATAGAAGAAACTGTAGTAGTTTTCTTTAGAACACTAAATGCTTGGCAAAAAGTCTCTACCATGGCGCAAGGGATTTTTCTTGATTTTTCCACAGTCTGTCTCAGCAGCACTAGTTCTGCTGGAAGACTCTACATGGAAAGATCAGTTAATAGATCAGGATTGTATTTTAAGTGAAAATTAGATTTGCAAATACAAGGAGGTCATTTATTTCTGTCTTTGGGTGTTTACGGGTTTATTTTTCCTCTGGCTGCTGGGGAAATCATAAATTGTTTCTTCAACATTGAAGTGACTATGTCAGCTTGAAGATACAGCTTTGCAGCTTGATGTTAGTTATTGTATTATTTTTTAAAGGGTAATAGTGGAGTCCCTGTTTTGAAATAAATATGGTCTCCCAAATGAAGCTTATTTGGTTAGTGTAGCATTTAAATGGAATGGTTAGAAACTTTACCACTTAGTAATTGGATGTTTAAAACTGGATTAGCAGAAAGACTGATTTTTGAGTTGTTTTGTGTCCTGGTGTGTTTTCTGTGGCTGTAAAGCAGAACATGATCTACAGTTTCTGCAGCAGAAACCCCTATCTATTCTCATCCTACTGACTGCTGGGTCTCACTGAGCTTTCTCCAGCCAGATGTCAGCAATGGGGCCCCACCAGTCACAGAAGCAAACCCACAGTGAATATCTGCAACTCCAGGATTTATTTGGTTGGGGTGGTTTTTTTCCATAATGTGAAATTAATATTTCCCTTCACATTCATCCCAGACCTTCGAGTTCTCCCTCCTACTGTTGGCAGACCCACCTCCCACACTGATGTTCGTGACTGACTCCCGTAGACAGGGATGTCAGGAGAGCTGTTGGCAGAGCTCAGCGCATGCCAGCACACAACATGCCTTCTCGTCTTGTCTGCCGTACGGCTGCCTTCAGCTGCGCCCTGCCTGTGCCTCACTTCACTGCCTCCCCCACCTGATGCCTGTCTTGAACTCTTTGCTGCATGACTGGCTTGCTGCCCTTGCATCCTGAGCATCATCCATGACTGATTTTGGGTGGTACTGTTCAGTAGAGGTAGGAAGCAAGGCACATGCACAGAGCATTTCCAGGCAGAGCTGCCATCTGCGGTAACAAGGAGGAGGGTTAAGCAGGGAATGAAATGTAGCTTTAGGATCATGAATCTCAAACAGTCTCTAGTGACATCTCTGAGGTTAAGTCACAGAAGTGTGATATTATTAAGCTTAGTTAAATTTAGTGTAATTCACATCTGCAAAGCCTTTGTGAATTAGTGTTTAGTCTTAAATTGCCAGTTTCCATGATATAGAGGCTTCATAGTATCCCGCATTAAATCTTGATGTGTTACGAATTAGAGTGCAGAAGCCTAAAATCCATGTGATGTGCAAAAATCCCTCAAGTTTCTGAGTAGTTCTGAGGCAAATATGCAATTAATTTAGTTTGCAACACTTAGCAGGGATGGTACCCCTACAAAAAATTATATCCTCCTTTATTTGTTCTCGCAGTGTAGGTGTGGGAAATGGCCACTGGAGATCTCTTTTGCAAAGCCATGTTTATGAGCTGTGTTGTTTGCCCAGTGCAGCTGATCATGCCACACACTTCACTTCATCAGACTGTAATAGGTGCAGACCCGTATTGATTACCATGACTTGTGGGAGAGAAAAATCTTTGCACTTCAAATTGGGTATAAATTATAAATAACGTCTCCAAAGGCTATGAGTTACACAAGTGGCGCTCTTCTGAGACAGCCATATGTAAAACTGTTGTTGTAGAGGTTATTAATTTTATGATTGCGGCACAGGTGTACTTGACCCACAACAATGATCATTGTCCATAAAAACCCACCATCTGGGTTCAGTCACCTGCCTCCTTCAAGAATGTTCATTAACAACAACCAGCAAAGGTCATGCTAATAAAAGAAAGTTAACCCTCACTATATTGGTATATGTTCACTGGTGAAACAGCACTATCTTCTTGCTGTTTTTCTCACTAGTACAGCTATGCATACACCTGAAAGTGAGTCATGTAAGTCCTAGATGCACAGGATTGGGGGAATGTAATATGTGTACATATGTAGACAGCAGTTGGTGTAATGCAAATGAGAAAAATTTATGTGGTATGAGTTAGTCATAAATTACTTACTGCAAGTGCACAAGGGTTATTCACACCTCAAATCTGCAAATTTTATTTATTTTTTCAAAAAAATATTTTATACCTACTTGACATAACTAAAATTTTATCAAACTTAAGGGCATTTTTTTATTTACTCACCAAACATTTTTTTAATTCCATTTATTTCTTGTTGTTTGTGTTCTGGTGGCCCAGCTTCATCTTTCATGACAATTTACATTATTGTCATTATTACTTAGATATGTTTCCTTTCCATTGAGTCATTAAGAAAATGCCCTGAATTTCCCATGAAACCATCATTCTCACCTAGGAGATAAATATCTCATTTCTCTGATCCTGCAGAGTAGGACAACCTCTTTTCACAGATGTGTCCTCTTTTTCTGCCCTCACCACTACATCTGGGTGGTAGGTGCATCCTGTGTTCAGCTTTTTAAAATACTTGCCAAATACTTGTCTGACTTGCCAGTCAGACCCGAGACTTTCTTTTGCTTTTAAGAAAGATGAAATCATGGAGAAGGAAGACATGCTTGATGCCAGCAGCTGAAAGACAAAACTGTTTGTGAGGAGAAATTGGGTGGGTGCACTAGCAATGAGATAGAGGAGGTTTTCCTGAAATGGCTGAAGCAAAGTCAGAAAAAGGCAGAAATTGGTGGCCCATGAGAACTGGACAGCTGGGATCAGTGTGTGGATGAGAGGGAACAAGTCAAGGCCAGGCACTGAGCATAAGTTCAAGAAGAGCTGCCAGGTGTTGGCAAGTTTTAGAAGAGGAATTCAGAATTGGATTTCCTGGAGAAATAAGTGTCCCAGGTGGATGAAAAACAGGCAAGGAGTAGGAAGAAATTAATGTGAAATTAATCCTTAGGAAGGAGGTAAGAGGGCATTCCTGTCCCTGTGGCTTGTACACCTATTTAGCATTACAGGGTAGGGGGAAAGGGGGACACAGAAACACTACATCTGCCTGAGACCCGTGGGAGTATTTTCACTGCCAAGCCTGATGTGTTTCTGAGCACATACAGAAGTGATACCATTATAAGGTGCAAACTTTAAGGGCAGGATTTGAGGTGTTTGTGGGGCTTAGATACCTCAGTGCGTGGTGGGTGGCTGAATTGGGATTTTCAGGATAACTTGAATTTAGGCTCTTCAGTGTCACCTCTCTGGATTTCCCTCTTAAGGAGGTGAATCCTTTGCAGCAGATGGTGGCTCCTGAAGTTGGTGTCCAGCAAAAGCAGGAAAGCAGGTCAACAGCCCCATCTTAGCCCACCATTTTCTAACCCTATTTCCACCATCCTGCAGGTGCAGCCATCATAAGGGGAGGACCAGGTTTCCCACAGGACCAAAGCTGGCACTGTAGAGGTGGCACTTGGATTCTTGAGATTTTTTTCATTTTACCCATCAGAGGATTAGCCTCTGAAGACAAATCAAGGGAAGTGCCTTTTCTGTGACTGCTCCAGGACCAGGGAGAAGATGAATGGTGCCAATGGCACATTGGAGGAGTTGAATTGTGTTGAGTCAGGTTAGGTTAGGTTAGGTTAGGTTAGATTAAATTGAGCTAGTAGGTTGGGTTGGAGCCAGCCAGAGGCAGTAGTTCCAAGATGAAACAGATGGGTTAGTGAATATCATTGTACCTATGAAAATACTCTGGACTTGTGTTGACTGTAGTCTTTTGTCTACACAGATACAACAGGACACTGTAATCCAAGTAAAAAATTCAGGAGGAAAAAATGCTTTTGAAGTATTTCTTATGTAGAGGATTATAAACATTTTCCGCTGTGGGAAGGGAGAATAAATATATTCATTAAAGGCTTGCAAGGTATGAGTTCAGATTCTCACTAAAATCATAGAAACACACTAAGCGTTTGATGTGTTTCATACCCCATGCATGTTCTCATTGCAGCTTGTTTTGTCGACACAGGCTCATTCCTGTCCCTCAAAAGACCTTCTTTAGTTCTTCAACTGCCTATGTCAGCATCCACACCAATCTTCAAGTTCTGTTTCTGGTGTGAAAGAAGAGAAAATTATATTCTGCTGCTGCTTCATTTTAAAGTTGCTTTAGTGCAATTTGTTCTTGGGTTCAAAAATTCACAAATTGGCAAGCAGTATCTGCTTATCCTGCTAGTGATTAAGAACCTTTTTACATCTTTAGTGGATAGGGTGTTTCTACTGTCATGTAACATGTTCTTTTAAAGCACTGCTGCCTTTCCTAGCTGCTCTTCAGTGCTGGCATTGCCATTTCCATGGTGTTGCATTGGCTGCAGTGTTTTTGGAAAGTGCCAAAACTGTTTATGCTTCTGCTGCTGGTACACCCAGATGTTTGATGGCATAATTATTATTTAGAAACAAATAATCATAAAATATCATTACAAAGAGGAGCTATTTTCTAAGCAGCTGGTTGTTTCCCTTGTCCTGGTATCACTGATCAATTTCTTGCATTAGTAGTGTTCTCACAAGATAACAGAGTGTGTACTCTGCAGGTCTCTGCCCCACAGGCAGTAAAAAGCTCTGGGATTTTGGAATAAATTCAGATTTAAAAATCAGCCCTTGAGTATTTCAGATGAAAGTAACTTGAAGGAATTGCTGCAGAATGTTTTCGATGAGTTTAAGGTTTTAATGCATGTTTTATAAAACCTGTATACTTGTTGACATCTGTGGCATTGCTGCATGAACAGAGTTCATGCTGTGGGCTCAGCAGAGCTCAGGTCCATTCCTTGTCTTGGCTGACCCACTCATTTTGCAAAACCACAGTAATGATGACTTCTCCCTTACAAAACTGTTAGACATGTCTTTGCAAAGCAGTGAGGAGAAGGGGGCATAACTGCATCATGCTGCAGCATTTTAAGGTCTGCCAGGTAAATTAGTATTTTTCAGGTTTATAATCTGTGGAAGCTGTGAGGCTTGAACACTTGGTTTTCAGTGGTCTCACCCAAGAAGTCTTGTGGTTTTAAGTTCTCCTGTGAAGTGTTGAGTTTTGAGCAGACAAAACTTTCTTTATTTAGAAACCAATTTTCCTTTCTCCTAGTTGAGAAAATAATTGTTTTCAAATGCTATATACTTTGTTTATGCTCTTGCTTGCAATTTTATATAGATTTTTTCCTAATTCATGATAGAAAAAATACATGTGCATTTACAAAATTATCTCACTAATTTATATTATTCAAATGCTTCTGAGCTACTGTGAAGTACAGTACTTGCTAATACAATCAAGTTTTAGATTTTGCCTAAATAAAGCCATTGAAGTAATAGAAAAGACAGGGCTGGATAGAAAGAAACTCATGAAGTTACTTAATTTGTTCATATTGTGCAGAGTGAGGTCAGCTAGACCCATAATATTCGTAAGAGATGGCTGTCTAACCTATTCTTAATTTCCATTGGTGAGATCCTGCACCTTCCATCGGTATGTTCTTAGCCCAAAAATACCTTTGTAAGATGTAACCTGAGTATCCCACCTCACATTTGTCAGGTAGGGAATTTTTGTACTAGTCTTTACATACAGGTAAGTATGGTGTTACAGATATGAATGGATAGATGGAGGGATAGATAGATTAGATAGATAGATAGATAGATAGATAGATAGATAGATAGACCGACAGACAGTGTTGTTGATGCACATACTATATAGATGGAGATAGATCTGTGAAGATTGTATAGAGATAGGGATAAAGATAGCAATAAAGATGTGAACACATATATCAATATAAATATAATTTCAACCCTACCTACTTCTCTCTGCATGGTACACCATTTTAACATGAGTTTTAAAATGTGTGGTTGCATAATATTGCGTACGTCTTTACTGGATCCCTTCTTCAAGGAAATGGCTTGCTGTCCTGCAAAAATTTGTTGCATTGGAAATTGCTGCCTCTAAGAGGTTCAGACACCATTTTTACTTTTTTTAATATATGCTCAAAAGAAAATTGCTTGACTCTGGTGACCCAGAAAATTTTGGTAACCTGTGCTCAGGAGAGAACGACCTCACAAGTTTCACTTATTTAGCCAGTTCACATGTAGAGGAACAAACAAATGACCTGCACTCGTGGGACTGCCCTTAATATTAAATGAAGAGTAATGGAAAATAATGGTGGCTGTGTTAGACTCCTATGTCTTTCGTACTTTGTAGACCTTGCTTGCAGTGAGCTTTTGTGTGAATCTTTGCATCTTGTTGTTCAGAGGGCAAAAGGAATTTACTGAATTTTTTTTTTTACTTTTTTTTTAACCACTTGCTTCTTGCGGGAAGTTAGTGTGTTGTAAACAAGAAGTGGAAGAAAAGCCAGTTGCAGGTATGGGAATTCAGAGGTGATCTTTCTTCTGCATTGGTAGGATGCTTGCAGCTCTGTTTTCATCATTCCACTAAAGATTATTATAGATAATACGTGTCCAACAAAAATAAGAACTACTTTGTGTCACAGTAGATAATAACTAAGTAAAAAATGTCCTTAGTATGTGTAATCTAGTTTCCAGCACTGCCATGATTTTTCTTATATGAATATAGAGTCTTAACCAGTTTATTGTGTGTCTAAGCCCACTAAATAAGCTGTATTTCACTTCTTCAAATTGTTCTGTTTCTTCCCTTTTGACTTCTCCAGAGAATTCATTTCCCTGTACAGTTACTTTCAGATTATTATCATGTCCATGACTCCACCAACAATTACTTCTTAGCCAAACTAAACACATCAAAGTTTAGGAATTGGTTTGGGGTTAGGGTTTTTTAATATCCCCTCAGAAATTACTGCTTTCATTTCATTAATTGGTGTTTAGCTTATCTCTTAAATTTGCCTAAGTTTTTAACCCTTCTTTACCATTGTGACATCTAGAAATGCTTATGTAAAAACTCATAAGGTCATTGGATATCAAAGTTCTTGAGCTTATGGACTCATTTGCGGTTTTTCCTGAAGCGGTTTTTCTCATTTTCCTAGTCAGAACAATTGAGTGATTTTAGGCAAGATGTATTTTTTTAATCTCCTTTTTCCTTAGCTTTCCTGGGGATGCTCTGAGAGCTTCTTTTGGTTTGGAGTTTGAGACTCAATGTTTATGTCAGTAGACCAAAATAGTCACAAAAGACACAATAATTTCTTCCCACACAGATCAACAGGATAAGGAAATTGTAAGTGGAGAAACCTTATGAATTAAAAGTTGCTCTGTCATACTTGATAATATCTGGTGCACTCAATAGTAAAAAAAACCCTAAATTCCCGTTCAGAAATAGCTTTGTGATACAGAAGTAATTTGTTAGCATACAAAAAGATGGATGCAAGACAGGCAGGAAGCACCTCTTATTCACACTTAAGTGCATATTTGGACAGTATTGTTGTATTGCTTCAGTTACAGAACTGCAGAACTGAACACCTAAAAATTAAATAAGTTCTTCAGTGTGTGTGGATAATGTGAGAATGAAAGAAATTTCCACTCATTCAAAACTTCCAGGAGAAAAAAATCCTTTCTGAAAGGTCTGTCACACTTGTCTACCCAGTCAGATGGAGTTGGCTTATCTGATAGTTTATGTGTAAAGGAGAAATTAATTGTGTTGCTTTTCATGTTTAATAATATTTAAAGTATTTCTCCTCCTGCAAATCCCCACTAAAGTCTGTATTTCAACCTCTGAACCATTTAAATCAAGTTCTGATAAGACTGAGTGCCTTTTAGATATGTAGTTTGAATCATAAATGTAAAAGCAACCGCTGCCATTGTCTACAGACAAGATAGCTAAGCTACTTACATTGGCGTTTTGCAGCATGACAGGGTCTCAGTGTGGATCGTGATTGCAGGGAGCAAACTCTGTACTGAGAAAGACCTTGTTGAAGAACAGCAGAATTCTCCATCCCAATGGGGACTAAACCCCAAGGCGTGGAACACCCTTAATTCATTTTGAAGCCTGCGCTATTTAGAGGTGAGCTGTCACTTAGAGAACAGACCCAAGGTCAGCCCTGTGGCTAGTATCTGTGGAGAAGCTTTTCAGCCTGGAAACTTTTCTCTGCAAAAATATTTCAGTGCTAAGGCACGTATGAAGATCTCTCACAGCTCCTGTGCAGCACAGGAAACCTTTGTCCCACACATCTTGTAAACGCGGCGGGGGGCCAGCATTGTGCTGTGCATCTTCTGAGCACCGCGGGAGGAGGCTTTTGTCTGACACAGTGGGCAGCCACTGTAGGAGGGCACCTTTGTCCTGCACAGCCAGTAATCGCTCTGCAAGAGTGAATTATCGTGATTGCAGAGCTCTTCTCTCTCCAGACACTCTGCTTTCAGAGAGAGTTTGTCAGCTGTCCTAGGGGAAGAGCTGCTTTTTCTGAGTGGAAGTGGAAAGGGAAGACAGTGCCTTTACATGCACATGTGCAAATGGCCATCAGGATCATTCACATGGTTGTATTGCATGACCACCCCTGCAGGCACCATTCCCAGTTTCAATCTTTGCGTTTCCTCTTCCCTATTTTTCCTACCCATTTAGGCTGCCCTTTTAATTATTATTTCTTAGTTCGTCTTATGCTTGTACTATCTCCTATTCAACATGCTATTCCTGTATTCAGTATATATACCCTCAATATTCTTTCAGATGACTAATAAGCACATTTAAAAGACTTGAGCCCAAATACCAATCCCTCTGGAACTTCATAGGTATATTTTCAACCTTGTATTATTATTTGTCTTCTCAAATGCTTTAACCACTTCACCAAAAGTGTGGCAGCACCTGTTTCCTAGAGTCTGAGATAATGTACAATGGGAGAGGCATAACTGCATCTGTGAGATGGGATGGGATGGGATGGGATGGGATGGGATGGGATGGGATGGGATGGGATGGGATGGGATGGGATGGGATGGGATGAGATGAGATGAGATGAGATGAGATGAGATGAGATGAGATGAGATGAGATGAGATGAGATGAGATGAGATGAGATGAGATAAGATGAGATGCTGAGTATGGACCCTGTAAAGATGTGATGTGTACTGCAGCTGCTGGTGGATGTGCTGGCAGCCAGAGCCAGCACGGGCATGGCAGCACACATTTGGGAGCTGCGTTACTGTAGATCTCAAGTGGTTGGTGGCCCCTTGACTGGCAAGCAACTGATTTGCAAGTGAGAGGTAGGAGTGACCACAGTCTGTTAGAACAGTGAAGGTCATAATCCATTTTAAGTGATTGCATTGGTTCCCACCACCCCAAGCTTGCCTGATTAACTTATGTGGAAAACACAGCAGTGGAGAAGTCTCTCACTTGCTGATTTTTGTTATTCATTAAAGTTTGAGTTTTATCTGTTCTTGTCAAGTTTGAGCCTGTTGCGTCTGCTGTTATCCTAAAGGTGCTTGTGATCTTTTATAATGTTGATCTCTTTCTTTACTGCTATTCAGACATGAATTTTATGTGTGGTAGTTAGTTTCAATTAATCCTCCTTCTCTCAAATTAGAATTTTTTTTCTTCTTATCCCCACTCCAGTCCTCTGCATATGAATTCTCAAAAATAATTGCCAATAGTCCAGCAAGTTCATTAACTGATTCCCTGAAGACCCACATATGCATGTCATCCAGACCAGATGATTTGCATATTAAATTTTAAAAAGTGTTCACTTACCTGATTTTTTGTATCAACAACTGTATTGTTGTTGATACAAAAAATACATAACTCTTCATTGTGTCTTATTATATATCACTTTGTGGTGCTTGGTAAATTGATCCTTGAACTTGTTCACTGTTCTACTGTCATTACTCATTTTACCTCACACATTATTGGTTCCACCATCTCTTTGGAGCTCCTTTCCAATGTTGTTATGCACATGTTAAAATATTTATTCATTTCTCTCTACATCTCTCCCTGCTGGCAAGTGGGAGGCTGGTTTGCTTTTTGCCATTTCTGTCATTTATCTCTGTGGGGCTGAGACTAGGAGGGATTTATACTTTTTTGTTCTGCAATTGTAGCCTTTGCATATTTTAGAGTATTCTAGCTGTTTCCCCCACTTAACAGGTTTTTTATATCTTTTCCATGCAGCATGCTCCTAAGATTTCTCAAAGAATTAATATCTGAAATCACTACACGCTGTGCAACAGCCCATCAATTAGTACCATCTATTGAATCATGGTTTATCATGGCTGTCGAAATTAGTGAGCACTAAGAATATATATCTTGGAGGACCTTGGCTTTAGAACAACTGCTTCTTATCATCCATCTCTTAAAAATTATTCTTTCTATCAAAAACTAGATGGCTGTTCATGCATTTAATTTAGATGTGTGTACTACTAAATACAAAATTAAGATTGCAATCATCAATGATATTTTTTCTCCGGCAAAAATCTTAAGGCCAAAATCTGTTGTCACCCTTAGGACATAATTCCACTTGCTTTGGCTGAATTTTTCAAGCCTTTGGTATATAAATCATAAATGCACAGTGTGTGCAATGTTAAATTTTTAGGGCTTTCCCTTTAGTAGTAGTTGAATATGAATACATAAGGGCAAAATTTGACCTTTAAAAATTACTGTAAAGGGCCAAGGCAGATACTTAGCAAGCCTTTCTTGTTGCAGTATTAATCAAGCAAAGAATCATCATAATCTTGGAAACTAAATATCCATTGTAGTGATTTTATCACCAGGGAAATTGTTCATCTGCCAGTACGATTGTTTCTAGGAAAGGGAAAAGAGGGAGTGTTAAAATTGCTTTTAACTGCTGAATCATTGAGTCCCTCTAGACTCAAAGCTTGAATTGTTTTTTTTGAGAAGAGTGGGTTGAGAGGAGTTGCCACAGGAAAGCTGTAGGTTAATCAGTTTCATTAACACTAGTGAATGTGAGCATGATCTCTCTTGAGGACATGAGGAAAGTGCATGGGAGAAGGCAGGATGAAGACACAGGGAGGCTTCAGAAACTTTTTTTTTCCTTTTGTCTTTTTGTTTTGTCATTTTTTTTCTTGTTTCTGGATGACCCTTTCACAGAGGAGGAGGAAGGCTGTTGATAAAAAAGGAAGAAAGGGAGAAGAAAACAGCACAGTATTCACAGCCTATATGTTCATCTTAATCCAGTGGATATTAATGAGGACTATTACAATCAAGACAGAGAATGCAGAGAGACAGAAGTGAGAAGGATGTGTTTTTGTGGGAGATGTCTGTGTAGGGACCAGAAAGCCACATGGAAAGATGTTTTGCCTTCAGGGCTCAAAGCTGTGACACAGACGTGAGAAGGAGGTGAAACCCCTGTGCAGGAGTGTCCTTACATTGTATTAGGACAGCCTATCCCTCCACAAAACCAGCTTTGGTAGACAACTTTTGTGTGCCTGGTGGCAGTGGGCAGTCATAGTATACTGAGCCAAGCCACAACCTCAGGGACATGTCTGTTAAGCTGCAGGTTTTGCTAGAAGGGAAGCTTTATCCTCCTGCTGTGTTGAGCCGCTTCTGTGTTTCCCATGTGGGGAACAAGTCTTGGTGAGTATTGCTAAGAGGTGTCCTATAGGGAATGGGATAGATGATACGTATTGAAAGCCACCTGCAGGACAGAATCATAGAAACTTTTATTCCTTGAGATCACGGAATTCAACTCAGCAATGCCAAGTCCAACACTTGATAGGATGGATTGCCTCTCAGCAAAGAGAATTTCTACAATGATGGGTGAATTTGAAGGTGGACAGCATTTGTATAAAAGGAGTAAGTGGGACATTTCTAGAAGATGTCATGAATTGGCTCTGTACAATGAATGCAGAGAGGGGGAGGAAAATCTGTGTGTGCATGTGATGTGGATGCTCTCTGTACAAAAACATCTCTTTGTGTGGAAAGTAGTGTCTTTCCAGAGAGGGTTTTTTTGAGGATTATTTTGTTTGCATGATGGCTGCCTTTGGGAGAGCAGGGGCGTGCAATGTGCCAGGTAGTGCCTCCATCAAAGACTTTCTGGAGGGGGTGGTGTGTGTGGAGCCACCAAGGATGCTCCATGGATGCAGAGAGGGTCCTGACAGGGATGTGAAGGTTAGTGTGCTGCAAATGCCATGCCAGAGCAGCTATCCCATATCCCAAGGGACTGATGGCCACCCCATGTCCTTCAGGGTCCACCATCCACCCTGGACTGCATCGCTCTCCACCTGGCAGGCTATGGCCACTGTGTCCCTCATTGTTGTCACCCCTGGATTGTGATACTGTCACAGAACTGTTGCTAGGCAACAAATGTGGTTGCCAGATCTCGACGAATAGCTGAAGGGTAAAGTGAAGTGTTGCACCATTGTAGAGTAACCATAGCAATGACCTACTATTACAGACTAAAGAATTATCATTAACAATGTTAAAGTATCAAGCAGAGGCCCAGGATGCAAAGACTACCAGGCAGCATCTCTGCATAATTAGGTTACCCAGGAAGAGATCCCAACTCTTGCACACCCCTTGGCTCCCTATCTCCATTGTCTTGGTTTTGTTTTGGGGTTTGGTGGTGGGGGGAAGGAGGAGGGGATGTGGTTGTTTAAATAAAGCAAATGCTCTATGTGTTGAGGAAGGCACTTGCAAAACAATAGAAGCATGTGCCAAAAAAACCCCACAGAGGTACATTTGTGTGCAGAGGGAAGATACAAACTGGAAAGGTCCACTTTACTGTCTCAATTTTATCTGTGGGAGCAGGTGCACAAAGGATGCCTTCGTGATACATGAGATGTAGTTCAGATCAAGTGTTCTCTTTCACTTGAAAATGCATATGCCAGGCTAAAAGGAGTATAAAATGAAAAATAAATAATACAAAGTATGCCTGAAAAGTAGACACTTCCTTTTCCCCAAGGTAGGCCAGATAGGTGAAGTGCTTCAATGAAGCTTTTATTAGCAGAGTGCTGTGGGATCTTATTTTCCCCGGTACGAGACATGTTGAGGATTGTGATGTGGGTGGCTGTGCATGTGCATAGATGTATGTTTGTGCATGTGTCTGTCTGCATGTGTGTGCAGTTGTTCTTGTCAGCTGCCCCAGAGGTCAGCAGCAGGACAGTCCTGACTTTCCCCAGGCTCCCTCCAGACCAGCTGCAAGCACCTGGGTGTCTTCCCCAGGTTTTGCATTTTTGCATTTTGCAGAGCATTTATCCTGTGAACAGCCAGAAAGTCACAGAATGACCTCTAGTCAAACTGTCACCTTTGTGTTTTGCAGGTACAGAACGCCATGAACTAACTTCTTGGAAGAGTTTTCCATCTGTTTTTAAGTTCTTCAGTGAGGCTGTAAAGGCAAAGAACAGCTTGGTGAAACCAACCCCAACACGGCGCTCCAACAGGATTAAATATGAGGAATTCTAAAAGGAGGGGAGGAAAAAAACCCACCACCATCAATGTCTTTGCTGCTTGTTTTCTGCAAGGAGTCTCCCAGCCCCTCATTAGATTGTTTTCTTCCTAGAGCACAGGGTTGTGATGTATACATCTAAGTAGCATTTTGCATTATTTCTAGATGAGTGCAACTGTCAAAGCAATATGGGTTCACTGGTTGTGCTTCCTGTGGGCTGTAACCTGGATTTTGTGCTGCCCATCAGTGTGCAGATTAAGGCTGACAATGGTACTGTACAGTGCAGCATGGTGCAGCTCTAATTGCCCTGACATAGCCCTGCACCAAGCTGATGCCAGAATTTACCAGCTTCATCGCAGTCCTATAGCCTGCAGGATTTTTTTGTAGCTTCCTTCTATTTTAAGACAGAACAAAATATGAATTACTCTTTTTTAAAAGACAGCCCTCAAACATGTTAACCAGCCTATGATTTTACACCTAGTAGCCTTCTCGTTTCTCTGGGCCCAAGTGGAACTGACTTCTAACTCTCTCATTTTTCTGCTGGCATGAGTGTCCAAAAAGTTTGGCCCAGAATTCTAGAAAGGCTCCATTGTTGAAGAGATTTTCTCTTGCTAGATCAATGGTATTATCTGTAGATCTCTTCCTTTGGAAAGTTCTACTTTAAAAAAATGCCTATTCATTAACAGGCTGGATCACACTGTGAAATACGACCACAAAAAGAAAAAGAGAGACACAGTGCATATTTTTCTGTTTATTTTTAAACACAAAAATGCTTCCTTTTTCATATGCTGGATTTGTAATGAATTGCCATCCCATCATTATTCCCTTTTCCCTAAACTCACTGGTTCCTCCCCACTTTCCCAGTCTCTCAGACAAAGGTTGCCTAGCAGGGCACTCTGTGTGGGGATTTCACACCATGCATAGAGGTATGGCTGTAGCCATAACTGTTGCATTAGGCAGGTTTCCTCCACTAAGGGAAGGGATGTGCTTGATAGCATGTCCAGTGAGCAAGCACTCTAATTAAGCTCCTTTGGTGTTGATAATACTAAATTAAAGTGGTCCTTTCTTTAATGGCCATACGCATCAGCAAGGAGGCACCACTCAAACATGGGATTTGGACCCAATCTCACCCTCTCCTCATGCAGTGTGTCCAGTCCTACAGTTGGGGGTCAGAAATGGTAGTGGGGAGCATTAAAACAAGACAATGCCAAAGGAGGGGTAGTCTCCTATGCCATGGAGCAAAAGCTCATAGTGAGGTGCAAAGGGAAACCCAGCTGGGCCTAAATCCTCCAGGTGGGGGGCTCTCAGCACCCATGGAGTACTTACATCCCTATCTGCTCATACAGGCTTCACTTTCCTAACTCCCACTTCCTGTCATCTCGCTGCATTTAAGCTCTGCCCTTGGGGAGTGGTGCTTGCAGCAAACCCCCGGTGGGGTGGGGCAGGTGTCAGACCATGCCTATTCGGAGGGAAGTGTAGTATTTGTGCCTGGCAGATTTTCTTCCTGAAGGGGAACCTGTTGCTGAGGGGAGAGGACTGCACCCGGCTTCCTCTGGCCTCCAGTCCCCACACTCACTCCCAGTCAGAGGATGCTGCTGCCTGTGGCCAGCCTGATCCCCCTCCCCAGGCCCATGTCCACCCCGGCCCCCTGGACCCTGTGTGTTTAGGGGTAAGGCGAAAGTTTACATGGTGTGGTTTGGGTGTCTGTGCTTCATCCCACAGCCAGGGAAGATGCAGAGGCCAGGGAAGTTTGCACATGCACACACAGACCTGCCACTCTCCATCTCTCTGAAGGTGAGGTGGAGTCTCTAGGGTGCCCAAATATTGGAGGAGCAGATCTATTTTTTTAACTGTTGATGGGAAACAAACTACAAACCTTTTTACTGTAATCCTTATCATTTTTTAAGAATGTTTCTTTACTGTGCTCTGGGCCCAGCTCACATTTACGCTCCTGTGTGGGGGCTAAAGAGCAGAGGGGATCCTCACCACTGATACTGCTCTGCTTGCAATGAACAAAAAATAAATATGCTCTCTTCTCTCCTTCTTGCACACTTTGTGTCCTTGCGCCGAGCTCCACGGGAGCTGCTGTCTCTGGTGGGCGGGGTGGGGTCTGCATGGGCAGCAGCTGTACCAGCCTCAGAATACAGGCAGCAGGGCAGGTGTCTTTGCAAACAGGACCCCATACAGTTGCAGGGTTGGGGCTGGAAGGTGTGAGCAGGGTGTGAGGCTTGTTTGTGCCATGGAGTGGGCTGCATGTCCAACCCTGTGGCTCAGCCCACATGAGCATGGGCTTCTGTCCACACATCCCACATCATCCATGGGAAGCCCCATAGGCAAGTGGGCTGCACCATCCTCTCCCCTTTAGCTGTTCAGAAACATATAAAAAAACACCAAGGCTGCAGAAAAGGAGGAAAGTGTGCAAGCATCCCAGCCTGTACAATCACATTGGTGTTGCATGGAAAGGTGATAACCCTGCAACACACTAAGGAGGGATGAGTGTTGATTTAGCCTATTCCTTGGGACTGATGTTTCTAAAGATGCACACTGCTGGCTGCTCAGGCCATGATGTCTTCAAGAGACAGAGATCTGATATGAACTCCTGGTTTCATCACAAGAAAGCTCCCTGACATCTGACATGGTGCAACAGCCTCTGCCTTAAGTAGCTTTGGAACTATGAGACCAAAAAACCCATAAAAACACAACAAACCCTCAAACCCAAAGCAACAACAGAAAACCAACAAAATTGACCTTACAATAGTATTTAGGAAAACTCCCAGCTCCTTGCCACCCAAAAGGTTTGCACGCCATTGTGCAAGTCAAAATGTCACCATTGAAGCCATGGACGAATGAAAGCAGTGCTTCCTTGTCAAGAATGGAGATGAAGAAAGAAGTGTTCCTAGGAGAAAACAGTCAGTAGACCCCCGAACAGCAGAGCTGTGGGGAAAAAGAAAGAAAAAAGGAGCGAGGAAAAAAGCAAAGGTATTCCTCATCTTTGTTGTGCATACATGGGAGTACACCGGTTACAGTTACAGTCCTCATGGTGTGATTCTACTAGACTCAGAAGAAGCTGCTGCTTTTCATGGAAATGTGCATTTTTCCTCTGAGAAACATCATTTATTGTGTGTAGTGGGTTTTTTTTTCCCTCTAGAAATTTCATTCAGAAATACAAATGAAAAGTGTCACATCTAAAACTGCATGGAGCCACATATTGCACCATTCTCAAATCAACCAAACTAAAAATAACCTGCCAAGAATGTGTACATCCGTTGTACACCAGAGTAGAGCTACATCTTACAGACCGGAAGGATGCGTGTGTGTGTGTGTGTGTGTGTGTGTGTGTGTGTGTGTGTGTGTGTGTGTCTGCATGCATTCATGGATATCTTGATCTCACAGGGATGTGTGTGTGTGTGCGTGTGTGTGCATCCACATTATGTTGATATACTTGACAAAGTGTGAAAAATGTACTTCTAGAAAAACTTGAAAGGAGATGTCATTTATCATTGTATCGTCATAATACCACAAATTCCACTTTTCTGTTCCATTTTGGATTGCATGTGTTTGAGAGTATTTCACTAGATCAGTGACAGCGCTTTATTTGCATAATTATATGCTCGGGTCTGAAGAGAAAACTAACCCCCAAATTTCATGGGTCACCAAACTGCAACAATCAATGTTTTATCACATATGCTAAGCAAAACCTAAGGAGCTATATGAAGTTTCTTGTGGATTTTTTGCTCCTCAGAAAATTAAATATGTGCCTCCTGAATAGATGCAAAATCTTTCCAAGCTCTTTGTAGCTGAATTCCATTTGAAGGGAAAACTACAGATTAGCTTGTAGATCTGGATTTCAGACCCACTAACATGCTTACTTCAAAGTGGATTCAGACAAGCAGCTTGACTGCATCTCTAAATTTTGCCATCCTAAGTAATTTCATTTAAAATGGTGACAATCAAAAAATTAAACGAAAAGAAAAAAAAAATCGGTCAAATGTAAAAAATACAATCACCTCCTCTCTTATCAAGCCCATAGTGACCAGTGGGTTTAATTTCATTCATTCTGTGCAGTTTTATTGTTTCAGCTGGTGCTATCCCCGTATAAAGATACAGATACTTGGTATATGTAGAAAACCCTTTCTTGAGCTGCAGAATTTGTTCTGGTCCATCAGTTGCACAATAACCACACGCTCCAGTTAGGACACACATACTCCAAGTTTCCTTCTCAATGAAAATGCCTTGTTATGAGAAGGAAGGAACCTGGGGATGGGAATTGATTGGCAGTGAAGATCCCCCACATCCTCTTCCTCCAGTACTGCTTAAAAAGTTTAGCTCCTGTTTTAAGTTAATTTTAATAAATAAAATATAATAAATATAATATAATGCTATGTAATGCAATATAAAAATTGACACAAAGTACAGGAGGACCTCTCAGAAGTGTAGGTGAGCAGCACCTGTCCCAGGGAACATGCCACCCACACTTAATTTCACTGCAAACAACCCACAAGAAACTCCAATAGTTTCTCTGGGCTTCAAGCCATAACTTTACTGGTAGAAGTAATGCAATATAAAAATTGACACAAAGTACAGGAGGACCTCTCAGAAGTGTAGGTGAGCAGCACCTGTCCCAGGGAACATGCCACCCACACTTAATTTCACTGCAAACAATCCACAAGAAACTCCAATAGTTTCTCTGGGCTTCAAGCCATAACTTTACTGGTAGAAGTTTGCATGGGTTGCTGTCTTGCAGTTGGGTCACTCTAAGCTCTTGGGAAGAATAAACTTTTTAAAAGGGGCCTATTTCAAGAAATAGCAACCTTCTGACCCCATGGTGGGGAGAGCAGTGCCTGGGAAGGAAGGAGTGTGCATTGCGTGGGTTAAGAACTTGGAGAGAAGAAGCACTTCTGCTATCATATCTGTGCCTTTTTTTTTTTTTTTTTCCTGACTTTAACATGAACTCCGGAAGCCTTCCAGGGCAAAATGGGTTTCCAGCACAGACTAGCACCTGAGAAGTTCAACTTCTCGCATTTGACTCTTGAGTGATCTCCAAACACCTGCTCCAGGCAGACACCAGCTTCGCGCCACCTCCTCACCTTGCAGGAACAAGGTGAAACACCTTGAGTGGGAAATCAAAACAGTGCTAAAACACAAGTCTCCCCACCACCCTTGTCTGACTGCTGGCGTGGAGTTCTGTGGGAGGCAGGGACAGGGTCTGCCCAACACTAGTTACTCTCTACAGGGAGACCCAAAGAGAGAGGAGAACCCACTCTGAAGCATTTACTACACCTCCACACTGTCTGCATCCCTCCTCTGGAGTCAAGTAGATATGAATATTCATAGACGAAGGTTCTGCAGGCTGGTTTGTCCCAGCAGAGACAATAGCATCAGTTATTTCCCACTAAATTGCAGCACAGGAGAGACCT